>WBNO01022211.1:31113-109940 GCA_013400575.1 Peucedramus taeniatus
GCCCCCCCAGCCCCTCTGCCCCGGACCCATTTCCCTCCCCCTGGACAGGCTGAGCTCCCCCCAGAGCTCCACTCGAGGCTTTGGAGGCATCAGGGCTCAGTCTGAGGAAATCCATTTCTCCTGCCTGGAGGCACTAAGGGAATTAAGACTGCCACAAGATGATGGATCAGCAAAATTTTCCCTGGGAGATCAGATTAATAGGGATTATAGAAAAGTTGCAGTATATTTATCAAAAGAAAAAAAGAATTAAATTCCTCCTCCCACCATCAGAACTGATTGTAAATTAGGTAAATCTATTTTCCTTTAAAAGAATAATAACCATAGATCAGACTCCCTGAATCTATATCCCCAAGGGCTCTGAAAGTGTATTGAATTAATCTTGGCCTACAGGAACAGCCCAGATCTTCTGTGTTAATTATTGTGCATCTTATTTGCCTTTTATATCTGCTCTGATAAGGCACAGGAGCGTGTCAGATGAAGCCAGCAGTGAGGTGGAGCAGGGATTTGGGTGATTTGGCTCTAGATCATCTGGAGTGGAAAATCCAGAGCACAGACAGGAGCCTGAGGAGTGTCAAGAAGGGCTTAAGAAGCCCTAAAACCCCTTTGCACTCAAAGGCAGTGCTCGCTGCTGCCTGGCAGGGAGGGAAGTGGAGCTGCACGAAGCTGTTGTCATTTCCTCCTCTTCACTGCTGTTGTGGATTTTCCTGAATGAATTAGAGGCTGCCAGCAGACACTGTCACAGCAGAATGGCAGAACAAAAACACTTCTGAACCTGGACTTGTAATTTGCCTGCAGAAACAAAGATGCTGTTAAAAGAGAGTTGTGACATTTCCTTTGCTTTCAAAAAGACTGCCAAGATTTCCAGGCTTTTGTTTCATCTTTTCCTTTCCTAGTGTTAAATTATTCCTAGTTTTCATGCTGTAAATTTACATTAAGATGGCAAATGAAGAGAATTAAAGCATCTGAGCTTAGAAACTTGTGGAAGCCTGGCAGCAGCAGCTGTGGCTGAGGAAGAGGAGCTGGAGCCTGGGTTCCCTCTCCTCCTGCCCATGGGGCTGCTGCTTCCCAGCCTCTCTTCCCGTGCTCACACATCCCCTCTCCACTGACAGCTGGAGCTGGAGCTTCACCCTGGCATCCAGCAGGCCACAGCTGAGCTGCTTTCCCAGGGTTCTGTTAAAATCAGTCTCTCCTCGAAAAACCTGCAGTTTCCTTCTAATTCCAGTGCAATTATCCTGAAGTGAGGGGTGTTTATTCCATTTTATCTTTTCTGTGCAGCTCTTTTATAATGAAGAGTTGGATTTCCCTAAAAGCAGAGACATTTTACACAGAAGCTCTGCCACCAAGGTCTGAAATGTTTAAATCTGATTGCTCAGTGATGGTTCCAGCAAAAATGACAGAGGGGTGAATGTACAAAACACCAATGTAAGCCTCACTTGATTCCACTGCCCATGAATGTTTTAACCTCATTTATCCAGTACTTACAGAACCATTTCACATTTGTGCACTTAAAAGATTAAATAAAATAAATGGAGATGATTATGACCGCCCTGCAAAGCTAATGTGCAAAGGCACGGTGTTTCCTTGCTGCTGGAATTGCATTTGTGCTCCTTCTGTACTCTGCAGCCTTTCCAGAAAGGGGATGATGAATCATGCAATCCCCAGCTCTGCTCTGCTGAGCTGAGAGCTCTCAGCAATTGCTCTTTATGGTCCCCTCTCCAGTGCCAGCAGCCATGCTCCCCTCCCTCGTGTCCCAGGAGGTGCCAGCTGGGGGACACGTGCCAGCACTGCTGCCCAGCCTGCAGCTGGCCCCAGGGCTCCCAGAACCCCGGGGTGATGTGCAGGCAGTGTGGCTGTTACCCTGTGCCTCTCCTCAGCTCTGCTCAGAGTTGTTCAGCTTGGGAAACTCTTTAGCATCACCGAGTCCAACCATTCCCCAGCCCCTCCTGGGGGAAGGAGGCCTCTGCTCCTGTGCCTGTGTGATCCAGAGCTCTCCTCAGGGGAACAGGAGGACAGACCTGCTGGTCCAACCCTCCTCAGCCTGCTCTTCCCTGGGCTGGAGCTGTCCCAGCCCTGCCTCGGGGGCACCAGGGCAGCTCCATCCCCTCTGTATCAATGGCATTCTTCTCCCCGGGCTGGGAAGTGCTCATGGCTCCTGTTGTGGCCGATTCCAGTGCTCAGCTGTCAGGCTGAGGGGCTGGATGTCTGCTTTTGAACTCTGGTTTGCAGTCTCAGGGGAGGGGAAGAAGGTTTTTCCAAAGGCAGGGACGTTCATCACCCCCTGCCAACACCTTTGGACCCTTCCTTGCCGAAAAACTTTTCTGGGAGCACCAAAGGGCTGGGACTTCTCAGGACTTCTCTGCAAGTTTGTCATTCCTCATCAAACACCCATCACTTAAACAACTAATGTCAGATCAAGATCAAGCAACAGCCTGGTGTAAACTTTCTGCCTTTCCCTGTAATAATTACTGTTCAACTCAGTGCTTTATAGAGGCCTTTGACTTCACTTTGAAACAGGCATTGCTGCCTGGTGCCAAAGGCACTGACTAAAATGAAAAATCTTTGATCTAACTCAATATCACAACTTCTTTTTTGTGTATTAACATAATCTCTGTACTGAAATTAATCTGTGGTGTGGCTGCAGTCAGTTGAAGATTATATGTATTAGCATTCAAGATGATGACTTTTTTTAAGCAGCAGCAGTTCTTACTTTCCAAGCAGCTCCTATTTTAGGAGTGTGTCTATTTTGCCCTACAAAACATCCTCAGGACAAGCTCAGGAGATACTGGCAGAGTAACTGGGTTCACTTCTTTGGGTGAGAGCAGCTGCTGGTGGCACCGTGGGGCTCACCCCACCTTGTCCTGCCCGGGTGCCAGCAGCATCCTCAGCGGGATCTGCTCCCAGCCCGAGATGCTGCAGGGCTCAGCCCGAGGTGGGCAGGCAGCCCTGGCAGCTCAGGTGTCTCCTTCCAAGGGGGTTTCAGCTGGAAAAGCATCCCTGATTGACCCTGTGAAAATCAAACCTCTCATGGGGCTCCCATCCTGCGCTGCTCTGCTTTTCCTTTGTGGTGTCACTGCAGTCAGAGGCATTCAGCTGCTTGCAGAGGCCTGGAGATCTTGTTTTGCAATGAGAAATTGAATTATTAGGAGGAAAAACATCAGCTATACATAAAACATAGGAACACAATTAATTTTGGGGCTTTTGTTGCCTCTTTAGCTAACAAAACAAGCAAAATCTGTATTCAAAAGGACAGGAGTTTCCAACAGACTCATTAAAAGAGATTGTAACTGACAACTGATGCCATTGGCAAGAATATACATCTCTTATTTAACGCATTTCCATCCTGAAAGTAAAATCTCTGTTCTATAAGTCAATTAATATACAGTTCATTAAACTAGGAACAACTATATAATTAGGAAACAACAACAATTCATTAGTCTTAATGGGATTTAATAAAGTTCCTAAGCAAGGATTGTTCTGAGAACTAATTGCAATATATTAATCAGGGGAAAGTCCTGTTCCTCACCCATATATCTGTATTATACATGTGGGTATCACTTGGAGGCTGGGGAATGGGAATCCCATCCCATGGCCCCCGCTGTGCCTCACCCACCTTCCTCACAAAGGTCCAGGTCTCAGTCCAGCACAAGTGAAAATGGGAATGTCCAAGTTTCATGGTTCTTACCAAGGTCCATTTTTCATCAGGGATTTTCATGCAGGCCCATGGTTTCTTCCCTGATTAGCCATTTTCTTATTAATTAAACAGCAGCTTTTGGCTGGCACCAATTGAATTTTCAAGCAATACCTGCCACAATACAGGGAATAAAAGGAGAAAGATGTGTTATTTTTAATTCAAATGGATTCAATTCAGACATATTTGATCAAATTGAACTGACAATTAAATTATAAATGAATCAAGTGAAAGGGTCAGTGACATGACAAATGGCACTGTCACTGTCACTGTCATATGTAAGTGAACCAGATTTTAGAAATGAAATGAGAATTTCAAGCGTTAACCAGTGCTGGCTATCAAAAACCAGGGGCAAGGATTTTGAGGAGACAGGAGTTACTCTGGCCATATTCTCCCACACTGCCTCTGCCAAAAGAGCACAGAGGAGCACTGATCCTCAGTGCTGAGAGAGGAACCATTGCTGGCACACCCTGGGGACAGGGGGCTCCTGCTGGCCTGAGCTGCTCTGGCTCTGTGTCCCTGCCACCCTCCCTGGGCATCAGCCAGCCCTGGGCACAGCTCTGCCCATGGAACCTGCCCTGAACTTCACTCTTGGAGGAGCTGGGGCTCAAAAGCAGCCGCTGGTTTTGTATCAAAGTGAATTCATGTTTTCTGTAGTGAGCAATCCTGCTGGGCATTCCCCTGGGCTGGCAGAGGAGCAGCTCGTGCCCCAGGGCCAGCAGAGCTGCTGTCACCATCCCTGAGGGGATCTGGGGAGCGGGGTGCCCCTCTGCTCTGGGGGAAGCAGAGGAAGGAGCTGTGTGTGAGCGCAGAGCCAGGGATCCCCCTGCACACCCATCTCTGGATCCATCCCTGGCACCTGTGGAAGTCCCAGCTGGGGGGGTTGCACCACCCGACCCAGGCCCAGTTTCTGCTCACTGTGGAGGACTCCTCGAGGCAGTCTGTGCTGCAGTTTGCCCAGAGCTGTGATAGGGATCTGCCCCCTCCCCTGCAGTGTGATGTGCATCTGAGAGGGGTTTGTAGGAACACGGTGAAGCCCACGCTGAATTCCACGTTGACTTCCTTGGCTGAAAGGACAGCCCACGTTATCAGCCCCACTCCAGCTCTGTCCCACACTCCCAGCAGGGCAGGGATGTTCATTTATCTCAGCCTGGCAGGAGCAGCTGCCCCGGCTCCCTGTGCCTCTCCCCACTCAGGGCAGCAGTGCTGCACCTCGGGAAGGTCTCTGGAATGAATTTCTAGTACAGTTGTATCACAATTTTAACATACTTTGTGAAATCCTAGGAGATCATGTGTATCAGTATCTCCCTTCTCTTTTCCTGCTTGTTTCAGGATTTATTTATTTATTTTACCTTTCTGCTGCCTTGTCACTGAGCTGAAAAGATTAATAAAGAATGATTAAGGGCTACAGAGAATATTTTACAGTGATAGACTTAAGGAGCTCAGTCTGTTTATCTTATCAAAAAGAACCTTGTAACTTAATTTCTATGGATAAGTACCTTCACAGGGAGGGAGCTCCGGGTCCTGAAAGGCTTTCTCTTCAGAGAAAGGCACAAAAAGACCTAATAGATTTAAGTTGAAGCCAGAAAAATCCAATTAACAAGGCAGAAGTCTTCAGCTTTGAGGATCATTAGCTACTGGGGAAATTTGGCCGTGCACTCCCCACTGGGGATGTCCTCAGATCCAGATCTGATCCTGTCTGGAGAGACCTGCTCTGATGTCACAGCATTGACTGCTCTGATGTCACAGGATTGCCTCTGATGTCACAGGATTGTCTCTGATGTCACAGCACTGACTGCTCTGATGTCACAGGATTGCCTCTGATGTCACAGGATTGCTCTGATGTCACAGGATTGTCTCTGATGTCACAAGATTGCTCTGATGTCACAGGATTGCTCTGATGTCACAGGATTGTCTCTGATGTCACAGCACTGACTGCTCTGATGTCACAGCACTGCTCTGATGTCACAGGATTGTCTCTGATGTCACAGGATTGTCTCTGATGTCACAGCACTGACTGCTCTGATGTCACAGCACTGCTCTGATGTCACAGGATTGTCTCTGATGTCACAGCACTGACTGCTCTGATGTCACAGGATTGTCTCTGATGTCACAGCACTGACTGCTCTGATGTCACAGGATTGCCTCTGATGTCACAGCACTGAGTGCTCTGATGCCACAGGCTGTCTGTCTGTCTGTCTGACTGTCTCTTACCTCCCGGGCAGCCCAGGACAGTTTTACCTTCTGCAGCCACAAACACCCAGACGTTGCCAGGTGCTCTCCGGGGCTGTGCCAGACCCCTGAGGTGCTGCAGGGTGCTCTGGCAGGGGGGCCCTGGCTGAGGCAGGGCTTGCAGGGACAGCCAGGAGCAGGGGCTGGGCTCACACCCTCCAGGGCTGTTGTCTGAGCTGGGCTCTGGCCAGCTCCCCCAGGTCAGGACCTGGCTGTGTGCTGGGAAGGTCTCAGAAGGGTTCAGACAGGAGCCCACAGATTCCCTGGCAGGCAGTGATGGGAGAGGGTGCAGCTGCATCCCACGATAAACTTTGCATTTTTAAAGGTCACTGACTCAACCTCTGCAAGCTGTGAAAGCAGATCCCAAGTAGCCAGAGACAGTAATTGGTCATTTGGGCTTGGCCTGGAGGGCCCCTCCAGCAGGGCCGGCCTGTGAGGCTGCAGTTCAAAGGAGACAGATCCCTCTGAACAGGAGTCAGCAGGCAGGAGCAAGGCCAAGGGCTCTGGGCAGGGATTTCCAGTTCATTTGTGCAGCTGTGCCCTTGGCTTGTGCAGGGGAACACAAACATGGGGCCTTTCCCCCCTCCCCAGGTTTGCTCTCAGTCCTGCCCAGACTCAGCCCAGGGGATGAGCAGGGCATCCCTGGGCCCTCTCCTCTCTGCAGCTGCAGGGGGTTCTGCAGGAGGATTTGGGCTGGGAGGTTTGGGCAGATGTGCAGCAGCAGCTTCCTCTGCCTGGGGGCTGGAGGAGGGATCTCCTCCTCCCCCTCCTCGTGTGAAGCCATTCACGGATTGTGACCCTCCACAAAAGCCTGCCAAGTCCCAGCTTGGACACAGAAATGGACTGAACTGTGTCTGCAATTACTGGCTGGAAAAGCAGGGTAAAGGAAGGTGCTCAGGTGTGCAAGGGCTAAATTCAGGCTGTGGTGTGCACCCAGGGAACGTGCTAAACACTACAGATCATTTGTGAGGGATAATGTACAATTTGTGCAACACCAACCTACAGTAGCAGGCTTGGCCAAGTATTTATCAATTGGAGCCAGAGCAGGAGGTTGCCATGGAGATGGGAAGTAGCTGGGTGATATTTTTCACTTCTGCAAATGTATTGTTGCAAAACACAAATGGGGAAGGAAAAGGAGTCACGTTGTCTTTAAAGAAGTACAACATTTGGGTTTAGGTTGTCACAGAGGGAAAAATTGTTCCCTTGGCCTGTGGGGGTTCGGATGAATCCCATTAAATGTGAGCCTCAAGCTGAGCTCTGCAGAGCAGCATGGAAACCTGGGAGGGGACCTGGGATCCTGCAATTCCCAGCAAAGTTACTGAGTCAGAAATAAAAGCTATAAATTTCCTGTGACTGAAGGCCTGTGTAAATCCAAGGTCACCAGAACCACTTCTGTGGCTGCTCCTTATCATTTCAGGGAGATAAAAAAGAGCAATTAAGTTTAGGCTGGCAATTTGGCACATTAGCATTAATCTTCAATGAAATCAGAAGGTGTTTGTTTTTGTGTAAGCTCAGCTAACGTTTCCCTTTATTGGTAACAAGCAGAAGCCATAATTACTCTTCTATTTGACAGAATTTGAGAATGATTTTATTGACAGCTCCCATGTTATTTATGCACACGAGTCATTTACTTAAGTGAAACTTTAAAATCAAGTGTTTATTCAACTTCCCTAATTCCCATCCCTTCCTACCCAGCACATGGCTTTGGGTGATCTCCATTGAAAGTTTGAGTATTCATCCAAAAATGGTATAACCTACTTAAAAATATTTTTAAAAATATAAAAATAATGAATTCAAGTATTTTCACCCCAGCATGGACACGACTCCCCCTGCAGCAGGGGCTGCTGCATCATTGCACACGTGGCAGCAGAACACAGCCCAGGTTCCCCCCAAATGCACTTTGGCACTGCAGCTTCTCAGGAAGACTTCAGGACTTAATGTTCTAGGGAAAAAAATCCATTTCTGGCTTGTTATTTAACTGTAATGGATGTAGCTACAAAATACTGCCATTTTCAAATATTAATTTTGTTAATAACTTTATAAACTTTGAAAGGATTTGAAAAGATTTTTGGGAAATAAAGCCAGAATACCTCCTTTTGTGAAATGCATGGGGATGAGCTGGTTTCCTGAGCCTGGGGAAGGAGAGATTGGGTGTGTTGGTGCTGGACTGGTTTGGTTCCTGCAGGTCTGGGAGCCTGCAGGGTTTAGCTGTGAGGGGAGGGAGCAGGGAGGAACAGCAGCAGCCAGGCAGGTCCAGAATTCCTCACTGGGAAAAGCAGTGAGGATTCCCAGTGGGGAGAAGGGAGTGAAAGCTGCTGGGCTGGGCAGGGGGGGATGGCTTGGCTTGGATCTTCTGACAGCTTTAGTCCAGATGTTTGGCCAGATGTGTTGGGTTTGGTGCTCATGAGTGATGACTCCATCACCTCCAGCAGCCCAAAGTGGCAAATCTGGGAAAACTGCAGCAAAAACAAGAGCATTTACAGAGTGGGCCTGGCCCTGGCCTTGATTTATTATTCCCTCCACTGAAGTACTGGCATCGTGCTAAAGTGACCTGCACTTGCTGTTTATTCAGCATCACAAAGAACATTTTATGGTTTATCATACAAAAAGAATAAATGGGAAATCCATGAGGGAGGGCCCAGACTTAGGGCTGGGATAAAGTGATGGGTTGCACAAATTGCATTTGGCATTCAGGACTACTTCCAGCACTTAATGGCTTAGCTTTAATGCTTCTGATTTCTTTTTATTAAAAAGTATCCCACAAGACCACGGGATTTATTACAGGGCTGAGCTGGGGGCATACAAGGCATTTCTAAACTCATGGCAACACTCTACGTTAAATATTCATAACTGCAGCTACCATTTGCTGTTGATAAGGACATTGGTTTCCTTTGGAAGCACCGGAATTATTTGTGGCCCTCCGTGTCTGCTGTGATGGTTATGCATAAAGTTTGGGAAAATATTAAGCATTGGGCATGCTTTGGGGTTTATACCCTGCTGCAGCAGGGAAAACAAAGCCCCAAAGACAGTGAAAGACAGTGGGAAAAGAGGCATCTCTTAAGTCTGTTTGCTCCCTGTGTTTATCAGATCTGGAGCCTCTTCTGCTGACATGGGGAGCCCTGTGGCCCTTTGAGACAGGAGCACTGGCCAGGGAGCTGTGTCCTGTGAGGGATGGGAGCTCACATCTCCCCTTGGCTGCACAGAAATTACAGAATCAGGGGTCTGGTGGCTTTGAGGTTCTGTGGGATTTTTTTCCTCCTGCTGCAGTGACAATTGGTGTGAGCAGATCACTGGGGTACTTCTCCTGTGCTGTGGGTATTTCTCACTGGGGTTTAAGGTATGGAAGTGGGTGCTCAGCTCTGGGTGTGTGGACAGAAATACTTCACAGTCCAGGCCAACAATAACTCACATCTCTCGGGCTACTTTCCCTCCTGATGTTGCAGCTGTTCCAGATATGCACGAGCTTTTTATGTAAGTTCTTTCTTCTTGGTTGTTTCAGGTTTCAGCAGAGTGAGACACTTCTCACTGTGAGAAATGTCATCTCTGCCTTTCTGCTGCTCTTCCTGCTCCGAGGCCTCGCAGCACTCTGCGTTCCTGTTCACAGGACACAGGATGTGCCTGAGTTCTTCCTCTTGGTACCACTGGCAGGAACTGTTGGCATTCACACATTGCATGGGAAAATGCATGGGAGAATTTCTGTGTCTTCTTGCTCAAACAAGTTTAAGATTTAGTTCAATTAATTTGTGGTGGTTTTTTCTTACATGCATTTAACATTTTGTCACAACTCAGCTCGTAGAAAATGTAATTTTCAAGGTGGTTTCTAAAGCAGGGAAGGTGTTGAATTCCTCAGCCATTTTAAAGAAAAACATCTGACACTAAAGAGACAATTGAAAAACTCACATTTGCTTTGTGCAGAATATAATTAGGCAGATCCTGAAAAAATCAAACAGCAGTTTCCTTCCAAAGTGGGAGAGTAATTTGAGTCTTTATATCTACAGACTGCATTTCTATATTGTCAATATATCTGAGTTTGTGTTGCAACTGGCAAAACAAGCAGGGGATGTGTAACAGAAAAATTACTGATCTTATTCCTAAAATTAACACCGTGACACTTCTCCTTGATGCATGTGTCTGAGTTATGACAGGCTGGGGATGATGTGCAGTATTTTAGTGTGATCACAGTCCTTTCCCAGAGACAGAAACCCAGTGTGCTTAAAGGAATCCTAAAATAGAAGCTGAAAAATAAAGCAGGGGATGTTTAAAGCAGTGAAAGGAGCACCTGAGCTTTGGCAGCAGGAGGGAGTTCTCTCCTAGTGCACCCTGAGCTCTTCCCACCCTCTGGAAATGCCAGTCTGGGCTCCAGGGTCAGGCAGAGACAACAACAAATTGTATTAAAGGAGCAAAGAACAAGCAGGAAAATGTGTGTACAGTCTGACCTGCCTGAGAGGTGTGGTGTGAAGCACTGGTTTCACTGAGTGCACAGACCTTTTTGTATGTTGTATCTACACAGGTTTCAAATTGCATTGAAAAATTATTGGGTTGTTGTAGATTTTTTTTTTTAAATAGGACTTTTGAGTAACAGCTGATCTTTGGACCCACTGGGGCCAGTACATAGAATTTACAAATATTCTCATACTTAAACCTGGCAATGCTTTAATGTGTGGGATCCTTGTCCTCCTGAGCACTGCACTGGAATGTTTGTGCTCTTGCCTGTGTTATTTACAATGTTATAATCTGTCAGTTCAGACTATTTTTAATGAATTTTGCTTAAATGCCAACTAATTAATAATTTCAGGTGCACCATAGAGAAAAAATTAATGGCTTTTTTCCCTGATGTTGAGCTGGTTTTCTGGAACCAGAATCTCTAATATATTTTGTAAATCTCTCATATCTAATCAGCTAGTTGGTAAATTAATACAGAATTACAACTCATTAGCAAATGATGCATTGATGTCTAGCAATTCCCTGCTTTCTTATTTGCAAGAAAGTAGGTTATGCTGTTACTGAGGTGGTGCATTAAGTTTCAATGCTTTTTTATCACAGGCATTAAGTGCTTTTTAAAATATGTGTTAATTAAGAGCTTAGCCACATCAGCAGTGGAGCTGCTGTAATTATGGCTCTGGTTCTGTCCCAGCCATGGCAGCAGCCCCCAGGATCTGTGGGGGGGCTCAGCCCCCAGCAGGAGCAGCCCTTGGAGGGGCTGGAGAGCTGTGCTGGGGCTCCTGGCCCTGCTCCAGGAGAGGCATTTCCCTGGCTGGGAGGATTTCCAGCCTTTGGAGGGGAGAGGGCACAAGCAGGGAGATGTCAGGAGCCTGTAGAGTCACAGCAGGTGTAGGACACAGGGACTCTTGTCAACTGTTTCTCAAAACATCAATAGAGAGGAGCTTTGAGGCTCCTTCCAGCCCAAAAGCATTCTGTGAATAAAGCTGGGGAGTTTGGTTTTGATCTACTAGAAAAGATTAAATTTTGAAACTGATCACATCAATATTGCATGCACACATCAAAGAACTTAAAGTCTATTCTTAAGAGTTCCAGTTTACTTCCTTTTGTGTCTTTAAGGTGAGCAGTATTTTCTAATCTCTGCTCAGCCTGATGGATGCAGCTCAGCCAGCAAAGAGACACCCATTTTTATTTCATGCCATATCAGTACAAAGATAAACAACAGGAAAACCTCCTGTCTGGTGCTACTTATCACCACAAGTTCAAAGCAAGCTCCATTTGTGTAGGATCAACTTATCCCATCAGGCAATTTATCTTTGACAGGGGAGAGGCTGATTATGAGAGGTAGAAATGCCCTTGAGGCAAGCAAATTTAATGAAGTTTGTAACAGACTGCAGGAATAGCAACCAAATTATTAAGAATCTGACACAAGAAACAGTTAATTAAGACTGTCCATCCATCTTCCCCTGCTCAGATGATCTTGGCTCTGTGGAGTTCATGTCCACCCAAGCAAACTTGCTTTCAGCAGACCCCAAAGCCTTTGCAGCCCTCTGAGCAGGAGCCTCGTGGTGCTGCCAGAGCTGGGCACTGATGTTCCTCGGGGCACTCACAGGGCTCTGGGACATCTCCTGGCACCAGGGACCCCTGGCACAGGGCCCAGGGCTGTCCCAGCTCTGCCCAGCACGGGGACAGCCCAGAGCAGGTAGAGGTACAAAGACTCTTTGAGCTCCCCAGCAGGGTTAGTCCCTGCCTGCTGCTTCAGGAGCTCTACAGGCTGCTGTCCATGAATGCCCCAAACTCTGTTTCCATCCTCTGCCTTCACAGCCTCCCCTGGCAGCACTTCCCAGCTCACTGTCTGCTCTGAACATCAAACTGAAACCAGACAATTCAAGAACCCCCCTTTTGCTGCATTCAAACATTGTCCTGGCAGCTTCTGTGAGTTCTGAGGTGAACACCAATTCTGCTTCGATGTCCTCTGCTGCCTTTGTGACCCTGCAGATGTCAGTTGTGCTCCTTGTGAGCCCTGAGGGTGGGGTCCCAGTCACAGCAGTGTCACCAAGAAAAGAGAGCATGCAGGTATTTCCATCCCTGGCAGTGCCCAGGCCAGGCTGGACAGGGCTGGGGCAGCCTGGGACAGGGAACGTGTCCCTGCCAGGGCAGGGGTGGCTCTGGAGGGGCTTTAGGATCCCTTCAACCCAAACCACTCTGGGGCTGTGGGACATTTGTGGCTGCAGCTTGCACTGACGGGCAGGGTGGGGATGCCTGGATGCTGGCCTGGCTGAAGAATGCTGCTGCAAAGGCCACTCACCATCGTGCCCCTGAGCCACAAAGGCATCAAAACATGTGTTAGCTTTAATTATCCCCACAGTCTCACATAATCACTTCCCTGGTCAATTAATTTAATTACTTTTTGGATAATTATTTTCCTGGATGGTGCACTGCCCCAGACTGTGATAGTTGTGCTGCAGAGCTGTGAGATGGGAGAGCCTTGGCTTTGAAAGACACACAGAACATCTCAGCAAAGCACACCTTTATAACACAGACGCCTGAATTAATGACATCCCTTTGGAGCTGAGGGAACAATTTCTCCTCTGGACGTCAGAAGGAAAAAGCACTTTGTGGCAACAGTAAAATTGGTCAAAACATGTCAAAAAAGATCTTTTTACCTTTGTCTGTGTAGCCTGCGTTGAGTCAGAGCCTGGTCTAAAACTCAGGAAAATGTTTAAGTGGGCTGTGGTGGGATTTGGGAGGCATTGGGAGCTTTCTGAGTGCCAGGCCTCAGCAGCAGCATCCTCAGCCAGGGCAAAGGCAGCAGCTGTCTGCAAATACTGAGTGGGGAATGAGCTCACACCCCGTCAGTCTCAGCCCCTCACTGGGCACGAGATGGGAGATCTGGAATTCACCAGTGCAATTATAAACCCAAATGTTTGCCAGCCTGGTGTCCGGGGTGAGGATGGTGCAGGGATCAGGAACAGGCAGCCAGGACTGAGGGGGAGGCTGGGGCAGGGCTCTGGGGCAGGGATCGTGCTGTGAGGTGGAGGAAGGCATCACTCTGCAGCCCTGCTCCTGTCCAAATCACCCTGAGGGGCAGAGCAGGGGGCCATGGAAAAGGGTGAATGGAGTTGAACCCCTCTCTGCAAACCTGCCCTGCTGCAGCTCTGCCCTGGCTGGGTCTTGTGCCTGTCTCCAGGCAGGGCACTCTGAGGGCCACAGTACCCTGCACAAAATGGGGAAAACCCATCCCAACACAGAGCTGGGTAGGAATGCAAATATGTGTCAAAAATAAGTTTACCAGTTATTTGGAGGAGAAGATGCCAGGAAACGTGGCTGTTTCAATTCCAAACCTGTCTCCCAGCTCTGAGTGCTAACAGAATAAGGAGCTGATGCCTAGTGAGAGTCTAAATATTGGCTGAAAGCAGCCGAGGGTGTTTCTGGAGGTTTGCTGGCTGTGCCAGAGCCTGCCTGGCTCTGCTGGCTGCTGCCACACTCAGTGCCCAGTGCCCCTGAGCTGCTGCTGCCCCCTGAGCAGCTCAGCTCTGAGTTCTGGGGATCCCCCAGGCCCAGCAGTGACCCCAGGGCTGTGCTCCTCACATTTCACTGAACAGAATTCCTTCACTCAGGATTTTATCCTGGGAAGCTGAAAAGGCAGAGAGAGCCCCAGAGATGGGAAATAATCCTGATCTCATTGGCTTCTCCTGTGCTGTGCTCATGTGGAATGTGTTAGGAATTGTTTACCTGAAGTGCTGAGCCTGGCTGGGCTCTGGTGTGAGTTGTTTTCAATCCCTGACCAATGGTCACAAGAATTGTGTGGGGACTCTGGAAAGAGTCACGATTTTCATTATTATCTGTTCAGCCTTCTGTAAGTATCCTTCTCTATTCTTTAGTATAGTTTAGTGTAGTTCTCTTTAACATAATATAGAATCATAAAATAATAAAACAGCTTTCTGGTCACATGGAGTCAGAGCATTCATCATTCTTCCCTGCCATTTAGGGGCTGGATTTTACAACACTCGGGTGGCTGGACCTGGCTGAGGGCTCTGTGGGACCTGAGCCTCACGTCCCTGCCAGGATCTCGGGGGATGGAGCCTCTGTGGGGTCAGCAATGTCCTGCTGCAGCCACCCCAGGAGCAGAACTGCTCCTGCAGGGATCTGAAACGCCAGGGGACAGAATCTGATTTTGAGGGATTGCTAATTAGACCAGAAATGGCAATAGCAGGGGAAAAAACTAGAATGTAGCTAATGATTTTTAGATTTCTGGCTTAATTTTGCAGAAACAAGAGACTCATAAGGCTTTGGAAAAGTAGAAAAACTATCAGGGGCTTAAAGGATTGCTTTTATTTATCTCAGTCATTACAGGACCTTGTTTTCTTCATTTCTTCATTTCTGCTAACACATCTGTGATGAAAGGTATGCCTTGTAATTTTTTCTTTACATGTTTAAAGTGTCTGCATGTTCTACCCAAATCTGTCGTAGCTTGGGGTGGGAAAGCCACGAGCTGCAGTCCCTGGGGTGGCAATTCTGGGCCAGCAGCCACGGATGGGAGGTTTGAGCACACTTTGAGCACAGCCATCCCATCCTTACAGCCTCCAAGGGCCTCAGAATCCTCACCTGGAGCAGCTGCCTCCTCAGGGAACTCCTGAAGGATTGCTGGGATAAAGAGCACAGAACTCGTGGAAGTGCACTGTCCCTCTGTGTGTATTATGGGATGCAGGCTGAGGAGGAGGGAAGGGAGGCTCGGCTGGGGCTGGCTCTGGGGTAGGGGTGTCCCTCTGCTCTGTGCCCAGAGCCTGCTCAGGGCACCCCTCAGGCTGAACCCAACACCCAGGGCAGTGGTGGAGTCCCCTGGGTCCCTGGAAGGGACCAAAAACGTGAGGATGTGGCCCTTGAGGAGAGGTTTTAGTGGTGAGCAGGGCGCTGGTGCTGTGCTGACAGTTGGACTTGATGGTCTCAAAGGTCATTTCCAACCTCAGCAATTCCATGATCCTAAATGAAAGCATTTCCTGTTTGCAGATGATGATTAACGAGGCCTATCAGACATCCCACTTTAAAACCCTTTCTATCAAATAAAGCCCCTTCTGTCACCTCATTCCTTATTTTATTTCAATCCATTTTCCCTCATATTTCTTTTACGTGAGCTGTCAAAAGCTCTTTGCTGCTCTGTATCTGCCTGTCACATTTGCTGACAGCCCCAGAGAGAAGGTTCTGGGACTGAAACCTCAGGAAATGTTAGGGGGAGGCGCCTGTGTCACCTGGTGGCACCGTGGGTGACGGTGCTGATGGGGCTCTGGGCACAGGGACGAGTGGCCAGCACGTGTCCCTGGCACGGGAGCAGCTGCTGTGCCCTCTCCCCTCACTCTGCACTTCCAGGACACTCAGCTTCTCCTGCTGGGCAGCAGTTCCCACAGCACAGCCACTTAGTGGAAAGGGTGCCAGCCCCCACCAGCTCCCACGGGGTAATTTCATCGTGGCAGGACCAAGGCTGCTCCTCAGGTGTTACACAGAATGCAGGTTATTTTCAGAATAGGAGGATTTTCCAAGCCAGAGGCCCCCAGGCCAGCTCAGCCCATGCTCTGCCCGTGCACCTCCCTCTCTGTGTGGCTCTCTCTGTGACAGAGCTGCTCCTTTGCTCCTGCTGGCACATCCCAGAGGGGGCACAGCCAGGGGTGAGCCCTGGGCAGCAGCTCCTGCTGGGCTGCTTGGACACAGAGCTCCAGGGGCTGCAGGGATCCTCTGCTGCTCCTCCAGCTCCACGAGGGATCAGTGGCACAAAGGCCCTTTCAGGGAGGAGTTCCTGCCATCGTGAAAGCACCAAGTTGTGTTTCCTCTGCCCAGACAGGCGGTTCTTTACAGTTCTTTGCATCTTTCATGAAAAGCTCACAAACCCCCAAAGCTGTGTCTTGTTCAGCAGCAGAAAGTATCATGGGCTTCTTTTTAATGCATTTTTACTAATGTTTGTTACTCAGAGGGCTCAGGCTTCTTGATTTTCATGGAGCTGTGTTATGCAGATGCACAATTTCCAGCTAGAGACAGCTCAGAATGGAGGAAAATGAGTCTGTCCTCAAACCAACTCTGCTGTCTCTCTTCCCTCCCATAAATAGTTTTACTGTGCTCTACAGAAATGTTTTGAGGCTACTAATGGGAAAGGTTATGAACTGTGAATAAATAAATGTGTATATATATATATATATTTGGGCACATTGGGGACCACATTGCTCTCTACAGGTCCTTGAAAGGAGCTGTGCAGAGGGGCAGGTTGATCTTTTCTCCCAAGGAACAAGACCTAGATCAGATATTAGGGAAAATTTCTTCTCCAAAGGGTTGTCCAGCCCTGGCAGAGCTGCCCAGGTGGAGTCACCACCCCTGCAGGGGTTTCAGAGACACGTGGAGACGCTCAGGCTGTTCTGTGATTCTAAATGCAGGATTTCTCCTCCTCGTTTAGGAGCTGATAATGAATTACTACCAGTGAGGAAAGAGCACTGGCTGTAGTTTGTGTAGCTGCTGCTGCTGCAAGGCTTCCAGATGGAGGTGGAGGTTTGCTCCTCCTCAGCTCACACGTGGAGGCACACACAGGTTGTTTCACCTTCTCAGGGCTCCAGTGCTGGAGGATTAGAAAGCAAACACAACCAGCACAAGCTTCTGGTCACATCTCACAGCAACCACTCGGGAAAATGTGTTCTCATGGGGGCACTGGCATTGTGCCAGTGTCAAACCATGGCATGGATCTCATTGAAATTTCCTCTTGGATCTCCTCAGAGACACTTCTCTCCAAGCCCTAATTGTCTAATTCTAACTATTTTTTGTTTTGCTGGTTGGAAGCCGTTTAGGTGTAGCAGGCAAATACCTGACCTTCAAAACAGCCGAGAAGGGAGAAATGAAGCAGATTAATGTGCCTGCTATTTGAGCCTTGGTGGTGGGTGGGATTTTTGGCTGCCAAAGCCCTTTTCTGTGAATGTGAGACATCAAGGCCGTGGATATTTCAACACACATTTTATCAGCAGTGCAAACAGAGACTTAACACGAGGCGTTTTGCATAAAGAACTTAATGTATTCACTTCAGCAGGTTATTTTTAGCTCCCAAGTGCAGTCATGTGGACGCTGATCCGCCTGTGTTGCCCCAGTAGATTGCAGACATATGTTGGAGTAAGTGTGGCAGGGAAAGCGTGGCTGAGACAGGCAGGAATCCTTTCAGGATCAGTTATTGGCATCTCCTCACAAAACCTGCTCCCTGGTCCACGGGACAGGGAAGGAGGAAGGGAGGAGGGGGTTGCATCCTGCCAGGCATGGCCAGAGGGTTGTTGGGGTTTGTAGGATGGGCACTGTAGGATGGGGTTAATGTTCCTACAGCTAAGTGAAATGGGAAGAAAAACAAGCCAAAAAAAAAAAGAAAAAAGCCTGACGTAGTAAAGCCAAGGAGAGGAAGATACAAATCCACTCAAATCCATAGCTACAAACTCATTCAGAGTGCTTGTACTGAACACCAACCAAGAAATGATCCAGATTAGGCTGCTGTTGTAATGATCATAAAACAGGGTGAATGAGGTCAGCTTTCATTTTAATGTAAATTGGTTTAAACTCTGTAATAAATCTGATCTCAAAAACCAGTCGTAAATATATACACTTGTACAGTACCTTTGGCAATATAAACCAAATAACTTTAATCTCTCTGTGTGTTTGAAAGCAGAGCAGCTGGGAGAGAAAAACCCTTGCACTGAAGGGAACACTTTGTTCCAACTAACATTTCCTTTTCTAATTCTGTGGCTAGATAAGAAATTGCTTAAAAATGCCTCGTATCAACTCGACCATGTTAAAAATTGTTTGGAGATGTGAGGAAACCAAAAATCCTTATAAATGCTTTTTCTCTCACGAGCAGTTCTGGTTTTTTATCCTTGATAAAACAGGGAAAGTTGGTACATGAAGGGTCCTGCTCTCCTGAGCAAGGACCAGCATTTCACAGGGGCAGGTTTAATAGGTTTTAATTATCCAGTTTCTTATTTGTGCTTTGATGAACTCTGTTTGTTGAACTCTGTTTACTGATGCCCAGCACTCCAGGCTGGTATCTGCCTCTTCAAAGAGGAGCCAGGATCTGCTCATCAGCTGGGCAAGAGCATCCAGACAAGAGCAAATCAAAGGCTGCTGGTTGTGCTCTCTGGAGCAAAGCAGGTTCCAGGCTGGGCTGGAATAAGCAGGCCTGGGAATGGAGAGGCCACCCCCGAGGGAGCCCAGAGAAACAAAAAGAAACTTGGATTCAGGAGGAAAGTTCAAATAGACAAAAAGTTCATCTGTAATTCTGTTATGATGTAGGAAAAGTGTTTTGTTTCTTGGACTCTCCCTGTCTCACAGGAGTCCCTGAGTGCTCGACAAACATTGCATAATTCTTCAGATTCTCTTTTCTTCCCCCCACCCCCCAAAAAAAAAAAAAACAAAAAAAAAAAAAAAAAAAAAAGCAAAAAACCAAAACCCCCCAACATCAAGCAGAGTCTGGCAGTGCAGCAGGGGCAGGCTGAGGTGAGCACCAGCTTGGGCCTGTGCTCCAGGGAATGGGATGGGGACAGAGCAGGGACAGAGCAGGGACAGAGCAGGGACAGAGCAGGACAGCCACTCCCCAGGGCCTGTGCTCCAGGAAACCTTGGAAATGTTGAGCCCTGAGCCCTCCTCTCTCTCCAGGCTGTGCCCTTGGGCCAGGAGGGCTTTGCTGGCAGGGAGAGCCCTGCCTGTGCTGGAGCTTTGGGGTCTCACCTGGGGGTGCCCTGCCTGTGCTGGAGCTTTTGGGGTCTCACCTGGGGGTGCCCTGCACCTGCACTCTGCCAACGCTGCTCCAGCTCAGTGCCTGAGAGGGGCTAAGTGCAGATCAGTGCAGGAAATGGGAAATATTTCTATTTTATTACCCAGCATCCACACCTGACAGTTTAACACCCGAGCCACAGAGCACTCACAGGGCACACCAACTCCAGGCTTCCATGGTTTTACTGCTGAGCAGGAGGAGTATGGATTTTTACTCCATGTTCTCTAGGAAAGAGTATTGATTTGGCACAGGAGACATCAATAGATCCAAGTAACTGAATAAAGATTCTGAAGCTGGTCTTAAAAAATAATAATAATAATAATAAAAAGTGCAGCTGATAAGTGAAATGAGCCATTTATTATTCTGAAAGCCATTGGTTGCACCATTTGAATTCTTTGCTGAGTGTTGACTTTTCCAATTGCCTTCCATACAGTTTTCTTTTCCTCTCTCCCTGTGAAATAAAACAGGCAAGGGAAGGAAGGGTAAAAGCTGTCTTTGTTATCTGCCTGTGTTTCTGGAGACTTCTCAATGTGTTTCTTTCTTAATCTGTAGGTATTTGGGTTCAGAAATGCCAATGGTATGTTCTGGAAAATGCATGATTCCTTTGAAACAGAAAGAACAGTTTCCTTTTCATACAGTTTTGTTTCTGGTTTTCATCAAAGTTTTATTCTTTGAAGCTTTCTGTTCCTCTCCAGAGCTTGCAGACAGCTCTGGAACTGCAGCTCTGCTCTGCTCCTCAGCCTTGTACGAAACAAGTGTGTAGGAAGAAGTTAGGAAAATGTCAGTGTAAGTTTGCACTGCTGTACACCTGAGTTTCTGTGAATAGCAGCCCATTAACAGCGCTTTGCATCCCCTCACTCTTGTTCACCCAGCCCACGTCAGCTCTCTGCCACTTTGTGTGGCTGGGCTGTGAACCAGGCGTGTGAAATGCAGCTGCAAAGAAGTCAGTCATTACTGGGGATAATCTGCTGTAATCTGTGAAATGCAGCAGCTTTGGCCAGTTCTGCTCTGCTGTGTCCCTGTTGCTGAGCTCGGGGCTGGGGCAGCAGCTCTGACCATTAAATCCATTTCCCCCGGATTTCTGCGGGCTCTGTTCAGCAATTCTGCATTTCCACCTCCACTCTGAGCGAGGGCATTTTCTGCTCTTTCAGCAGGCGGCCCCAGGGAAGGAGGCAGGATAAAGTGGGGATAACATCTGCTGAAATGAGCTGCGGGACCCCCTGCTCTGCCCGTTTGCCCAGCAGCAGGGCCAGGCTGGGCAATGCCCTCCTGGGCTCACAGGGTGCCCGGGCAGGGCTCCCAGCATGGATCGAGCTGCACTGCCAGCACCAGCTTTATTTCCTTACTGGAAGGATGGGAATTCTCAGGGACGTGCTCCAGGTCAGCCCGGGGGCACACGGCTCTGCTGGCCTTCACCGAGGAGTTCCTGTGCCCACCTGATCCCTTCTCCTCTGCAGCTGGCACTGCTCATTCTGTTCTTGCCCTGGGGACACTTGCACAGCTGCCAGGTGACAGGTGACACCTTACCTGGCTGCAGAACCAGCCCCAGCCCAGCTGCTCAGCTCAGCCACCGAGATCTTTATCCCTTTAATTTTTTTTTCCCACCATCTGCGGGCAAATTAACCAGTACAGAGACTGGTGAGCACTGGTGGAAATAAAAAGTGTTGCTCTATTTCAAGCAGGGTATAATCAGGGAGGAAGAGTGTATAAATAAAACATCTTGCATAAAATCTGGCAGGGTGAGGCTTCCCATCTGCATCTGCCTGGGGCTGGCAGAGGACAGGGTGCTCCAGGCAGGGGGGCTGTGTTGAGAGGAGAGGACAGATCCCAGCCCCACTCCTGGTGCTGCAAGGCAAGGCAAGGATGCCACGGTTTGGTGCTTCAGCAAGGAAAGGAGAGTGATTCCATCCCATCCCAGGCCATTCCTGGGTGATTCCCACCCTGCCTGTCCCCATGGCTGGGCTGGGCTCAGCCTGGGCTCAGCCTGCCTTGGCTCCCTGGGCAGCTGCCCTGGGAGAGCCTTGGCACACACCTCAAGGAGATCCTGGCTGGAGGCAAGTTCTGATGTAGAAATTCATTTTATGCCATTTCATCTTTAAGGACCTGCAGTGGCCTTTTCCTCCAGGTAGTGGCTGTCCCTGAGGCTGGGCTGGCTGCTGGCCCTGGTGGCAATGTGCCAGGCTCTGACGTGGCAGGACCAGCCAGGGGTTGGTAAAATCTCTGCTCACTCTGTGGGTAGAATTTTTCCATCCCTCTCCAGTGCTACCAAAGGCTTTTGAAATCCAAACATCTTCATTAATGCCTGCTCTACCCCTTTATAAACATACTAAATATAAAGGGGAGAAACAAAAGGAATATAGGCTGGATATAAAAAAGCTGTAATTAAGCAATGTCAGATGCCTGCAGTGTAAGTGGGAAATCTGAATAAAGACAATGGCATGTGTGAGTTAAGGCTGTGAGTCAGCCTGGAGTCAGCAAGGATTGTACGAGCTGCCTCTGGATTGTCTCCAAGACCCAAAGCTGTATAAAAATAGGCTTCCATTGGTGTTACAGTAGTGAGGGACGTCCTACACAGGCAATTTGGCCTCAGAGACAGTTATACACTCATTGCCTCTGAGGATGAGAGAGGTTTCTGTCCTTGTGATATACGGGAACTTCAAGGCTTTGAGTTTTGACTTTGAGTTAAATGTTCAGGAGCACTCAGATCTGAATTTCATGAAGGATATGCTTTTGTACCATGAAATGTTGCACCTGGAGTACCAAAACAAACAGGTTTGAGCAGAAACCTTGATGTTTGTTAAGGTTTTGTTGTTTTTTTTTTCACATTTCGAAATGTTTTCACATGTCCTGTGTTTGCTGGAGGCTGGGGTATGAAATGGAGTGACCATATGTCTGTCATCACATCTGCTCCACACGTCCCTGATCTGCTCTGCTTTTCTCTTCAATGCCAACATGTTTTTCTTGAAGAAGAAAACACATTTCTGGGTGTTGCTGATTTGACCCCCCGTGACTCCTTGTGTTTGGGTGAGTGATGCCCTGAGGAGAAAGCAGGAGGAGCTGTGGGAGGGCTGTCAGCCCCTGATGCACCAGGCAGCAGCTCCTGCATGCTCACAGTGACCAGGGCAGGCCTTGCCCTGGGTGGGTTGCCTGGGGAGATCCCCTCAGCAGACTCAGGCCCTGGTAAATGTCCATTCCACCCAGCAGCAGCTGGTAAGCACCAGGCACCCAGGGGGTTTTCCACTGACAGATTAAATCAGCAGGTTTCTGTGGAACAAAACAGCATTCAGAAGAAATACTGCAGAGTGTTAAGTAGAGAGTGGTCACCATCCTGGAAAATGCAAGGGCAGAGTTCTGTGGGTGGTTCTGCAGCCCTGCAGGGCTTGTCCCCAGCTGGGCTCCCACCGCGGGCCAAGGGTGCCCGAGGCTGGTGGGAGCTGCATGGACAGAGTCCTTGCTCCAGGAGAACCAGCCCTCCCCGAGCAGAGGGAACAGATGGCATGATGATCTTTAATGGGCTGTCACAGAAATCACAGCAGGGAAGCAGCTGCAGGAGTGGCTGAACCCAGAATCTTCTCTCGCTGCTGTGCAGGCAGGAAAATTGGCATTGTTTAGCTGGGAGAATGATTCCTCCTGCTTCTCCAGAAGCCTCCAGCTAGCTGATTTCTTGTCTCACCAGCTGATGAGGAGTCGACATGTTTCAAAGTCTCCATGACATCTTGACAGGCGGAGTGTTGAGGTTGTTGGGCTCTTTCAATGATCGGTGTCTCAAAGGGGCCAAGGAGCAGGGAGCACTTTGTCTTCAGATCACAGCAACACTGGTGTGGCAGATGCTCTGGTGGAAGAAATTCTGCAGGGGAGAACAAGCAGAAAAAGCAAGCAAGTCATAATTTTATCAAGGAACCCTTATAGAACAGTAAACAAAGAGAACACCTGACTCAAGGGACAGCAGGGAGAAATGGCAGCGGCTGCAGTCAGAGGTGGATGCTGAGATCCATTGGGAAAGGCCTTAGACACAGGTGGGATGCTGAGATCCAGTGGGAAAGGCCTTAGACACAGGTGGGATGCTGAGATCCATGTGGGAAAGGCTTTAGACACAGGTGGGATGCTGAGATCCATGTGGGAAAGGCCTTAGACACAGGTGGGATGCTGAGATCCATGTGGGAAAGGCTTTAGACACAGGTGGGGGAGCTGGTGGTGACTCCAGGGTATCTGGGCAGTCAAATACCAAAGCTCCTTCACCCAAGAGCCATCCAAAACAATCAAAGAGGACCCTTTGATGTTGTAAAAGGACTGCTGTCATTGCAATCTTCCTCCTGGGCATTGCGAGGTACAGGAGGGGGAAACCCCAGGGAGCCACACGTGATTCCTGTGACTCAGGTGCTCCCTGTTGACAGCTGGTTGAACCTTTCTTTGCTCAGGTGGCCAAAGAAGGTGATTAAGAAGCCATAAAGCCCAAATGTCCTCCTCCAGTGTCTGCTGGGGCAGAAAGAGCTGAACCTGCTGCTCTGAGGAGAACACCAAAATTAACCCCCCCTCTCAGCCTCACAGGGACCTTTCTGATCTCAAAGCAAATCCCAGAACAAGAGGTTTGTAAATAAAGCAGCAGACAGAATCCCCATAAATTACAGCCTGTCACAGCACAGAGCTGAGGAGAGAACTGCAAACAGAGCCTGACTGGAGAGAGCAGCAACAGGCAAAGACAATGGGTGAGGGCTTGCAGCAGACACTGAGTTATCTTTGCCATCTGCTTTTTGCTAACACCCATTTATAGAAGAAACTAACATTTGGAAACACTGAGCGCTGGTTGTTGTGCCTGTGGAATAATTTTCCACTGGATTCAATTAATCATTAAGCCAACAGAAGACTTGTCCCAGCCTTGCTCCAGCTGCAACCACAGCACCTGCTGAAATGTCCCAGTTCAGCAAGCAGGAACTTTCATTTAAGAACTCCCCTAAAAAGGGGAGAGGGAAGCTGGGATGATGGTGGGAGCTCTGTGAGGAGTGGGGAGCAACTGGGAATTTTTAGAATAAATGCCTGCATTTCTGCTGATGAGTCTGGCTGATGTCCCTGGTCCCAAAGCTCAGGCTTGGCTGGGGGAAGGAGGCAGGCAGGGGATGCAGGAGTCTCCACACACAGGGAGCAAGGCAAGCCCTGCTCTGAGCAGTGGAATAAGCCAGGCAGGCTGGAGAGCAGCTAGAGCTAATCACAATCACTTACAGTTGATTAAAAGCCTCGAGAAGCCAATATATTGCAAAGAAAAACAAATAGCAACTCTGCAAAAAAGTTAATCAATAACTAGCCGAGCAGCAAACAATTAAAAGGGGGAAATATCCTTATTGTCCCTGAAGTGTGTGGTATTCCTTCTTCAGCCTGTCGGAATGTGCTGTCCCAGGGCAAGGGCTGCAGTGGGTGGAGAGGAGGAGGAGGAGGAGGGCAGAGCTCCATCCCCACGGAGCTGCAGGACACGAGCAGCTCCTGGGGCTTTGCAGTTGCTTTTCTCTCTCCAAGCAACTGAAACATTGAAAACACTCTGCCAAACCAGTCCCAGCATCCCGACTGAAATGTCTGATTTTGGAGATTTTTGTCCTGAGCTGGCCGTTGTTCCTGAGGCTGGGGATTGCTGTGGATCCCTCTGCCCAGCCTGCAGCTCGGGTGAGGGGATGCTGCGCTTGGGGCTGCACAAAACACCCACAGTTTCTACCCAAAAGCCTGGGCTGCCTTGCTAAGTTGATGTGATAGAAGAGTTTACTCTCTGGCATGAAGTGACAAAGAGAATTTTCTATGAAGAAAATTGAAAGTGAACAAGACATTATACAAACCATTAAAAATTTGCCTTTTTTTTTTTTTTTTCTTTTTTTTTTTTTTTTTGTTAGCAACAGCTTCTGGCAAGATGAATAATTTGGAAGTGAAAGTCATATTTTGAGACAGAGCAGGAGTTCTTGATCTGAAACTAATTTGTTGTCAAAAAGAGTTAAGGGATTTTAAGCTGGGCTTTATCTCAGCAGAATAAGGCAGTGTAAACACAGAGACCTGCTCAGCTCCTCCACTGCCACCACAACTTCATGCTGCTTTGGGTCCCCTTCGAAATGGTGTGAAGGCAGTGAGGCAGGTCCAGCGGACCTTGATTCCTCTTTAGCTGTGGTGAATATCCTCAGGGTGACTGGAGGCAGTTTTGGAACAGTGGGGAGGGGTTGGGGAGGAGGCAATGAGGAAGAGCAGATCCTGCAGGGGTGGAGCAGAGGGCAGGAGCACCAAACCCTGCCCCTCACTGAGTGCCTTTTGGGGTATTTTATATTTAACCTTCCTAAACTCCCCCTGGCCACTGCCCAGTGTGTCCTGTACAGGGCCAGCAGCTGGATTTGGATGATCCTTGTGGGTCCCTTCCAGCTCAGGATATTCTGTGAAATGAGCAAAGGAGTTCATAGTGGTTGGCCAGATTATTTATTGCCAATAATTTACACAAACAACTTAGATATTTTTGGTCAATACATTATTTGTGGTTGTCTTTCTGTCATTAATTGTTCAGCCATTGAGGCACTGGTATAATGTTCCATTAAGGATTAATTCACTGATTGCCACCTTTGACCCTCTGTGGGATGGAAGCAACTGCAGCCCAGGTTCCCTTCTGGAATGAGTATTGATGGCCCAGAGCATCACCCACATCTTCATTCACAGGTAGCAAAGCTCCTTTTTGGCTGTGTTTGCAGAGAAAGGATTGGGGAAGATCTGAAATGTGTCTTTTCCATGTCCTGGGTGCAGGCAGCAGTGACAGCCCTGTCCTGATCCCAGCCACCCCCCTTAGGAGGCTGCAGCAGCACCAGCTCGACAGAGCTGTGTGCCAGGACCCAGGGAAAGGCTCCCAGTGCCAGAGGGCAGGGCTGGATGGGAGACTGGGAATTGGGAATTGTTCCCTGGCAAGGTGGCAGGCCCTGGCACAGGGTGCCCAGAGCAGCTGGGGCTGCCCCTGGATCCCTGGCAGTGCCCAAGGCCAGGCTGGACAGGGCTGGGAGCAGCCTGGGACAGTGGGAGGTGTCCCTGCCCTGGCAGGGGTGGCACTGGGTGGGATTTAAGTTCCCTTGCAACCCAAACCAGTGTGGGATTTTGTGGTCAAAGCAGGCCAAGCCTTTTGACAGATGTGGGCTGTCCTCCCCACCCTCGGGCAGTGCCTGTGACAGCATCAGAGCTGGTTCTTCCCCTGGGGCAAAGGGATTCCCCCAGCAGAGGTGAGGGCTGGGATGGCTGATGCTGCTCCAGACACTGCTCCAGTGTCAGTTCCACGTCAGGGCTGTTCTGTTTCCTGCTGGAGTTGCCTCCTCCCTGCCCGGAGAGGGATCTCTGGTGCTGTCGGAGCAGCTCAGCCGTCATCTGGAAGCTGCTCTGAGACACAAATCACTGCTGGCCTGACAGCCACAGGCTGCTGTCAAACCCCAGCCTGTGCTGAGTAAACAGGATCACGTAATATAGATTTAATTATAAAGCTAATGGTGTAAAACTATTATGATTTGTGGAAAATTGGTCATTAACGGCAGGAGTATGGAAACCAAACACTTTTGCCTGACACTTCCTCTCAGCCACACTGAGCAAACACATGCTTGAAAATGTAGAAACATCACACATTACTCAGAGTGGTTGAACACGATGGGTTGAATTTCCCTGGGCTGGTTTCTGGTTGCTGAATGGAGTTTGGCTGCCACATCTGCAGGGTCACACCACAGTTACAACCACAGGACAAGGCAGGGAGCTGCTGGGCAGGGATGGACCTCTGCCCTGGGACAGCTGAAAAATGACTTAATGAGGAGCCAGAGCTTCACCTTTCTGGTCCAAAACACTGCCATGAGAGTGGGACAAGAGCACCTCTGTTCCCTGAGACAGAGCAGAAAACTTCCCAGCTGCCATCAGCTGGGGCAGCACGTGTGGATGGGCCCAATCAGCCTCCCAGATTGAAGTTTGTATCCAATAAAAAAGATTATTAATGAGAAGTAGGTCACTTTTAATTAGCTGCTGTTAACATAGTAGCTTCCCCTCTCTCAAAGACGCCCCTTTTTCTGATATTCACCATCAAGCAGTCTTTCTCAGAGCAATTATCCCATTCAAACTGGTTGCTCTCGCAGTTAACAATTTTCATACTAATGCATTAATTGCCCCTGGCTTACCCACTGCCTAATCAGCAAGGTGGGTATTGGTTTCTGGAAGTGATTGATTTCAAGGGATTTTGTGCTTAATTACATTTTAGCAAACTCTGTTTTGAATCCTTAGAGAAGAGAGGCGATTTCTGTTTGGCTTTGAACTTGCTGTGTTGGAGGGATCCAAGTATCTAAATTATTCCATTCATTCTTAAGCATGCTCGTCATGAGATGGTGGAGTTTTGTCACTTCTGATTCATCTTTGCCCAGAAGAGCTCACCCCAATTGTAGGGTTTGCATTAATAAGTAAGTTTGCTTTAAAAAATAATGATTACATTTTATATATATCTGCATGTCAGGCATGGAGAGAGTAGAGCGATCTCTCAAAATGTAATTTGTATATCAATCACTTAACTCGATGGTTTGGGATGAAATGTGCTATATAAATGCAAGGCCATAATTTATCTTCTTTCTCCTTGTGTCTCAATTTAATTGCACCTTTATTGCCCACTCTCAGTCCCAGAACCTCGAGCTGAAGGGCTGGGGCAGAGCAAGGCCCAGCTCGGGCAGTGCTGGAGGCTGAGAGCTCCCTCCCTCAGGAGCGTTGTGGAAACCTCCTGAGCCAGGTCTGGGATCATCATCTGCCAGGCATTTCCATGGGATCACAGAATTCCAGGATGGTTGGGTTGGAAGGGACTTCAAAGCCCCTCCAGAGCCACCCTGCCATGGCAGGGACACCTTCCACTGTCCTGGACTGCTCCAAGCCCTGTCCAGCCTGGCCTTGGGCACTGCCAGGGATCCAGGGGCAGCCCCAGCTGCTCTGGGCACCCTGTGCCAGGGCCTGCCCACCCTGCCAGGGAAGGATTTTCCCCAATATCCCATCTAAACCTGCATTCTCCAGCCCTGGGCTCCACCCCACAGACACCTGCTGTGTTGATTTTCCAGTGGTAGAAGATGCTCCCTCTGATCTGTAGGAGCTGATCTCTGACTCCCCTGTAGTTCTAAAATTCACATTTGTTATGAGTAGGAAGATGTTGGTGTTCTCTGCCTGCAGCCCCACAGCCAGAGATCTCCAGTGATTTCTAATGGAAGTGGCTTGGGAGGAGGCAAAGGGAATGGCAGGATGAAGACCATTTTGTTTACAACCTTTAGGAATTTCTTTACAGTCAGGGCCTTTTATGAGGGGGATGTACAGACAGATCTCACTGTTCCTGTCATATTTTTGCCACAGGCTCATTATTTCTGCTTAGAAATGGTCTCATTAATCAACTGCTCTGGGAACACATGTGATCAGTAGTATCAAAATCACTAAGCATCATAAAGAAGCACTGAAAATTCATTTTTGCCTGCAGTTTGCTAGACCTTCCTTACAGCAGAAGACATTTTCCCACCTTCTCCCCAGCTCTGAGCCAAAGGCTGGCAGGAGCAGCAGGCAGCTGCAGGCTCCTGCAGGGGCTTGCCAATTCCAAAGAGGAAGACCAAGAACAGCAGGTCGTGGGCTACATCTCAAGTCACCAGAAAAGTTGGAAATAACTGCAAGGCTCACTGTGGAGGGAGAAATGTCTGGGATCAGCTGTTGTACCCCAGCTCAGCACGGATGAACAAAGCCACAGCTCCAGGTGTCCCGTGTCCATCTGGGTGAGCACTCCCTCTGAATTCCCTCTGGCTGAACTGCTCCAACCAGCTCGAAATTGCGTGGATCGAGCAACTAACAAACGTACAAGTGGAGGAGGAAGGGAACACAAGGAATTCAGCAACTTTCAGCATCCTCCCCATTCACCCAACACCTCCAGCCCACCCTGGCTCCTGAGGGCGTGGGAGGAGATGGAGCTCTCTGGATGGGGCTGTGTCAGGAGCTCAGAGCATCACCAGTGCCACCCCTCCCACAGCTGAACCCTGCCCCAGCTGCTCCTCCAGCTGCCCTGAGCTGGGACAGAGCTGATCCCAAGGAAACAACGCCCAGCACGGGTGGGAGCCAGGGCCGGGCTCTGCAGGCCCGGAGAAAAATGCTGGAATTAGGGGGGAAGAGGGGGGCTGGAGAAAAAAGTGTTTTTCTACTCGAAAAATGATAAAATTTTGATAACTTCAAGCCAGCTCAACCGGCAGACAGGCAGCTCAGACAAATGTATAAAACATCAAAAGGCACAGGATGGAGAGCGGTGCCGGGGAGCTCCAAATATAGATCCCTGCAGTGTAATTCATTCCTGCAGCAGAAAGGGGAAACTTTGCCATGACATGTTGTGTTTGCAGCCCCATTTCCACGTGTGCAATGAGCCAAGATGAAAAGGATTGCAGAGACCTGTGCATCAGTCTCAGAGATTGAATGAAAAACCCCACAAAAATTAAACGTGTGCATAAGAAGCTAACAGGAGGATATGCTCAAAGTGTGCTGAAACATTTTGCAGCTTGCTAAAGAGACAAAAAATTCCCCACCCCAAATTCCATCATGTGAAGGCTTTGAAACCATGACAGAGATAGAAAGGATAGATTTGGAGCTCCGGTTTTGCAGCTCTCAGTGGAAGGTGTTGAATTGTTTCATTTGTTGCAGTTTAACTGCAAGGGGGATTATTTAATTTCTGCTGCTGGGAGGAGCAGGCAGTGTGCCCCAGAGAGCCTTCCAGGGCACCCAGCCCTGCTCCTGGAAAGGCAGGAACCCTCCCGAGCACTCGACACAGCTCAGGGGGCCTCGAGTCCCCTCAGCATCAAACACTTAAAGGGAAAAAAATCAGCGGGACTGGAAGATGCTCTCCCAGCTCCTTTGCCCTTCAAGGTGCTTGAGAGGTGATTTCCATGCTCTTCCTCCAGCTGAGGAAGAGCCCCCAGTGCTGCTGGGGGACCCTGAGAGCCCCCAAAGGGCTGCTCTCCCTCTGGGCTGCCTGTGTGGCACCGGGGCTGTGCCCAGGGCAGCAGGAGCCCGACACAGCACAAGGCACCTTCACAGCACAACCAGGCACTGCATTTTCTGGAATTAGCAGCTCATTTACTGCTTCTGACTCGGGCAATCCTTTTCCATGAGCTCTAAATATGACTGATTCATCTGGCTCTCATTTCTGTATCAATCAACAGCAGAAGTTCTCTGGATAAGCAAGTGGGTGTAGGGAGAATCTCATGATTAGTCAGTGCTAATTAATGTCCACTTAGAGTGATTATTAGCAGGATTTAATAATTTGTAAATCTGATCTCACTAAATAACCACAAATTATTACAAGGAATGCTCAGCTGAGAACTTAATTAACCATTGGTGGCATGGATCTTGTTTGGGAATGGGGTGGCAGCCACGGGATCCTGAATGCTCCCAGCAAACAGCCCTTCTTTGCTCATTCCATCTGTCTACAGATATAAAAGTTACTAATCTGTTATTAACTGTAAATGAAGGGTTTGATCAGGCAGTTTAAAATACTGCTGTGTGTTTCACAGGATCACAGGCTGCTTTGGCTGGGAAGGGATCTCAAAGCTCTGGGTCTGGGCAGGGACACCTTCCACCTTCCCAGGCTGCTCCCAGCCCCATCCAACACTTCCAGGGATGGGGAGCTTCACCACAGCCCCTGGGGCAAATGGGACAGGGCAGTTTCCCAGTGCTGTGCCTGCAGGAGCTCCAGCCCTACAGGACAGCAAAGCTTCAGCAGGATTCCTGCCCCACCATCCCCAAAACCCCACCAGGGCAGTGTGAGGTGCAGGGGTACCGTCCAAACCAGCTGTGGATCTCCAGGTGCTTTCTGAAGAAGTGAGGATGTAATTCTTTCTTTTCCCACATAAACCTTGGGTCCAGGCACGTGTGCTCCTCGTGCCCCAGCAGAATCCTCAGCCCAGGGCTTGAGGGAAGAGAAATCTGCCCTGATGGGGCTGAAGCTGCATTTCCAGAGCAGCCTGAGCCTTTCAAAGCTGCTGTGCCAGGGCACCAGGGCAGCTGGGTTATCTTCACAGGAGCCATCAGGAGCAGGGAGCAGGAATTAGGAAGCTTTGATCAGCAGTGTGGGGCTGAGGAGTAAATGTGCACCTGATCTCAAAGCAGAAAGCTCCACAGTGAGCATTTCTCTTTCACTGGTGTGATCGTTAAGTATACAAATTAGGCAAAGATAAAAAAAATCATTAAAATTGCAATCATAGCAGTGATATTAGTTTATGGCTCTATCAGTACATTAAAAGACCAACTTTGTAGGTCTTTATGTGCTTAATAAAGCTGAATAATTTACCGGAAAAAGATCTGTGATGGCAGCAGCAAAGTAAATTTTTGATCTCCATTTGACTTCAGGCATACCCCAGGTATAGAAAGAAAAAACATTACTGTATTTCACATCACGTGTCTCCATACTGGGATGAAGAACAACAATTGTAGTGCAGAAAAAAAGTGTCCTGTCCTGTCCTATCCTGTCCTGTCCCGTTCTGTCCTGTCCTGCCCTGTCCTGCCCTGCCCTGTTCTGTCCCCAGGGGTGCCCAGGTCCTTTCCCTGTCCCCATCCTGCTGAGGGGCTCCCCAGGACACCCAGGGAGGGCATTTCCCAGCCAGCCCTTCTTGGGGTAGATGCTGTTTGCTCAGTAATGAGGCCAAGCACTGAGATGATCCATGGCAGGGCCCGTTCCTCGGGGATTACAGGACTTTCTGCTAAAGCTGATCATTAGTTAAACAGTGTTTGTGGCTGAATAATTGCCATGGCCCCAATCCTCCTCCACAGCATCCTGTGCTGAAAATGCCATGCATCATAAAGAAGGGGGTTTAGTCTGGCTCTTTTGCAGCAATCCCTGGAGACAGGGAAGCAATCGATAATAAATTTGAAATCTGGCAGGTTTCAGGCTGCTTGAGCTCCTGAAAGCAGAGCTCCCCCAGCTCAGACACACGGGCTCTGGGGACAAGCAGGCACCTGTGAAAATGCTGTTTCCATGTTCACTTCACTTTTGGAAAGGTACAAAAGGCTGACATTAATGTCCCACTGCTCCACCCACCCTTACGGGTATATGGGAGGGGCAGACCCCAGAAATTCTGTGCAAATTGGGATTATTTTGGCTTGTCTGCAGGGAGGCTGCCAGGGACACAACAGGACAGGGGGCAGCAGGGCTGGGCTTGCCCTGGGTTTAGAGAGGCCTGGACACCAAACCCCCCCATTTCCACGTGCTCAGGAGCTCAGGCAGGGTTAGATTTATATTTGGCTTCATTCCATGAGCAGACTGACATTTTACTCAGGAAAGCTCTTTGGACTGAGGGGGTGAGACCCAGCCCACGGATGTGAGCAGTGGAAGCCCCAAGGCAGCTGTGGGGGTGCAAAGGCCCACGAGGAACTCGGGGGGGCTCCCACGGAGTCAGGGGAGCAGAGGAGGGGTCAGCTGAGGGATGGGATGGGATGGGATGGGATGGGATGGGATGGGATGGGATGGGATGGGATGGGATGAGAGATGAGGAACGAGGAGGGGAGAAACACCTTCCCCAGGAGCCTGTGGGGTACCTGCTGCTGCCTTTCCCCTGCTGCTTTCCAAGGCTGGGGACAGAGGCACTTGGTGAAAATTAGTGAAAAATGTCTTCTTCTCAGAGTCCATCTAACTCAGGGTTAAAAGGCTGCTCTAGCCCAGCTCTCTGCAGTGCCAGGAGCTCAGTGCCAGCGTGGAAGGGCTGCCTTCCATCTCTGGGATCATCCAGGCATCCTCCAGGACTCCTTTAGCCACTTTCTGACCTCCTCACTGGGAAGATGATCCACAGTGCTCCCCACCGTGTGTTCAGCAAGGGCATTGGGATCCCAGGGGCTGGAATATTTATAGGGAATTATACAGCTGCTTGGAAGTTTGCTGTTGCTTTCTCCCCCAAGAAATTCTTGTCCTTTTGAAACCCAAAGCAAAACAGTTTAAATAGACCAAGACTTGCTTCCAACACAGCTTGTGGTGTGACTTTCCCCAGTCTAGAGGACATCCTTTCAGAGAGCATCTCCCAGTGTCATTTGTTCTGATTCCTCCCCATGGACAGACCTGGGCTGAGCCAGATCAGCCTCCTGCTGCCCCCCACCCACCCCTGCTGCACACCAGGGCTCCAGCCTTGCCCTGGCAGAGCTCCCCGGGCACTCTGAGGGAGGCAAATGCCATCTCTGGGTCAAACAGGGTGCCCAGGGAAGCTGTGGCTGCCCCTGGGTCCCTGGAAATGTCCAAGGCCAGGCTGGAGCACCCTGGGACAGTGGAGAAGAGCTCACCCTGCCCACAGTGAGAGGAGCTTCCAGGTGCCTCCAACCCAAAGTGGGATTCTGTGATCTTCCCTTCAGAGAGAGGGAAGGGAAGAGCAGCAGGGTTAAGCTGTGGCTGAACAGGAATTGCTGCCCATGGGCACCTCAGGCAGGTCCTGTTTGGACCTCCCAAATCCAAACCTGCCCCACTGCCAGGGCTACAGTGAGGGTAAAAGGATTTTAAGGCCAGTCCTTGGTACCCAGAGCTGTTTTACCAATTCTTTGCACGCTTTCCTCAATTTTTAAAACGCATCTGCAGTCAGACTCGACTCTTTGGCCAGTGGATGTGTGTGTGTGTGTTTGAGACAGAGCACTGCTCGAGGCACCTGGCAGAGCAGCCTGATCCCCATCCCCACAGCATCAGCTCCTGGGGACGTGCCACAGCTCAGGGGCAGGCACACACCTCATAAGGCTCAACAAGTCCTGGAAATCCAAAGACAAAGCTCTGTCTTTCCTCCAGCAAGATGTTGCTGCTATTTAAGGTCTATTATCCTCCCTCTGCTCACACTTGCTACCATCAGTGTTATAAATGGGCTGGGTGTTCAGAGCAGAGAGGAGACCCCCAGGGTAGCAATTACCAGAACTGAATTGTCTGATGCAAAAGGCAGCATTACCCTGGTGTAATTTGATCATAAAATAAATTGCATTGCCCATAAAGTCGCTGAATGCTGGAGTTTCCCCCGGGTTGTCTCCACGCATTTGGAGCCCAGTGGGGGAACAGCCCAGCCCTGGCCACCCTGAGGCCCCAGGGAAAGCTGTCCTGGAGCAAGGGAATATTCCCAATGCCATTAAACTCATCTCTGACACCGTGCCAGCCTGATCTCCCCAAAGAGCCCGGCTGGGAGCTGTGTGGAGAATTGTGCCCACGCTCCTGAGCAGCAGCTCTTGGGTCCCTGCCTCGTCTCCAGGGGCTGCTGAGGTCAGGTAAGCACACCTGGGCCAGCCCTCCTTGGGGCAGGCAAACAGGAGGCAGCAGTGCCTCCCACACTGTGCTATAACCTCCCAGCCTGGAGCAGGTCAGCGTTTGAGGGCAGCCTGCAGGGAAAGGGCAGCAAGAGATGCTGTTCATCCTTCTGACACCGAGCCCCAGCCCTGCTGGATGCTGGCAGCCATTGCTGCATTTTAAATTACGCCGACGCTCCAATTATTCGTGGTTGTCAGAAATCCTGGCATTTAAAACAAATCCTCTGTCCGGGCAGAAAGCTGGGTGGGTGCTGTGCTGGCTCTGCCTTCCTCACTTCTTGGCTTCTATGGCTATGAATTGCTGCAGATAATATCTGGGAAATGCTAATTGCTTCTCTAGTTCAGTGCTAGAGGTGCTCAGATAGGGGGTGAGAAGCAGGGGTGGCTGGGGCAGGGGAGCTGCTGTAAGCCAGCAGCACTGGCAGTGCCAGGCTGGGCGTGCTGGCTCTTGTGTCCATAGTGCCTCGCTCAGTTTTTTCTGTACTCTCTGTAAGAATCCAAAGTGGTAATGAGATCCTGTAAAGAAGGGAGAGCATCCTCCAGGCCCCTGGAGCTGGGGCTCTGAGCTGCTTCCCCTGTCTCCCTCCTGTCCATGCCCTGGGGATGGAGAGGAGAGAGGAGAGAGGAGGTTTCAGCTGGAAGGATCTCCACGAGTGCTGGCTGAGGCAGCCCTACTGCTCCTTCCCAGAGCCCTTCCAGCTGCCCTGAGCTCAGCTTTGGGGGCTGTGAAAAGCCCCCAGTGTCCCCCCATCTCCTGCACCTCTGTCTTGGTTCCTTTTGTCATCTGTATTGTGCATCCAGCTCCCACTGTGGGAGGTTTCCATTTCCAGCCCATGGTCTGAGTTAACCCAAGGGTATCTGCATGATGTTGGTTAAAAATCTGAGGCAGAAGCTGCAGCAGAAGCAGGGACGAGAATCCTCTCTGGCTCACACTGGAGCTGAGTCTGACCATGGAACAGCCCCATTTCTGGGGGAAATATGAAAATCACATAATGCAGCAGCAGAGACAAAGGCACAGCCCATAGAGATATCACAAGCTTGGTCTCCCCCACTCGAGGGTGAGATGTTTGAATTCAAGCACTCACTGCTGGGGAAGTGCTGCTGCAAGCCATGAAACAGGAGGGTCAAGAGCCTGCCAGGAAAAGACATCATCATGCATAAATAAATAAACCTGAGTGGAGAGGAGAGATCTGAAGCACCTGAAGTTTCACTGGCACTGATCACAGGACTGCACTGTGTGTTTGATCTGCCAGTGGAGTCCTGAAATGGGAACGGCCAACAAATTGAAGAACATGGATTTGCCTAAAAAACTAACTCATGCATTGGGGAAGATCACACATTTTAATTACAGATGACTGTGCTACCTAGAGCTGCCTTTTACAGAGCAGGCAGAACTGCTGCCCGAGCTTTGATGGCACAGTACCCACGTTTTACCCCCCAAAATGCCACCCTGAGCGTGTGCTGGAATCATAGAATCACTTAGGCTGGAGAAGACCTCCATGATCATCCAGTCCAACATTTTTAGCCTGAGAGCTGAGTTTAGGAACTCCCTCCTGCTTCCCTCTGACACAGCCCAGCCCAGTGTGCTGCTCTCAGGGCCCCATCTTCTCCACTGAGGCCCTTTGTGGGCATTGGAAGGGGCTGGTTTTTTTGGGTTTACCCATCACTGTTTCACAGCCCCCTGCCATGGGTGTCCCCTGGTGGCACAGCACACACGAGGTCACCCCCTGCAGCAGCCCCCAGGCTGGGCAGTGAGTGGGATAAGCAGTTTCCCAGGGAATGCAGAGCCAGGGCCCATTCCAGAGGTGACAGGTTGTTTGCTGCAGAGCCTCCCTGCTCCTCCTCGTGTGACAGGCGAGCTGCACCAGCATCCCCTCTGCTGCTGGGGGATTGCACACTGGCCAGAGTCTTGGGATGTTTTCTGCATCTCCTCCTTGTCACTCGAGAAGGAAATCTCCATGGTGCACTGGGAGGAGACCAGGGGCTATGCTGGGGGAGCAGGAAGGCTGCAGGAAAGCAATAATTGATAAATTAGAGGTCCTTTGATGACAGCCCAACTCCTTGTGGCTATGGAGAGATCTGTGAGATCTGGAAGGATGATTTGGGGAGAAGATCCATCACTTACATGCCTAGCACTCCCTTCAGTGGGGGCAGTAGTTATTTTGCCTCTGTTCCCTTTGGTGTTTATTAATCACAAATTTAATAACTCATTAGGATTAATGAATTCAGTTGGAGGTTATTTCCAGGTTAGCCTCATGATGAAATAAATGGCATTGGGAATCCAATTAGACACAACCATACAATAATTATATAAGAACATAATCCCCTCTCTGCAAGAGCAGGACAGGTGCAGCATTTCAAACCTTTTTTCCATGGAAAACCACTAGATTACATGCAGTCAGATGGGATTTGCAGCTGTAAATTCATGCATTCATGCTTATCCTAAGGTGGTGGTGGAGCAGCGATGGCTGCAGACAAGCCCAAAGATAAACACACTTCCAGGGTCACAGCCAGGAGACCTGAGCTTATTAAAGTGTGTTCTAATACTTTTCAAGTTATTTTCCTTTCCCTGGTGTACTGTGTAGGCCATGAACACAGAGGCTCAGAAATTCCCTGTTATTTTTATAGAGATACTACTAAATCTGTTGACCCTGAATAGGTCTTGCAAACACAGAGATTTTTATAAAAGGCAAGTAAAAAAAAAAAAAAAGGAAGAGGTTCCAAATCTTTGAAAATAGATCATGGAAAAGCTTCTAAGGGCTGAGCATCTTCCCTGTTAATAAACCCCAGTGCTGCAGGCAGGGAACTTGTTTGTGAGACACTGCTGCACTCAGGGAGCTGGGATGGAGGTGCCAAGGAGGGGGTGCACAAGGTAGTTTAAATGCTCTGAATACAAGGAACTGATTTCCCTGAAAAGCAGCTGAGACCCAGAGAACATCTGAAAGATGAATGACAATCGGTGGCTGCAGCTGAGAGAGAGAAAATACATATATTTTGTGTATACATGTATATATGTACATTGTATACATTATATACATATATACATTACATGCATGAATATTTTAATGTTCCCTGTACGTTTATATATGTCTGTTTTATATATATTCCTTTACTCAGAGGGTAAGGGCTGTAAGGAAGCTGTGGCTGCCCTGGATCCCTGGCAGTGCCCAAGGCCAGGTTGGACAGGGCTGGGAGCAGCCTGGGATGGTGGAAGGTGTCCCTGCCATGGCAGGGGGTGGAAATGAGATGAGTTTTAAGGCCCCTTCCAACCCAAACCATTCTGTGATTTATGTATACATAGATAGATGATATACATATAGATATATAGATATAGACATAGATAGAGATATAGATATAGAGATATAGATATAGATATAGGTAGAGATATAGATATAGAGATATAGATATAGATATAGAGATATAGATATAGGTATAGATATAGATATATAGATATAGATATAGATATAGATATAGATATAGATATAGATATAGATATAGATATAGATATAGATATAGATGTATCCTTAATAACCCAGGAGTAACAGCATCAGGAGGAGCTGCTGTCTATCCCTCCCAGCACTGACAGCATGTCCCATATTTTTTTTAGTGTCTTTTGACCCAAAGTAATTGTGCCTTTCCCCCCAGCTTTGCCACCCTTCCCCCTGGCTGGAGGGAAAGGTTTTGCCGTGGGTTACAGCAACAGGGACAGGAAAAGGAGCAGGAGCAGCAGGGGGAGTGTGCCTTGTCTGGAAAGCAGCTGGAAGCAGGTCCCAAGGAGCAATTAGCACTACCTGGAGTCATGAACAGCCACTGCACAAGAAAGGAGTGGGCATGCTGTGGTGTTATTGCCTCCTGGTCCTTCATGCCAGTTTTCTGATTAATAACATCCCAAGCCACTTGATGCACTATTGATTCTAAACTCAATAAGAAGAACTGGCAGCTTCTGGCAACATCACGTCATTTTTCCTCAAAAAAAAAATTCTCTAATATTCAACCTGAGCCTGCCCTGGCCCATCCTGGGGCTGTTCCCTCTCCTCCTGTCCCTGTCCCTGTCCCCAGCCCGACCCCCCCGGCTGTCCCCTCCCGTCACAGGGAGCTGTGCAGAGCCACGAGGGCCCCCCTGAGCCTCCTTTTCTCCAGGCTGAGCCCCTTCCCGGCTCCCTCAGCCCTTCTGGGGCTCCAGCCCCTTCCAGCTCTGCTGCCCTTCTCTGGGAAGAGGAGCCCAAGCAATAAACAAAAGCTGTTCAGATCCATTAACAACCTAGGAGAGAAAGGCAAATATATAACAGTGAGCAGAAGGCGGCTCAGAAAGTGTAGAGAAGCCAAGAAATATTGAGCTTTGATCCAGAGAGAGTATTTCAACAAATGCTGAATGCTTTGCAAATATTCCGTGCTTGCAGGAGCCAAAACACATGGCAGGGGAGGAGAGATGGTGCCCGAAGCTCCTGGGTGGGCAGCAGGAAGGGGTTCAGCACACACCTGCTGCCTCTTGGCACTGGGAAAAGCATCCTTTACCCAAACAGGGTTTTCCACAGGAGCTGCCACTGCTGCAAGGCAGCTCCTTCTCAGAGCTGCACCTGTGCAATGCATTTCTGAGCAGGGGGACAGTAAGAATTTTGTTTCTTAAAATTATGTAGGAACCAGAATAGTGAGTTTTTCTCACTTTTTGGCAGGGAGTTGCATTCAGTCAGGGCTGGATTTTCAGGGATTAGTCGGGAGGGAGGGAGAGGAGATGGGAAGCTCTGGGTGTGAGGGCTCAGCTCCTGCAGACCCTGGGCAGGAGCTGACAGAACCCAGGCATTCCCCTTTTCTCTTTTCAGACTGATCAAAGACACAGACCCACCACAACTTGCCTGTTGCCCAGGGCTACCCAAGCTGTGGGCAGGGTCTGGGCAGTGCCAGGCCAGGGGAGGCTGTGCCCCAGCCCATCCTGCACTGAGCAGCATCACGGAGTGAGGGAGCCCCAGCTCTGAGGCACTGCCAGGAGCACATGCACATTGAGCAGCTGAGCATTAGTGAAAGCACACGGAACAAACCAGAGAGAACAGGAGCACCTGGTGGTTGAAACCGGGCTCTGTGTTCAGCCTGAGCTGCCATCCTCACATAAGAGAATATAGAGAATGCATCCTCTAATAAAGAGAATAAAAGAGGTTCTCTCTCTGCTCTATTGAGACCTTCAAATTTTCATCTTAATGGGACGTGATGCTCGACAGGTTGAGCTCCACTGAGCAGCTCGTTGGGAATTCAGATGCTTTGGGGCTTTTCGAGCCTCGAGTGTTTCTGCTGCCCGTGCTCGCTGGGCTGAGGGGGGCACGGATCAGCAGCAGCGCCTGCGAGCAGGGGGCTGCACCAGGGAGGGGTCCTGCGGGGTTCTGGGGTGTTCTGTGGGGTCCTGTGGTGTCCTGCAGAGTTCTGTGGTGTCCTGCAGGGTTCTGTGATGTTCTGTGGGGTCCTGTGGTGTTCTCTGGGGTCCTGGGGTGTTCTGTGGGGTCCTGGGGTGTCCTGCAGGATCCTGTGATGTTCTGCAGGGTTCTGTGATGTTCTGCAGGGTCTGTGGTGTTCTGCAGGGTCCTGTGGTGTCCTGCAGAGTTCTGTGGTGTCCTGCAGGGTCTGTGATGTTCTGTAGGGTTCTGTGGTGTCCTGTGGGGTCCTGTGGTGTCCTGCAGAGTTCTGTGGTGTCCTGCAGGGTCTGTGATGTTCTGTAGGGTTCTGTGGTGTCCTGTGGGGTCCTGTGGTGTCCTGCAGAGTTCTGTGGTGTCCTGCAGGGTCTGTGATGTTCTGTAGGGTTCTGTGGTGTCCTGTGGGGTCCTGTGGTGTTCTGCGGGGTCCTGGGGTGTCCTGCAGGGTTCTGTGATGTTCTGCGGGGTCCTGTGATGTCCAATTGGGTCTTACTGGGTCCTGTTGGGGTGCCACAGGGACCCTGGTGGGGCAGAGCTGGGTGCTCGGGACCTGTCCCAGGTCCAAAGGCTCCTGTCCCTGCTGTGCCCGGCTCACCAGGATGGAGCCCTGGTCCCTGCCCGGCAGGCTGGAGGAGACAGGGCCAAGTCCATGCCATAAAAACCGTGTGCCAACATGCCTGGGGAGGGAGAACGAGTGTGAGAGCCACAGGAGTTGCAGGAATTGCAGGAATTGTAGGAATTGCAGGAATTGCAGGAGTTGCAGGCATTGCAGGAATTGCTGGAGTTGCAGGAATTGTAGGGGTTGCAGGAATTGCAGGAGTTGCAGGCATTGCAGGAGTTGCAGGCATTGCAGGAATTGCTGGAGTTGCAGGAATTGCAGGAATTGCAGGAGTTGCAGGAATTGCGGGAATTGCGGGAGTTGCAGGCGTTGCAGGAATTGCTGGAGTTGCAGGAATTGCAGGGGTTGCAGGAATTGCAGGAATTGCAGGAATTGCAGGAATTGCAGGAACTGCAGTCAGGATTGTGCCATCACCAGACCCCTGTGCCTTGAGCCCTCTGTGCTGAGCCCAGCGTGGGACGGGAGGGCTCCTGGCTTAGGAACTGGGAATCAGCTGGAGAAATGACTGGAAAGTACTGGGGAATGAGCAGCAGGGCAGGAGATCAGGCTGCAGGGAAGCTCATGGCATTTCTGCCTCTGCAGGCACAGGTGGGCTCAGAGCAGGCAAAATGCCCCACAGGTCACAGGTTCTTTTTATTCCTTCTCCCCGTTAGTCCCAGGCTTCTGAGCACTAAAACCACATCGATTCTTCCAATTTGAAAGAAAAAAGGCAGTTGTCCCCTACTGAGTGGGAATGCAGTTCTGCCCATGGTTAGGTTTTGGCCAAATCCAGCAAAGGGAGACCATGGTTTTCTTTTAGATGTGTTTTGCCATGTGAAAGCCAGCCCGAAAATACTAATTTCGCTCCTTTATTTATTTATTGTTCCTGATTTTCAGCAGTCTGTGGGCTATGAATTATGTAGAAGATGCATAGCAAATGAGCTGAAGCTCTGGCAGGTTCAGCACAGCTCCCGAGCCAGGCGTCAGCTCCACCTGTCTGCAGCAGCTCCTGAGCAGCTCCTGAGCAGCTCCTGAGCAGATCCTGCAGAATCTCCTGCAGAATCTCCTGAGCAGCTCCTGAGCAGCTCCTGAGCAGCTCCTGCAGAATCTCCTGCAGAATCTCCTGAGCAGCTCCTGCAGAATCTCCTGAGCAGCTCCTGAGCAGCTCCCTCTCATCCCACCCCCAGCAGTAGGAACTGTGCTGGGAGCTCCCTGGCAGCCCCGTGGGCAGGGGGGGCAGCCCCTGTGAGCCCCCAGCCCCAGGAGCTCTCCGGGTCAGGGTTCCCAGGTGGGTGTCTGTGCTTCCTTCGCCACTTGGCTCACACATCCACGCCCCAAACCCAAGATATCAACACAGTCATATAAATCTGACCACAAAATCAAGGCCATGAATTCTCTCCTTAAAAATCAATTCTCATTTGTGCCTTGGAGCCTGGAAGCTGCACTGACTTCCTCCTCTCGGAGTGGCTGGCACTTAGCACTTGCTTTTTGTTTTTTAAACTCAAAGTTCTACCCTTTTTTTCCCCTTTTGTTAAATCCACATTTAATCTTGCATTTGTGTGCACCAGGGAATAAGAGAAAGGTTTTATTACTTGCATTATTTATGAATGGTATAATTTCAGGGCATCTGTATTAAACTAAAGTTCTGAGCAGAAAATAATATTAAACAAGACAAGTGTGTATATTTGTTTCATAAATCCATAAAACCTGATTAACAATGATGCTCCTAATGCCGGGCTGATCATTAGAAGACTTCCTGTATCTGGACCAGGGTGCTGCACTGGAGGATTTTATGCATTAGGACAGAGCCCTGCAAAGCTCTGTAAACTGAAATTTGTGGTGCAGCAGGGTATGATTTAACCAAGGCTTTGCTTCTGGGTTTTTAATTATTTTTATTACTTTTTCTTTCTCTGCGTATCTCAGAGCTGATTAACAATACAAGAGATGGAAACTTTGCTGTGTTCTGCCAAAGCAGTTGCTGGCTCCCAAAGCAGGGCTGATGCTTTGTGTTTCCCCTTCAGGTTTTCTTACTGGAATTGTGGCTGTTCCATCCCACTGCTCCCCGGGAATGGTTTCCAGCAGACATCCCCCCTTCCCTGCCGTGAGCCTGGCGTGCTCTGGATGCATTTCTCCCAGTGCCAGCAGCTGGCACCCCCCTGGGCAGAGGGACAGCCAGAAAATAGAGTTTCCCATATTATTTGGTGGCAGAGTTCCAAAGTAAAGCCTGAAGAGTAAAGGCAGATCAGGGCATTTTCCTGGGTGCAGTTAATGAACTGCCAGCCCCCTTTGGGTCTCCTCTCAGTGCCCAGTGCTGGAAATGCCTTTCCTTGGGAACAGGATTTGTCAGTCTGGAGGGGGCACAGCTCCGAGGGGTTCCCAGGGCCTGTGTGACAGGAGGTGGGGATGGGGATGTTCTGCCTGTTGCCAAACCTCACCCCCAGAGCCCCCACACCCGAGCCAGAGCTCTGGCTGCTGGAACCTGGGTGGTGCTGGGCAAGAGCCAGAGGGGAAAGAACACTCCCAGGGGGCTGCAAGTAGGGGCTGCTCAGAGAAAGAAGAAAATTTTTTGCTAAGAAAAAGAAGAGGATCTCAGGAAATTCGTATGCAGCTCAGTGACACAGCAACTCCCTTGCAGTGAGACGCTCCGTGTGACTCCTCCACAAGTGGTGGTAGAGAAAATTTTCTGCTGAAAAAAATTAGCCTGAAGGTGAAAACTTCAAAGGGGCTGAACTCTGAATCCAGCAAGAGCCTTATGCACGTCGTGGAGCTGAGAGGAACAAGTGTTGATAAAGCACTTCAAAACCCTGCCAAGCCTGTGATCAGGCTCCTCCCGCAGCAGGAGCGGGCTCTGGCCAGCCCTGAGCACCTGTGGGGACCAAACGCTGATGAAACGCTCTGAAATCCCCCAAAGAAGGCGTGGGAAAGGGGGATGGGAGGAGAGCAGAGTGGCCGGGGCAGGGCAGTGCTGGGCAGGTGAGGGGAACACCTGGGGAACAGCCCAGCCACCAGCCCTGGCACCAGTGAGGAGGGTTTGGGCACCCCAGAGCCCATCTCACCTGTCCTGGAGGGAAAGGTCACCCTGCTCAGCCCCGGAGCTGCAGCTGGGATGGAAATCAAAGTGAGCTGAGCACAGCTGCTCCCAGCTTCTCTGGGACCTGGGCCACCACTGCTGGGATGGTTCCTGTGAGCCCCGTGCCTGGAGTCCCCTGTGGGTGGCTGCTGCTCCTGGCAGGCAGCTGGAGGATGTCAGGGGCCATCCCCTGCTCAGCCCCTGCCCTGTCACCGGGCACAGCAGGGACACTCCACAGCCTGTGGATCCCTGCTGCTTCCCAGTCCTTTCCCCCTCGGAAAAATGGAATTTCTGTACTGCTGGCACATGAAAGAAATAGGAGTTTTCTTGCTGCAAGCCATAGAAAGCAGGCTTCATTCAGTTCCTGAATAATTTAGAATACAAGCCTTTGATTAATTTCATGAGAAAAGGGAAACAAAGTTAGCTATAACTATGGGCCATTCAAAGTATGGATTGCCAGAAAAATGTGCAAAGCGCTGTCATGAGAGGATTAATTACACAGATTAAATATTTTATAAGTTAAATAATGTGTATTTTTTGGAGACAAAATGGAATGTCATTTTTTCCCCCAAGACAGGGAAAGTAACTGTATTCACTTCCATTTAGCCCACAGAGCAACACAGACTCCAGTGACAGAGGAGGATGGATCAGGGCTGTAATTCCCAGCTGGCACCAAAATCCATATTCTGAGCAGCATTTATCTTCTCCCTGAGAGCCAGCTCTGAGCTTTCAAGTCTCTGTCACTTGTGAGGTTCTTCTGGGGGGAGAAGAAAAGGGTCCTGGCAATTGTTACTCTCACTATTATAGTCTCCCAAATCTGGAAGGAAAATGGATTGTGTAGAGTGATGTTAATTATTGTGTTATTGTCCTGGAGGATAATGGCAGAGCCTTTCAAACTGTCTTCCTTTTTCCTTTGCAGAAAAGAAGACCTGAAGCCAATTTCTGCCTCGGAGCTGTCTGGAAGGCTGAGTCCCTCTGCAGAAGGGTTTTCTCCAGGCACGTCCAGCTGCTCTCCCAGGGGAGCCACTGCCAGGGAAATGGAGGCAGGGCAGGGTCTCCAGCCACCACACAGGTTTGGCCTATGATTCCATGATTCTATGGTTCCATCCCAACAGGAGCATCAATCTTTGTGCTGGTTTTTATTGCTTGACTCAAGTCCAGAACATCTGACAGCTATTACATTTTCTTCCTACTGAAATTGTTTCATTTCCTAAAATTTAAAAATGAACAGACCCCCGCCATGAATGTGTAATCTTCTCCACTGGGAGCTGATGTTCATCTTAACAAAGGTGTGGAGGAAATCACCCTTGTGAGGCAGCAGAGGGGCAGAGCCCAGCAATGAGCCTGGGCCAACGCTGTGCTGACACTGTGCTCTAATCTGTGGCAATTGAATTGTCTGCTTTGCATGGAGCAACAGAGCTGCTGAGGAATGGCAATGCAGCCAGAGATGCTCCTGTGAGCCTTTCATCTCTAAGTGTTCCTTCTGAATTTTGAGAAATAAATTATGCTGATGCTCTCTAAGTGTTGAAACAGAAGGTGGGTCTTAGCTTCATGCGAGGGAGTAGTGTAATGATTGATTTGTTTTTAATGTGATGCCCTGGAACTTCTGGTGGTGTGACTCACAATATAGCTCGGGCTTCCATAAGGTTTAGATTGGATATCAGGGAAAATTTCTTCCCTGAAAGGATGGTCAGGCATTGGAACAGGCTGCCCAGGAAGTGTGGAGTCACCGTCCCTGGAAGGGTTCAAAAGGAGCGTGGATGTGGCCCCTGGGCACGTGGGGAATGCAGCACTGCTGCTGTAAAGGCTGGACTCAGTCTCAGAGATCTTCTCCAGCCTTGATCATGCCGTGATTCTGTTACTGGGCAGATTCAGGAAGCACAGTTAGTGGGAAGTTTTCTCAGATGGAAATAACTCCCTGCTCTTATCTGCATTTTGAATCAGTGATTTCCCTGTCCTGCCTCTTCTGTCCCTGGGGGAGGCTCTTCCCACCCTGGGCTCTGGCACCTTGTGCCACCTCCTCCTCCATCCCTGCAACCTCCTCCAGCAGCTCGCTGCATTCCCAAGTCCCCTGCAGCCCTCGCTGCCTCTCCTGCAGAGCCTTTCCCTGCTGAGCCCTCTCCTGTCCCACACAGCACTCGGGGCACTCGGGCTGCTGCAGAACATCCTTTGGCAAAGGCACTGAGGTGGTGTGTGGGAAGATGGAGCTGAGACAGAGCAGAAAATCCTCCAGCCCTCCTCTGTCCGGGTGTTGTTGATCCCTGGCGTGGGCAAGGCTGCTCTGCCCCAGCCTGCCTGCTCCAGCTGCTCCTGCTGGGAGCAGGACCCCAGCCTGGGAGGCAGGGAAGGGTCCCCCCCACATGTGTGCACGGTTCCTCCTGCAGTCATTTCTCATCCTTGTCCCATTTGTGCCACTCTTTCCTTGAGAAAAGGGAGTTTAGAGGCAATTTGCCTTGGAAAATTACTATTACGTTATTGATTGGGTAAAAAGGAACTGTTTTATTAAAGCTTAGAATTCTGCATGTTTCTTTTCCTTACAAATATCCTATTACATGCTCAGAGACCACCCACACGCTTTACTGCTTTTACATTTGCCCAGCAATCTTTCATGCCAGTTGACTTTTCATTTTCAAATCCCTTTCTGCATTAAACACAGACCCACACACTCCGACCCATTTTGCTTTGAAATAAATCATAAGTCTGTGCCAGAAAGGACTCGAGGTGTTCTTCGGAATTTGTAAACAGCACTAAAGTCTTGTGGGAAATGTCACAAAGTGTTGCTCTGAATTTATTAAGTAGTTTCCAATCTTAAATGTCTATATTCCTGTACACAGCCTGACAGTGTTTCTACCTGTAATGGCATTTGATGGGAGGGTGGATTTTGGGGCTCCTGGAAAATCCCACAGACCCAGAAATGGGAAGGAGCTTTGAGGCTGTGCAGGCTGATTTGATAAAAGGACAAAGAATCCATTTTGCAGCTTACTATTAACATTTCACATGATAAAAGAGAGGAAAAAAAGCAATTTCTTTGGCCATGCTCAGGATTTGCTGAGTCTTGCCTGCTCAGAGAAGAGCCCTGGCTCAGAAGCTAAAGCAGCCACAAGCAAATCCCAAAGGAACCCCCAAACCCCTGCTGGTTCTCCATAAGGGCCTGGGGGATAAAGCCTGGGCTCAGCAGCTGGAAAAGCTGCCCCACAGGTGGTTCTGCAGCCCAGAAGCTCCAGCAGCTGCTTTCCCCTCTTATCTCCCCTTCTCTCTCATTCCCCAGCACTTCCTCCTCCGCCAAAGCGTGTGCCCCAGTCAGGCTGTGGGCAGTGACCCCCACGAGCAGCAGCACCATAAACCACGTTAGCCATGGGTGAGGAGGCTTTTTCAACCCAAAAAGCAAAGGGGTGGCCCAGCCTGTGCTGCTGTGGCCCCCCACAGACCAGCTCAGGGGTCACACTGTGGGTGAACCCCCTTCTGTACATCTCAAGGCTGAGGCCAAAGGGGATACGAATTTGGGAAGAGATTTCCTCCTAATCTGTGAAACCTCTCCTCTGGCTCTGCAGGGGAACAATCCTTTATTTGAGAGGTTTTCCAGAGTCATGGAATGAACTGCGGGTGGCAGAAGGCAGCGAGCTGCCTGTCAAGAGGTGGCTGGGTGGGTTTTAGCACTTTCCCCCCAATCTCCAGCCCTGTTTTCCCAGGACAGCAGCTGGAATCCAGCCACTGCTATAATTAGCAGCACAACCAGAGATGCAGAGGATTTTGTGGCCACACCAGGCAGTTTCCCTGCTCTAATTCGAGTGCTGCCCTGCACCAGCTGCTTGGAGGGTGTAAGAAATGCCAAGCAGGCAATTCCAGCATCAAAAAGATGTATTGCCAGTTGAAGCATGTTGGACATAAAAGCAGAACAGCTTTTAATTAAATTTTTTCCACCAGCCATGGAGGGCCTAGGCGAGGAACAGGAGTGTTTTACAGGAGTAAAAACTCTCAGTACTTCAGTGTAGCAAGAGACAGGCAGCTTTGAAATCAAGAGGAGAAAAGGCTGATGGAGAGCAGGTTGTGCCTGGGGAGTAGTGTGTGGGATGGCACGTGTTCCATGTGGCTTTTTGTCAGGATTTTCCTGAAACCTTTCTCTGAGCCTTGTGGCCATCAGCTACACTTCTTCTTCCACACAGTATCACAGAGGGATGCAGAAAGAGCTGGCAGACCAGCCCCACTCCCACGTAATTGTCATTTGCCCTACATTTGTGCAAATACCGTAAGAGATGGCTGAGGCCACGAGAGATCTTTGAACAGCTTTGTGCCCTGGCAGCTGCTTGGCTGCAGCGTGGGAGGAGATGGGGCTGAAGGAAAATCCCACCACCATTGGGCTGGGGCCCTGAGCCCCTCAGAGCAGCCCAGGCACCCTGAAATTGCTGTGTGGGACCCTGCAGGGCTGCCTGGGGGCCAGGCTGCTGGCACAGCTCTGAAGAGCAGACCTCTCAGGAGCACTGGGGCTCTGCTCCTGCTCCTGCCCTTGGCTGCTTTCCCTGCCCGTGACCTCGCCAGGCCAGGCAGATGGGACCAGACCCATTTTCCCTCTTGTCCCTCACGAATCTGCCCCTGTCTGGCCGTGCTTATTCTGAGCAGTGTTTAGGGGAAAAGGCCCCGTGGGAGCTCCGCTGTTCCGGGGGCACGCTGCAAGTACAGCAGGTTCCTTCAGGAGCATGTTAGGTGTAAATGTATAATGTGGCTGCTGGAATGATCCTCCAGAGAAAACCTGCATAAATGAATACTGTACAGAGTGTGAGAGTGATAAAGGAGCTGCTCAATATTGCCCTGAGGCCTTCCAGGCTGGCTGCGAGGAACGAAGAGGGCTTTGCTGGGGATTGTCAGCGCCTCCAAATTCGGGGTTTGAGCAGGACAGAAATCAAAGCAGAGGAGCCTCTCTGCTGCCTTGGACAGAATGACAGGGACTTTGCTGGCTGCTGTCACCGTGATGGACTTCCCAGTGCAAACAGCAACTCTGGGCCTGCTGTGGGTACCCGGAGACAGTCACATTAAATGAGCTCGTCCTGACTGTGGGATTCCCAGCTGAGCAATTACCTGCAGGGCCAGGCTCTGAGTTGTGCATTATTTGTGAGCTCCTCCATGGCCCGAGCCCAAGATCCTGCAACAGAACAAATTCAAAGTCAAGCCGAGCACTTTCCTCACAGCACAAGGCGAGGGCTGTGCCAGCCCCAGGTGTCCCCTCCTTGCAGCAATAATGGCAGTGGCAGTGTGGGCAGGAACAGGAGGAGATGGTTTTGCTGGGAGCAGGTCCCAGTCCTGATGGATGAGTCTGTTCACTTCCCAGAACTCCTCACCCTGTACTGCCTCTGTTCATTTGGAGTTTTCTTCTCTGTTAGGGCATCAATTACTGCTCTAAGTCAGCACTCATCCGGCCCAAATTGTTGTACACTGAGCAGAATCTTTAAACAAATAGAAATGAGAAGGGTTTCAAGCTTCTGGGTCTGTGCAGAGAAATCCATTTCCTTCTGACACTGCCATCTGGGCAGCTCTCCTGCCTTCCTTGAGCCGCCGGCCCGGGGAATTCTTGCACTCAAATTAATTGACATTCTGTCTCTTAGTTTTCTGTCTGCTCCCAAGATAAGCTTAATAATGCCAGAACTGCCTGACACAGAGTTCATTCTCAAATCTTTTTGGTTTGTATCAATTTATCTCCTCTTGGCAAAGCCTGCCAGTGGTTCTGAGAGCCAGGGAAGAGCTGCCATCCTTCCTGGTGTCCCCTCAGGACCTGGCTGTCCTGCTCGTGTGCCCATCCCTCTCCCACAGGCCCTGCTGCTGCTCCCTCTGCTCCTGGGGCTGCTGCCAAAGGAGCCAAAGCCCCAGACACAGAGCCCAGCCCTTCCCAAAGGGCAGCAGCTCTGTGCCATCCCCCTCTGAGGGGCCTTTACTTCTGGATGGCACTACAGCAGCTTCCAAATATTCTCCAAAAATGTGAAAATGTCCACGTTCCCCAGGTGTCCTTCTGACTGCTGCCTGTCATTGCAAAGGGGTTTAATTGGAAAACTCCCCTCGCTCCCCTGCTGCACCCAGGGCCAGTGGTGATGTGTCTGGGGTCAAAGGCTGAATGCAGAAAGCCAGGCAGGATGAGCACAGCTGCCTCCCACAGCTGCTGTGGCACGGTGGGATGCTGATATTAAACTCATATTCAATTCTAACCCGCTCAGCAGTGTGCAGTGTGCTTGCTGCAGCCATAACTCCTGATATTTATGTTGTGGCAGTAAAGCAGAGGACACAGTCAGGAGCTCCAGGGCTTCCAGAACTGGATCCATAAGGAAAACACTTTGCCTCCTAATAAAGCAGTGGATGCTGAGTCCAGAATTCCATTTCACATGTCCAGTGTTGTTGCTGAATAATTTTATCCTTGGAAAATCAGTTTTTCTCTTCCACCTCACATTGCCTCCCAGCAGCATCGTTTTAGTGATAATTTATGTGCTGTTCTAACAATGGAGCAATAACTGGGAAAAACCCAGCCTGGGGGTCCGTGTTAGGGGGGACAGGGTTTGATAAAGTGCATTTTGGCCTCTGCCTTTAACGCTGGGGTTTGTGCCCCTGCTGGCAGCCGTGTGTCTCTGGTTTAGCAGCCCTGTGCCCCGGGGCAGATGTTGAGCAGAACATTTTGTTGGAAAAGCCAGGCCCTGAGCTGGGATCCTGGGATCTCTGATGCAAAGGCGAGCCCAGGGAGGACAGAGCTTGTGCCTGGCGTGCTGCAGTGCCACATCCAGCTCCCAGCAGCACACTGAGATACAGGAGAGCCCTGCCCCAGTGTCTCTGGGAAGCTCTGGGGTGTGTAATTCAGAAAATCAATGGCAGGGAAGAGAGGATGGCTCGTGGCTGCTCCAGCTCCTAACAGCATCACCAGGCAGCACTGCCAGCCTGATGGAACAGGAGGCAGATTCTGCATCCTGAGCACAAACTCTGGAGCTCCCAGGCAGCAGATTTCTCATTCCCCAAGAAAGCCAATTTGTATTTTGGGCACTGGCAAAGAATTACAGAGAGCAAGGAGGAAAGTGAGGAGAGGGCCCACGGCTGCCATGGCAGAGAGTGTTTGAACAAGCTCCTCGTGACAGTGCTGATCAATCCCAGGTTTTAACTTCCCAGTTTCTAAAGAAAGTGTTACAAAGATTTTTATTACAATTCCAAGTTATTACTAGACACGATTTTAAAAGGGGAAACTGAGGCAGGTGAGTGGGAGTGACCCTGCAGTGCCTGTTCAGCTGCAAAGTCCCCCTGGGGACGTGGCTTAAAGGTGGACTGGGAAGTGTGGGGTTAATGGTTTGACTCAATGATCTTAAAGGTCTTTTCCAACCTAAAACATTCTGTTATCTGTTGATCTCTAATCCATATGATCTATTTGATCATTATCATGGGACAAGGAATGGCTTTAAACTGAAAGAAAATATTAACAGGATTAATTTGCTTTCCCTCATTTCTGAACTTTTACATTTTTATAGTTGGGCTTGCATTGGATCTCTTTATACTTTTCTTAATGAGATCTCACTTTATCTCAGCATTTCCTACCCAAAACGAGTGTGCTGTAGCTGCTGCTGTCCCAGGCAGTTTGGCTGCAGCAGGGAGACACCAGCAGGATAAAAGGGGCTGCTCACAACAAAATCCATTGCATGGGAAAGGAAAGAAACATTTCAAAGCACCAAACCCCCTGTACTGATGAAACTTGTTTTTCTATTTGCTTCCCTTTTGTTTTACCAAGGGAAATTTATGAGATGTCAGAGCTTGTTAATGTTGTTGATGCTGGAGAAGCAACAAGCACCCTGGGCTGAAAGGCTCCAAAAAAATAAAAATAACCAAGTGAAGGAGGTGGCTGCCCAAGGCCAAACTCATTAGCTGCAGTCACTCCTCTGCTGGGGCTGGGGATGCCAGGGAGGGGACAGGAGGGGACAGGGGACAGGAGCAGCAGTGCTGGGCACACGGGCTCTGGCCCCAGGCTGTCCTGGCAGGGAAATGCTCCAGCAGAGTCCAGCTGGGAAGGTGCATCTCTCTTCAGAGTGGAGATGGCAAGGAGAACAAGAGGGAGAAAAAGCACACGCCAGGCTGAGAGTCTTGATGGGAGTTTTGCAGAAATTCGAGTCGCTCTCAACATGAAAAATAACGCTGTTGATTCTCCTTGTGTTTCGGTAGGACAGCAGCAGGAGCTGCTCTTTGTGGCTGACTGTTCCCCATCTGATCCAGGCTGGAGGACGCAGCCACCTCCTGCAGATCTGTCCTGGAGGGGCAGGGAGGGGCTGAGGGGCTGTGGTACCCCCAGGCTGGCCAGTGGCTCTTCCAAACCACGGGACAGTGACACCCCTCAACTCCAAACAGGGGATGGGACACCCCACTGTTCACAGGACAGGATGGGGACACCCTGGGACCCCAAATGTCGGGACAGTGACACCCTGGGACCCCAAAGCCCAGGACAGTGACACCCAAAGCCCAGGACAGGGACACCCTGGGACACCCAAAGCCCAGGACAGGGACACCCAAAGCCCAGGACAGTGCCTGTCCCTTCCCTCCAGGGGAGGGGGGATGTTTAGCACACACTGTGCTCCTGTAATGCCCCAGCTCACACCAGGAGGGGAAGGTTTTCCTCAGAGCTGATGAGAGGTATTGATCTAAGGATAATTAAAGGCTCACATTAAAGAAGTCCAGCCTGCATAATTAAAAGCCTTGCACTAAGAAAGCCCAGCCTGCAGCGATGAGAATAAGCCAGGCTGCTTGGAGGAAAGCTGTGGAAGCAGCACCCGTGAGACACAAGATGTCAAATTACTCCTTGCCATTAATTTACCTGATTAATTTAGCCACTGTTTTGTGTGTGGCTGAGCCCCATTTCTGTGGATGCATTCATTATTCATCAAGACTGACCTGAATATTTTAAGCAAACAGATTTTGTCCTGCGTGGTGCTGTTGGGTTCTCCAAGCTGCCGTGTGCAGCCCAGGTCCCTGCAGAAAGCACAGCACAGAGCAGAGGGGAAATGTTACCTCAGGCTGGAAATGTCTGCAGGACTTGATCAACTCTGCTCTGCAGGGGCACAAGGATTGTACCTGATTGTCTGAAATTAATTGCACAGGGGGCTATCAATAGGCAAATGAGGAAACCAGATAAAGAGGGGCTTGCAAGAGAATCACCTTTCTTTTCAGTGCCTTTCAGTTCTTCTGTTGGTGTGTTCTGACAGATCGTGTCAGACACAGCCACTATAGGGTGCTGGTCTGCAGAAGACAGATATTTTCATATATTCATTGTTACATTATGGCCACAGCCCTTCAAAATGCAAAGTTATGGGTTTGGGGTATAGGCTTCATTCCAGTCACTTATTTTTAAATGAAACTTGAAATATTGCAGCCAGCAAAGTCTTTTGCATAAAGTATACAAACTTTCTGTTCTATTTATTTAGCTGTGATTACTCAAAACATCATCATTCTTTGAGTGCATATATTTGTATATGTTTTGAGGGGGAAATGTGAATAAAGCTAATTGTTGTTGTGCTTCATTAAAGCATATTTCCAGCTCTGGTTATTTATCAACAAAGCTTCCCTGAGTGCAAATTACTGTATCTCCCTGCTGCAGGTTCCTGGAGAGCCATGGGAGAGCTGGGTCAGTCCAGCCCTGGATGTGGCACCACTGGCAGGTCCCCACGCTGGGGAGGATCTGGGGAGAGCTGCTCTGCCTGCAGCAGGGAGCATCAGCCCCCGCAGCCTTTGGGGCAGGTAAGTGGATTTATGCAGTGATGGCTACAGGAAACCCATGGGAAAGGTGCTGGGGTGGGGCTTTTATACATTCTGAGAGCTTTTCTCACAGTGGTGCCAGCACCCTGCTGTGGACACAGGCACACCTCACCAAGACAAGGATTTGCCACCCCACAGCCTCTGCTGTCCAGGGATCCAGCAGTGACTCATTGCAAGCAGTGCCCCAAACCCGTCCTCTCCCTCCAGGGAGAGTGTTGACATTTAAATTCTTTGCACCTCTGTCTTTGAACAAAACTATTTTGTACATTTCTCTGGATAAAAGAGGCTCACAGGGTTATTTTGGGAACAGTTTTGCAAGCTGGTTTCAAATTCAGCAGTGCACTACAGGGCTGTGAGCCATGACTTTGCCCCAAGCCTGAATGAAATCCATTTCTAGTTCACAAACCCAAGGCGAGTGCACGTCCCGGTGTCACTCAGAGGTGACAGCAAGCACTGCCACGGCCCCTTGGAGCACGGCCCCTGCAGGGCTCAGCGATGGGCACAGGGTGTCCCTGCTCCCGCAGGACAGCAGGGGAGAGGGGCACTCCTCCTGTCATTAACTCTGAAATTCTTCAGCACACTGTTCACTGGGACACTTGCAATGCCCTGTCCGTGGGATGGTTCCTGTGCTCTGTGCAGCTCTGGGCTGCCGTTCAAAGGGAATTCCCAGCGGGACCTGGAGACCCTGCCGGCCCTGGAGGACTCCGAGGTCTCCCTGCTCCTCTCCAGGCTGAGCAGCAGGTTCCTTTCTGAGCGGCTCCATGAGGGCATGTCCTCGCCCAGAGGCGCTCCAGGAAGGAAATCTCGGCGTGTCCGGGCTCGGGGTGGCTTCCCAAGGCTGTCCAGGCTTCCCAAGGCCGTCCAACCTCTCCCGAGCAGCGCTGCTCACGGGCACCAGGGCACCCTCAGAGACACGGGACCCCCTCCCGCTGGGTTTGGGGCTGCTTTGGGGGCCGGGGGAGCTGTGCACCCCGAATGGGGCTGCTTTGGGGGCCGGGGGAGCTGTGCACCCCGAAGGAGGAGCTGTCTATGGAGGGGGGAGCTGTGCACCCCGAAGGAGGAGCTGTCTATGGAGGGGGGAGCTGTGCACCCCGAAGGAGGAGCTTTCTGGGGAGGGGGGAGCTGTCCCCCCGGAAAGAGGAGCTGTCTGTGGAGGGGGAGCTGTGCACCCCGAAGGAGGAGCTGTCTGTGGAGGGGGGAGCTGTGCACCCCGAAAGAGGAGCTGTCTATGGAGAGGGGAGCCGGGCTCAGCGCTGCCGGGGGGACGCTCAGGATGTGAGGAGCAGGGAAGCTCATGCCGCTGGAAAAAGGAGCGCACAGTCAGGTGTGTGAGGTGCACGCTCGTCTCTGGGAATTGTCCCTGGGGAGTGAAAAGCCCCGGGACAGCCGAGCTGTGCCCCGCGGCCGTGATCCTGCTGCGAGCCGCTCTCCGCAGCCTCCGGCACCGCCCAGCTGCGCCAGATGTTCCCAGAGAAAGCCGCCCTGCTCCCCGGCTTGGGCATGGCCAGGGCTCCGGGACAGATCGCCTCTGCTGCCATTCCCGTCCGGACAGCTCCGCTCCCGGCTCTGCCGCTCCCTGGGGCTCGGCGCGGGTCGTGCCCGGCACACACGGCCACGGAGGACAAACACCCCGAGCAGGACACTGAGGGGGTGACGGTGCCAGGTTTTCCCAAAAATCTGTCTCTTGCACTGTCACTGAAATAGGAAACCGTGCTCAGTTCTCTGCGAGCGCGGCAAGGTGCTTTGAAAGGTGATTTTTAGTTATTTCAGAGGCAGCCCACAGCACCCTGATGAACAGCAGCTTGCCAGGGCTCCTCGCGGTCCCTTGTGTGAGTTCACCAGTTTTTCTTTTCAAGGCTAGAAATGGAGGGAAGGGCAGCGATGCAGCTGGAGCAGCAGGGCCCGGAGCCTGTCCCGGGGGATGCAGGGGGGATTGCGCCGAGAGCCCCGGGCCCGGCAGGGAATTCCCGGGGGATGCCCCCGCAGGGCTGTCCCGAAATGGAGCAGCAGCAGCAGGCAGGGTGGATCAGGGGCACAGTGGGGCTGGCAGGGAATTCCCGGGGGATGTGCTGGCAAGGCTGAGCTCGGCTGGGCTGAGCTCGGCTGGGCTGTCCCGAAATGGAGCAGCAGCAGCAGGCAGGGTGGATCAGGGGCACAGTGGGGCTGGCAGGGAATTCCCGGGGGATGCCCCCGCAGGGCTGTCCCGAAATGGAGCAGCAGCAGCAGGGTGGGGATGCGGCCGGGGCACGGCGGGGCTGGCACGGGAGGCGATGCCCGGCGCAGCCCCGGTGCCGCAGGGCGCTCCGTCCCCACTCGCCCGGCTCGCCACGGCGTTTGTCTCGGCGGTGACGGATGCGCTTCCCCATCCGCTCTTGTCCTTGAGGGGCGCTCGGGCCGCCGCCCGGGTGTGTTTGGGGACAGGGACAGGAGGATGGGGCCGGGAGGAGCAGCCTCCCTGCAGCTGGGCACACGGTGCCAGGGCAGCGCCTCCTGCTCGCCCCTTCTGTCTGGGTGGCTCCACTGTGCATCTCATCGCTGTCTGTGGGAGTGGTTTGTTCTCTCGGGTCACCAAGGTCAGCCACGCAAATCTGATTTTTCAGCTTTCCGCTTTGTTTAGATACTCCTTGACTCAGTGCTTCCCATCAGGAGGCTCCCTCAATCCACCATGGAAAGATTTATTATCAATAGAGCTTGGCTGGGGTGCAGCAGCCTGGCAGGGTCCTGGCACTCATGGCAAAACCTTCCACTGTCCCAGGCTGCTCCCAGCCCTGTCCAGCCTTGGGCACTGCCAGGGAGCCAGGGGCAGCCCCAGCTGCTCTGTGCCAGGGCCTGCCCACCCTGCCAGGGAAGATGTCAAACACTCGTCCCCTTTTGCTCCCAAAGCTTCTCCCAGCAGAAGCGTCAAGAGAACATTCCAGCTCCTCCAGCAGACACTGCTGCTCAGCAGCTGAACGTTCTGAACTCCTCTGCAGGGCCAGACCATCACAGCTGAAATCAAAATTAATTAAACCTTGTTTACCATTTGGAATTAGTGAGCTAATGAATATCATACCTCTGAGGCATCCATCTTGGTCAAATATATTGTGCCTCACAGCTGTTGTTTTCATCTAGATTAGGTTTGCTCCAGGTTTTATGAAGACGTCTACAAAGTAATAAACCCTGCACTTATTTGACTCCAAAAAAAATTATAAAATTTTTATTAGCTTCCAAGGAATTAGGTTTTCTAGTTTTTGCCTGGCAATAAAAGTTGATTTGTTCTCTATCTGCCTGATCGAGTACTTGGGTGCTGGCTATTACTTAAATCTAATGACTTTTTAAAAGACATTAGAGTTGTCTCCTGTGAGCAAACACACTGGGTTCGTGGAATTACACACTGATTACTCTGTTATAAATGTGGTCACACCTCTGCTATTAAATTTTACCTGCATAAACAATTCCAATACGTAGAAATGCTGCTATACAGTTATTTATACCCACTTTATTAAGGTTATTTTTTCAGCAATTGTGGTGCTTTTAAATCTGCTGTGGCTTACTCAGTACCAAGTGACAGCAAATCCAGCGTGTCGTGGGGAAGCATCACACTCAGCCCTCTCTCTCTGGCCACCTGGATTTATTTACTGCTGCAGGTGATGAGAGAGCAGACAGACAGGAGACAGCAGTCTGTCCTCCCAGATATCCTTCCCAGGGCAGGTTTTGCTGCCCAGCCTGCGCTCCTGCCCCCAGGAGTTTGTCTTGCTCCTTGCCCTGCAGTGCCATCCTGACGCTGAGCGCACCTCAGGCTCTGCAGGGATGTGTCTGTGCTCCTGGCACAGCCCTGGCAGCAGCAGCCCTGTTCCAGCAGTTTCCAGCACCTGATGGGGCTCCAGGAGAGCCAGGGAGGGGCTCTCTGTGAGGGCTTGGAGTGACAGGACAGGGGAGAACAGCTTAAACTGAAAGAGGGTGGGTTTGGATCAGATATTAGGAAGAAATTTTTCCTTGTGAGAGCGCTGAGGGCCTGGCACAGGGTGCCCAGGGAAACTGGGGCTGTCCCTCTTTCCTTGGCAGTGTCCCAGGCCAGGCTGGACAGGGCTTGGAGTGACCTGGGACAGTGGAAGGTGTCCCTGCCATGGCAGGGGTGGAATCAGGTGGGATTGAAGGTCCTTTCCAACAAAACCTGTTCCAAGCTTCTGCGATGCCTGGAGCAGGGCAATGCCTGGGCACAGGGCTGCATGGACCCTGCTCTGTCCCTTGGGAGTGGGTGTCCCCCAGGGCCTGGGGAGCTCTGATCCACCCCTGGGGAGAGCCAAGGACCTGCAGGGTCAGATCTCAGCACACCAGACACCCAAAGCAGCCTCCTCCCTGGCAGGGGAAGGTGGGAAGCCATTGGATGCAAAATCACAGCTGTAATCTTGCCAAAGCACCTGGGTCAGGGCAATGTGCATCACAGTGGCTCCCCTCACTGCCATACTGCCTGTCAGAGCAGGGGTATTCATACCTGGAACGAGCACCCGCTTCCAGCAGCTTCTGATGAGCAATGCAGCTGCCAGCCCTGCACAGGGGCAGTCTGGTACAGAGATCAGCTCTTCAGCACTGCTCCCTCCCCAGAAAAAAGCCAGAGCAGGGCTGGTGGCAGCCTCCGTGTTGCTTAGCACTTGTTGCCACGCTACGGAGAGCCAGGAGCCGCCGGCCACCGGCCATCATCCCTGGGGCTGGGCTGTGCACTGGCACTGCAGCAGCAAAAACGCCTGGCTGCGAGCAGATGAGCAGGTTTCAGTATGCAGAGGAAGCCAGAGCGAGAAGTGCACACAAAAATTCCGTTCTGGTGAGCCCCAGACCTGGCAGGGGCAGAAGGGGGGGAGAGAGGAGCGAGCTGTGTCAGGGACGTGCTCAACTGCGGATGTGACCTTGCTACTGCTGTCTTTGCCTTTGAGCTCCCCGATACATCAGACACTCTTCTCTGTTATTGCTTGTTTATGGCTCCATCTGAGCTGCGGGGCCGGGGGCTGAGCCTGGTCCCAGCGCTGAGCTCAGCCGGGCGAGCATCGTGGGGAAAGAGCGAGAGCAGAAAATGGTGACAGAAAGGCCCTGCTGGGGACCTGCGGCTCCGGCAGCAAATGTTACCCGGCCATCTGTGCCAGCCAGCTGAACTGCTGTCCTTTTGTGCCTTTGGAGCAGACTTCACACCCTCGCAGAGCTCAGAGCCCTGCGAGCTGGGGACGGGCTCGCTCCCAAGGCCCTGTGCCCCCGGGTCCCGAGGCATCCTGGGCACGTTTGGGCTGGACCTGCAGCCTGGGGTGCTGCATCCCTGGGGTGAGGGCTGGGGGATGAGGTGCTGCATCCCCGGGGTGAGGGCTGGGGGATGAGGTGCTGCAGCCTCAGGTGAGGGCTGGGGGATGAGGTGCTGCATCCCTGGGGTGAGGGCTGGAGGATGAGGTGCTGCAGCCTCCAGTGCTGCATCCCCGGGGTGAGGGCTGGGGTATGAGGTGCTGCAGCCTGAGGATGCTCACGGGGCCTGGGTGTTTCTGCAGCTCAGCTGCCCCGAGAGGAGCTCTGCAGAAACTGGCCTCGTTCTTCCAAAGCACCTGTGGGAAGGCAGCGAAGGTGAAGGGAGGAGCAGGAACTATTTCTGTGTCTGGGGATGGGCTGGCAGGGCTGGTCTGTGCTGGGAAGTGCCCGGTGCTGCTGGGGACCCTCCCTGGGCAGCTCTGGCTCAGCTCGCTGCTTTGGGCTGGTGCTGCCGGCCCTGCCCTCAGTGTTTGCTCTGAGCTTGACTCCCCAAAGTTCTCAAAAGCCCATTTCCAACAGGAATTCACCCCCGCCCGTGCCATGGGGCTGTTTGGGGTTTTATCCCAGAATCCCAGAAGGGTCCAGCTTGGAGGGGTCCTGAAGCTCATCCCATCCTGTCCCTGCCCCTGTCCCTGGGACACCTCCCACTGCCCCGGGGTGCTCAGAGCCCTCCAGATGAGAGATTCATCCCACAGCCTTTGGGAAAACCATGAGAAAACAAACTTTCATTTAAACACTAAAGCTTCACTTTTATGATCATTATGATTTTCAACTCCCTTACCTGTTCCTGCATTCATTTCCATCCAGGAAAATGAGGGTCACATTTGCAGAGAGTGATTTAATTACAGGAACTTTTGCAAAGCAAGGAGTCTTTTTTTCTTTTAATCCAGAGTTTTAGCAATTCCCCACATACTTATGTTCATTTTAAGAATCAATAAAGCACAAACATGTCTAATTACCCTAAAATATTTTGCAAAATCAGAAGTCAGATTAGATTTTGCTTAAGCATCAAATGGAAATTTTAATGTCCGCCAGAATCGATATATTACCCCCGGGTCCTAAGATTTTCACTTACATGCTTGATCATACATTATAATGAAGGTTTGTAATAACATTAAAACCTTCCTGAATGCATTTTCTGTATAATTTACTTTTTCCCCCATTTTCTATTGCACAGAGGTCCAAATATCATTACTCAGAAAAATAATGCACAGCTGCTTTTCTTGTCCTGTTCCCTGAATTTACTTGCTGATGAACATCAGCCTGAAATATTTTGATGATTTAATTAAGGCCTTACTAAAAATACTGCAAGTGCATTGTAATTCTTCCAAAGAGGGGGGGAGGAAGGCTGCCCTTTGCGTTCTGCACGGGGAGTGAAGCTGGGCAGGAATTGCCTCCTCCTCTGCCCTTGACAGTCCTGCCAGCTGACAGCACTTTCCAGCCAGCCCCGCGATTGCCCAAGCCCCCCTGGGCCTGGCTGGAGTCCCGGGGGGCTCTGCCCAGCTCCCCCCAGTGCTGACCTGCTCTGGACCAGCAGTGCCAGTTCTCTCCTTCCCCTCTGCCCCGGGACCAGCCTGGCTGGGGGGCTCTGCTCGGGCTCAGGGGCCGGTGCTCCCCCTTTCCAAGGAGACCCCAGCCCCTGTGCAGCCCCTCCCGACCCTCGGGGAGGACTCAGGGGCCGCCGGGCCGAGCTGCAGTGCCGGGGGGCAGCGAGCAGCCTGGCAGTGTGTGCCAGCACCAGCCTTGCCCTGCCTGCCCCCCTGCCTGCCGGGCCCTCCTCGCTTTGCCTCTGCTCTCCCCGCACAGATGAAGCTGGAATTACAGCCCTGAAGGTCAGACTCTGGACCAGGGGCTGGGGCTGGCAGGGCTCCCTGGGATGCACCAGGACCCCCTGCCCGCCCTCCCAGCTCCAGCTGGAGCAAGGCCATGCCCCACCGAGTGCCAAAGCTGCCAGAGGGGACCAAAACCCCAGGGAAAGGCCTAAGCAGAGTGGCTGCAAGGCAAAGATGAAGCCCTTGGGGACTCAGAGGCTTGGCCAGAGCAGTCCCTTCCCTCCTGGGAGGTTTCCCAAGATGGGGATCCCACCCCACACAGGCAGCTCAGGCGTGTCTCACAGTGCTCTGAGTGCTTGGGGAGATCCAGGCACTAATCAAGGTGTCAGTTTGGTTCGATTCCTTTAAGCTTCCATTTAGATGCTGCTTGGAATTAAAGTGAAGCAAACAAAATCAAGTTAGTCCACCTTGATTTTAAACAAAAGTGTTTACAAAGGTGTTTAATGCAATTTCAGTAATCCATTTAAAAATTAATTCCGATTATTTTCCTGATCTCACTGGGTACACAGGCCCTCATTAACTTCAGCAGAATTTGGCAATGCACCAAGCTCCAGTCTGAAATCAGCCCAGGCTGGAGGGGCCTTGGAGCACCCCGGGCTCAGGGAAGGTGTCCCTGCCCGTGGCTTTATGACATGAGCTCCAAGGTCCCTGCCAGCCCAACCACTCAGTGATTCCAAATGCTGTCCCCCCACAGGAGCTGGCTGCTCCCTCGTGCCATGGCAGGACTCAGCCCTGTGCAGTGCAAGTGGTGGCTGTGCCTCTGCTGTCCCCAGGATAAGCAGGGGGACAAGGGACACTGCCACTGTCAGCTCAGCACCTCAGTTACTTTAAATAAATCCTGACTGAAATGCAGAATTGCAATTTTCCCCTTCTGTTTTAAAAAAGGGGTAGGATCAAGTGCCTGCAGAGCCTGGTCTGCCAAGCCTGCAGCAGCAAGCTATTATTCCTCCCAATTAAAAACCATGTGAACATTTGTAGAGTGCTGTCATTGTGCCTGTAACAATCCCTGCTGGCTCTGCTTTACGTATGGATGAGAACTTAACAGTCCTTTGCAGACAGATGGAAAACAACTTTTCTGTCTCATCTGCCCTGCTCAGAGATGTGGGAGCATCAAAAGCTTTAAGCCCCTTCTCAGAAACCCTCGTTAGTAAAGCCTGTCCGTGTCTCCAGGGGCACCAGTGGGACCAGTGGCATCAGCTGCAGCAGCAGAGGAGGGAAGGGGCTTTCCTCCAAAATGGAAAATCTCTGCCAGGAGTGACTGTAAGTCACAGAACCACAGAACAGTTTGGGCTGGGAGGGACCTTAAAATCCATCCAGTGCCACCCCTGCCATGGCAGGGACACCTTCCCCTGTCCCAGGCTGCTCCCAGCTCCAATGTCCAGCTGGGCCTGGCACATTCCCAGGGGTCCTTCCAGGAGGCTGAGCCTGACCAAGAGGAAGAGGAGCCTCCCTGATCCTCTGGCTGTTTTCAGTGGCCATAGAAAAAGGTGCTGATGGGATAGAGCTTGGATTTAAAAATATTTAAAATACTTGAACCTTGTAATTTGTCTGCGTGGACAAGCACTGTCCCAGGCTTGGCCAGAATCCCTCTTGGCCATAAATACAAAAAGCAATGACACCTCAGGTGCCTGAATTGGCACAGGTTCTGCCCCACAGGGGAGGACCAGAGCTGTGCTGTGCACAGAGGAGCATCCCAGAGCTTCCCACGCCTGCTCCCACTGGCAGAGCCCAGGAGGAGGTGGAATTGCAGAGGGGTCTTTGCAGAGCCCAGGAGGAGGTGGAATTGCAGAGGGGCCTTTGCAGAGCCCAGGAGGAGGTGGAATTGCAGAGGGGCTTTGCAGAGCCCAGGAGGAGGTGGAATTGCAGAGGGGCCTTTGCAGAGCCCAGGAGGAGGTGGAATTGCAGAGGGGCCTTTGCAGAGCCCAGGAGGAGGTGGAATTGCAGAGGGGCCTTTGCAGAGCCCAGGAGGAGGTGGAATTGCAGAGGGGCCTTTGCAGAGCCCAGGAGGAGGTGGAATTGCAGAGGGGCCTTTGCAGAGCCCAGGAGGAGGTGGAATTGCAGAGGGGCCTTTGCAGAGCCCAGGAGGAGGTGGAATTGCAGAGGGGCCTTTGCAGAGCCCAGGAGGAGGTGGAATTGCAGAGGGGCCTTTGCAGAGCCCAGGAGGAGGTGGAATTGCAGAGGGGCCTTTGCAGAGCCCAGGAGGAGGTGGAATTGCAGAGGGGCCTTTGCAGAGCCCAGGAGGAGGTGGAATTGCAGAGGGGCTTTGCAGAGCCCAGGAGGAGGTGGAATTGCAGAGGGGCCTTTGCAGAGCCCAGGAGGAGGTGGAATTGCAGAGGGGTCTTTGCAGAGCCCTGAGGAGGAGGTGGAATTGCAGAGGGGCTTTGCAGAGCCCAGGAGGAGGTGGAATTGCAGAGGGGCTTTGCAGAGCCGAGGAGGAGGTGGAATTGCAGAGGGGCTTTGCAGAGCCCTGAGGAGGAGGTGGAATTGCAGAGGGGTCTTTGCAGAGCCCTGAGGAGGAGGTGGAATTGCAGAGAAGCCTTTCCTGCTGTCAGCTCCCATCTCCCACCTCGGCTGCAAGGCTCTGGCTCTGCCTGCTCTGCTGCTTTGGGCTCATCCATCACTGCCACTCGCCCTGAAGTTTCCCAAACATCACTGAGAACAAGCCCAGAACATGTTTTCTCTAAACACTGCAAATGAGCCCAACCAACTCCACTCATCACAGCCTTGCCCTTCAAGGTGCTCTATTAATATTATTGAGTCTGTGGGTGTGAGTCAAACTTGTCCAGTCACTGCTGGTGCTGGGGTGGGGAGGCTGACTCACCTCTCCTGCACTGCTTCCCTCCCAAAGTTTAGTGCAGCCCAGTCATCACCAGATGAGTTGGAACTGGCTGTTCCAGCCTAATGCACAAACCCATGAACTTTGAGGGTTAAGCTGCAGTGCCAGGTGTTTCTTTCCTCACCCTCAGAGTAACTGCCAGTCAAAATGTAAGCAGCCACCTCCAGAGAGCCTTTGCCTTGCTGTCCTTGGATCTTCCAAGCCCTCACAGCTTAAGAGATAACTCAGTGCTGGTCTGGTTTTCTGTAAAGTGCAAGTGACCCTCATTTCTACATCCCTCCTTCCCCTTAATTGCTTCATTCTCTTCCAGCCCCTCAGCCTGTTAAACCCAATGGTTTTGCTCTGCACATCACAAGCTGATCCTCTTCTTGAAAAGATTCAGCTGAATTCTTTTTGCTGCTTTTGTATTGCAGATTTATGCAAAATTTATAAACAAAAAAGTCCCAAGAAGAAATCTCATTTTTTAATTCTAAAAATATTCAGAACGAGACTTGTGGAACATCAGGAATAATGATTCAGTGATTCAATCCAGATAGATTTCAACAGCAAGGAGAAAAAAAAGAACTTCTTGAGAATGGCAGATAGAGAAATGACTACATTACTTATAAAAAAAGAGTGTGTTAAACTTCCTAACTTATTAGACTTCCTGCCACAGATCTATGAAATGAGATGCAAAGAGGCAGTGAGTCCAAATCAAAGCCCTCCTCTCCAATGAAGCCAGCAGGAATGTGCCCATGGCTGTCCCCATGTGCCCACGTGCTGGTGGCAGGGCTGCAGGAGCCAGGGGGAGGTGACCCCCAGCTCAGCTGAGAGCACACAGGTGAGCCCAGGAGAGGCTGCTTCGTGGAAGAGATGCAGGTTCAGGTTTTGCCTCCCTGTTCCAGGCTGTGTTTCATCAAAGGACTCTTTGGGAAGTGTCCTGGGCCAGGCTGGAGCCCCCTGGGTAGTGGAAGGTGTCCCTGCCCATGGCAGGGGGTGGAACTGGGTGGGCTTTGAGGTCCCTTCAGACCAAACCCCTCCGGGGTTCTCTGATCTTCACCAGGACCCTGAGCAGAGCCATGAACAGATCCCACTTGGTAAAGAAAAGAGGCTTTGGGGATTGCAGGATTTTTTCCTTTATGACAAATTTATGCTTGGGGCAGTATTTACACTTGAGGAGATTCAGCCAGGCCCCTAATGGAGCTTTCAGAGGTCCCAGGCTGCATTGGTTTCGTGCCCATCTACACCTTTCAGGGCTTCAGCACATTTTGGAATCTGGCCGGAGGATCTCTGCTGCAGCTTATTTTGGCAGAACTTTCACTTGAGATGTGGGGCCAAATCCTCAGCTGAGATAAATCACTGACACGAGTGGCACTGTGCTGATTTGCACCAGTCACAGAGTTTAAATTAAAATTTAATTGAAAACTTAAGCTGTCATTAATTTTCAATGAATGGCTTTTGCAAGAATGCAGCCAGATCTCCACCAGCTCAGTCTGCTGCCTGGCCATCTCCAACAAAGGAACAAAGAAATGCTGATTACCACAGCCATGCCTGGTGTATTTTGATCCTCTGCCTTTACCTTTCCCTTCAGCACTGTCTGCCAGCCCAGCCTGTGTGATCCTTTGTATCAGGAGATCAGTTATTTCCATGCAAATCTCCTTAGTTATCGTCACCCTCTCCTACAGAGTAATTGACTTTCTGGGGCCTGGGCTGTATCGTGGCTTCCCCAGCTGGGGCTTCTATTATATTTCATCTTCCATTGAGTGTTGCCCTAGAAATGCAAGCAAAAAGCAGGAATTTACAAGATAAGGTGTGTCTGTGTGTGTCTGTGTGTGTGTGCATTCATCTGCAGGGCCACGCACACAAATAGTGGTGGACACACCAGGATATTGGTTTAAACAGGGTACTAAATTAATTCTGACTTAAACATAACGATTACAGAATATCCTGAGCTGCAAGGGAGCCACAGGGATCATCCAGTCCAGCTCCTGGCCCTGCACAGGACACCTGAAAAACCCTCCCTGTGCCCGAGAGCGCTGTGCAAACCCTGCTGGAGCTGTGGCAGCCTGGGGCCCATCCCCTGGGCTGCTCCTCCTGCAGCCAGGCCAAGCACAGCACAGGCAGCAGGGAGGGGAGCATGACTGATGTAACGAGTGATCTAATTTCCCGATCGATTAATCCCAAATTAAAATCCTTGTGGTAAGATTTAGGTCTGTGGTAGTGTGGAGCCACAGTCTGAAGCAGAGCCCAGCTCATAATGAAGTGACTGCCATTAGCAGGGGATGGTGTCCCTCGTTAGGCAGCACCTCTGCTCCTGCAGATGAGGAAAAATGCTTGAGACGGGCGTAATCGGGCGTGGAGAGGCACAGCCACGGCACCAAAGTCGAGGTGACTTCAGAGAGATGTGCTTCTGTGCAGCAGCAGGGCACAGGGATTGTGCTGATGAGGCTTTAAGATAACACACACAGAGAATTGTGCTGGGATTTTCATGGATGGGAAGTATTTTTTGCCCTGGCTGTGCAGGACTAACTTCATGTTAGCGTGAGCTTTGGAGAAAGATGTTGAGAGGCAGAGTCATGGGGTAGGGCTCAGAGACAGGAACTGTGGGGATAACTGGAGAACAAGGAGAAGCTGGCAGCTGCCTTGGATGGGATGCTGAGGGCAGAGGAGGGGTTTTCATCCATGCTGCTGAGTGGGAGAGAGGGGGATGGATTGAGGGGAGGAAGCAGCCAGGAAGTCTCCAGCCCACTAACAGGAGGGCCCTGAGATTCCAGGGGTATATGGAGATGAGGCTCCCCTATTTCATGTGCCAAATCACTGAATTATTCGTAATTCAAAATCCACTGGCTTACCTGGAATTGCTTCCCAGCAGCTGCACTCACAAACAGCAGGTTTGGTCTCTGGCTGGCAGTTCTGTCAGGTGTTTTCTTGGCCCAGGGAGGCAGATTTTGAAGATGCTCTGGAACAGTGCAGTGGTGGGAGGCAGGGCAGAGGGGCTCTGGTTTCTCAGAGGCTCAGTGTCCTCCAAGCCCAGCCTGAACCTGCTCCAGGGGAGTTTTCCACTGTGCTGTGCATGGAAATGGACCCTCAGTGCCAGCAGCTCACCCCCGAGGGTTCTGACAGTGGCTGAGGTGGGGGGGCTCTTCCAGCAGGTTTGTTTTCAATTCCATCCCTGACTCTTTCAATCCATCAGGCAAACTAACTCCTAGTGCAGGGCAGTATTAATTCTGCAGCTTGGCTGTGAACTTCAGCTCCCTGTCTGTGCCTTGTGCTGGGAAATGCCAGAGGGAGGGGAACCTTTCTCGAGCCTCTCGTGTCTCAAAGCACGGCTCTGCTCCCCTTTCAGGAGAGCAAATGGCAACATGATGAGGGCAAGGGAAAGAGCAAACCTCTTGTGCAGAGCTGAGTGTTGCTGTGTTGATTTCCAGCAGGAATGGTTTGTCTAACTGTATTGGGAACTAAACCTTGTCCTTCCTCCCACAGACATTTCCATCTCTCTTTGTTTTCATTCCTTCATTACAATTCCCACATTCTTCTGCCCTCATTTCCTCCCAAGCTCATCCCTGGGCAAGCTCCTGTCTCCACTGTACATCAGAATAGTTTGAGCTGTTCTGCCATCCAGCATATCACAGATAGTTCCTGAAGGCTTTGTGTGTGGTTCTGACTGTTTCTAGTGTAGAGAAACCATCATCACCCAGTCGATGGCTGTCAGGATTCAGGGCTAGGGGCTGGAGCCTTTCAGAGCAGTTTTATTGCAAACAAGGTCTGTAGTAAGTTCAAACTCACTCTGGCTGCCTCTGTGGAAAATGTGGAAATACTGAAAATCAGCCCAGCCTGTAGAGCTCTGTGTCCCCTCGGTGATGATGGATGGGCTGAGCCACCAGGGCCCTTGTCACCCTGCTTCACACCAAGCCCACACTAATCCAACACGACCTCAGCCTCAGACTGTGTTGTGTCACAACTGCTTTCAGACACGTTTCCCTTGCGTTCGTTTCCATGTGCTGACAGGATCAGGCCCTTGGACTGACAGCAGCCGTTGGGAGGCAGGAGGGGATGTGGCTGAGCAGCTCCTTCCAGGCAGGGCTGCCCAGGCTGCAGCACCAACCCAGAGCCTCCCCCCCATCCCCGGCACACAAAGCCTCTGTCCCTCCCTGCAATGACTGCTCCTGTCTCCCTGCTCACGCTGCTCTTTCCAAACATTCCCTTTTCCACTGGTGCCCAGTCCAGGATCTGCATCAGAGGCAAGCTCTGAGCTGCAGTATGTACCTGAGAGAGGGAATATTGCTGTCTCTCCCTCAGATCATCCTAATGGGACTGAACTCCATGTGTTAACTGTCACTCACTTCCCTGTGATGCTTGAGAAATTCCAGTGGAATGTTTGGAGGTGGGATGATGGACATGGGAAGCTTTCAAAAGCTCTGCTTTTGAAAGCTCTGCTTTCAATGCAGAGACAGATTAAGACCTAGTAAATGAATGCCTGTTTCTAAAACAACAGCAACAACAGAGGAAAGACAGGAGATGAGGAAACATCTGGGTGCTCCACTGGTGCTTGGCACAGTGGGAAGCTTGGCCTGGAGCATTTGCTGGGTGCACAGGATCACTTCACCCTGTAAGAGCTTCAGGGCAAGGGCAGGCCCCAAGAATCGCCATTGCAGGGAGGGAAGGAGGGAGTGGGAGCCAGCAAACTGCACAGAGGGCAGCGGGAGATGGGCCAGGGCAGGAGCAGTGGCAGCACTCAGAGCAGCCCCTGCAGCTTCCCCAGGCACTGCTGCCCTCTCTCCCTCCCCTGTGCAGCACTCAGTGCAGCCCCTGCAGCTTCCCCAGGCACTGCTGCCCTCCCTCTCTCCCCTGTGCAGCACTCAGTGCAGCCCCCCTTCCACCCCCTCTGTGCCACGGCACTCAGGCTCCCTTCTCCTCCCTTAAACCTGTGGAGGCGTTTCAGCTGCATTTCCAGGGATTTGACTGTCAGTTCTAATAAACAGCTTAAACAAACACACGTGCCAGCCGCTCTTGCAGCCTCTCACTTGCTCAAACAGTTGGCAGATTTGAATGTTGGGCGATGGATTCAAAGGAAGCACTCGTCTCACGTACCAGGCTGCTGGAGCAGCTCGGCTGGAGCAGCAGAGAGGGGGAATCCAAGCCCTGGCTGGTGCTCTCTGGTGCTCTCCCCTTTCCCAGATCCCCAGATTTCAGGCTGAAGTTAGCTCTGTATTTCTCATGGCCTCAGCACAGTCTGGTTATCCCTGCAGCTTGTTGGGAGCAGCGGTGGAGGGGATGGATTGTGGTGTGAAGTCAGGGGCATTGATTTCTAGCTTGAAATTGGTGTTAACTTCAAAAACACTTTCCTAATTTGGCCATTGTAGGCAGAAATGGATTGAACAGTTGGGAGAAACAAAGAAAAACGGCAAACAGAATAGACAGGGATCCGGGTGGACCATTTATCCTTCCCTCCTGCTCCAAGGGGTGGTTGGGTGTTCTCAAGCGAGCCCTTGCAGACACATCCAGCTGGTTCCTGGAGGCCTGCACTGGCAGAGGTCTCCACAACCTTATCTGTGGGTACAAAGGAGCAGGAGCTGCTAGAGGTGACCCCGAGGATGAGAGCACCCATCACCCACCTGTGAGGGTGCTGCTGCCAGTGCTCATTAACAGGGAGATCATTACTCCCCTCTCCTCAGTCACCAAATTCCTGCACAAACAATATGATTATATTTAAACCATTTGAGATTATCAATTTTCTTGCCTGTCTGCAAAGTTTTCCTGGTTTGAGGAAATTCCCTGGTTGGCCCCAGTTTCCTAACTGGCAGAGGATGGGCAAGGGGTAATTCCAATGATCATTGCTTGGCCAAAAACCCTTCCAAAGGGGAGGAAAAAAGGCCGAAAAAAGGGGAGGATGGAAGTTGAAGAAGCTGTTGTTCTCTGTATGTTTGTGAGAGGAAAGGAGAACTGATTTTTCCAGCAGGTAGGGATAGGAGAAAAAAAAATTCAAATTGATCAAAAAATTAAATATTCATAGGACATTATTCATCAAGATTCATCTTGCCAAGTGGGTGAAATGAGGCAAGGGAAGAAATTAGCTTGCTTGAGAGTGTCAAAGTGATTATGTGATTAAATTGCAATTTATAATTTCTCCTTCAAAAGTGTTACTCCTTGATTTGTATTTCTGCCCCTCTCTATTTTCCCAAGTTTCCCTTGATGTGTGTGTGACCAGTGAAGAGCCAGGGCTGGTCTGAGGGCAAAGCCTCAGCCACCTTCTGCCCACACCTGAGCAGGGCCAGGGCATCTCTGTCCCCAGCCCATCCCCTGCCAGCGTTCCCCACTCTTTATTTTCCTAGGGGCTGCTTGCACTTCTGGTGCCCATCCTCCCCTATGCCCACAGATCCACAGCTTTATTTACTCATTCCTCTCTGCTCCTCTCAGCCTCTCAGACTGCTGCACTGTATAATCCATCCTGCTGGATCTGTGAGGAGACTTGGTGCAGAAAACCCTGTTTTGGTGCTTGTTTCTGTAATCCCCCAGTGCTGGGGAGGCTGCAGCTTCCACTCACACAGCCTTTGCTCCAGCACATCCCAGGTGTGCTCAGCACAGGCAGCAAAAGCAGGAAATAAACTCCTTCTAATATTTCACTCTCATTTAAGAACTCAGCCTCTCACTGTTGTTGCAGTACCTACCCTAGAAAGGGGAGCTGTTTCTGTTTTGCTGCCCAATAAGGATTTACTGGCATATGCTGGCTGCTTGAAAAAAAAAAACAACCACTATTAATTCCTGGCTTGTTTATGAACAGCACAAGGCTTGCACAGGTTAATTAGTTGAAGCAGGCTTTTCTTCAAGTGAATGAGCAGGCGCAGGGTTTATAGCTCTGTCACCCAGTTTATTTGTTCACTTTCTGTTTTATTTGGAAATACACTTCCACACCGATAAATAAAATCAGCCATGACAAGGCTTATGTCTGCAGCAAACATTTAAACCCTGCCAGGTAGTAATCCACAGAACACTTGGAGTTCTCAGCCTGCAGGAGCTGGGCTTGTCTCTGAAGTGGTGGCAGAGATGTCTGGGGGACGGGGACAGTGCCAAGAGCCAAGAGGGGTGAGGACAGGAGAACTGCTGGGGAAAAGGACAGGCAGGATCACCTGGGGCGGGGGACATTGGAACTCACCCAGGTGGGTTTGGGATGTCTCCAGAGAGGGACACTCCAGGCTCTCCCTGAGCAGCTGTCCCAGGGCTCTGCCACCCTCATGGACAGAGGTTTTCCCAGGGTGAGGGTGGGGCCAGTGAGCAGAGAGCCAGAGAGGACAGGCAGCTGTTGAAAGCCAACAAGTAAATCTCATAAAGCACAGCTTTGGGCTGAGAGAACATTGGGATGGCGCTGAACTCAAGGAAAGCTCAGCCCAATTAAACTGCTTTAAATCCGTTTACTTGATTGTTTCTGCTTCACTTGCAAGGCATCATTCTAATTACTTGGCACTGGCAAGCCATTACTGAGTTCTGGGCTGGGTGGCAGAAGACATGATTGTCTCACAGACCCGATGAGTGTAGTGATCAGGAGGATAAGGACCGGGCTATGAAGAGCCCAGATTCTTTATTTGTCTCCTTGTTGGGGGTGTGTTTGCAGCCCGGACTGGGCAGTGAGTTATGGGCATGCCGAGTGGTTTTATGGTACTTTTCACATAACACAGCTCAGCGTCTGCATCCCCTCCCCTTGTGACCAAAATCAGCAACAGATGGAAAGTGAGCTTGGGCCCTGCTTCGAATCTGCCTGCATTGAAGAAGGTGCTGGTGGGGAGCACAGCCCGGGGTGTCTGTGAGCTGATGGCAGTGGCACTTTGGGAGTTATTTCACAGTGTGGCCACTTTGGAATGCCAATGAGTGACCTTTGATGTTGTGCTGATTAATTATTTGTGTAATGGGAGCCCTTTGCTGCCCCAGATAGGAACAGGGGCACTGGGGGTGTGAGGAACTCCTGCCCAGAGGATCCCACAGTCCCCAGTGGAGGTGGGAGCCTCGGGGCTACATCTGGAGCAGCCCCAGTACATTGCTCTTCATTGAATCCCAGTGTTTGAAGGTGCTGAGGGGAACAGCATCAGTTTGGACACCCAAGGGATGCAGACAAGATCCTCACCTTCTCCCCAGGGTCATGCTCAGAAATGCTACTTGCACAAAACAGTAGAAATGAGGCAGTAGGAAATTAAATATGCTTATTAGAGCTAAAAATAGCAGTTCTGTTCTTTGGTGATGCATGAAAAAAAGCCCCTTGTACCAGAAAAATACTTTGGGCCTCTGCCAGGCAACAGATGCGAGGAACCTCTCGCAGCCTCGCTGGCGGAGCTGGTGCTGCTGCCTCCAAACCTGGGCCTCCTATTTTTAGCAGCAGATCAATGCAGACTTTTCTGCCCACCAAGGAAAAGGCAGGCTGGGCTGTCCAGCCAGCATGGCAGGTGTGAGGAAGCCTGTGTGAAGTATGAATTCCTGTCAGACAGAGTCGTTGGCCTCCTTCACTCAGCGCAGCGGAGGGAGGATGCCCGCGGGCTCGGGAGGGTGGCAGTGCCAAGGGTGGCTCCCTCACTGGCCTGGCAGCAGGAAGGCACTGCCCACCTGGGAGAACTCCCTCTCCTTGAGCAAGCCATGAGCCAGATGCTTCCTTGAGTCATGCTGATGATAGGTCCATGGATCCATTTGTGGGCAGAGGGGCGAATTCCCGGGCAGGAGGTTGGATCTGAATCTGCTGTCTGGGAGTTCATTTTGCAAACTGATATTAATTAACATTGGCAATGCCCTTGTTCTTGCACTGCCAGCACTGCCATCCTGGTACTTTGTGTGGGGAAACTGAGGCAGGCAGGGATGACACATCTCTTCTGTGCCCTCCAAAGAGCCCCAGAGCCCCTGATATCCTAGTTCCCACTCCAATAATTTAGTGTGCACTGCTCCTAGAGACCAGGCTTATTCAGACTGGCTACGAAGCTGCTCCCTCCCAGCAGCTGCTTTCCTTGGATGCAGCTGCGAGCCCATCCCCGCCCGAGCCAGAGGGAGCTGCAGCAGCGGCAGCAGCGGCCCAGCTCCGTTCCCGGGCTGAAGGTGCAATGCTGCACCCCTGTGGGAGCCTTGGACATCAAACCTGGCTGCTCTGCGGGGACACACGGCAGCTTTCTGAGATCGCCATCAGCCCTAGCTCAGTGGCCCAGGCACTAGAGGAAGGGAGGAAAGGGAGTCCTGGATATGCAACTTCTTTCTCAAAGCCCTGGAAGTGATGCCATTCCCTGAGGGGTGGAGACAGCTGAAATTCTCCAGCTTGCAGGGATCCTGGAATTGTATTTTGGAGATAACAAGCTGTTAACATTGTCACTTCTTCAGGCAGGTTAATCCTCTAAACTTGAAATACGTTTCATCTGGAAGTAGGTATATTTGATCATACAAGGGGTGGAAAAATTAAACAGGAGCCCCATGCAAATTTGAAATTATGTAAATCACCTTATACATGAGACTGATCAAGTTTATGGTTGCTGTTTCAACTCCCATTGCCTGAATACAAATTCTAAAGTAATCTGCTAAATGTGAGCAAGCTTGACGTGCATGATAGCATCAGGCCAGTTCCCCTCTGTGCCGTGGGGCTGAAGTGTCACTCCCCACAGGGGCACTTGGGTCCTTGCAGGAGCTTTTGAGGCTTATTGAACACCCCCACATCCCCAACAGCCTTTCCTCTTGCTGAGTACATTGAATTTTGGAGACCCCAATCAAGCCTGGAGAATACCTTCGCTCATGCCGTAGTGTGGGGGTGCTGGGCTGGTGCATGGCTCCATCCTGTGCCAGCAGGGCTGGGGGGACAGGGGGTCTGGGGCACCCCTGTGCCCCCACCCCGCTGCCCACCGGTCACACCCGAGCCTGGTTACGCTGAGAGAGCCCTTCACCAGAGGAAACATCATTAGTGAATGTGGTTGGAGTACCATGACTGTGAGCAGCACAGAGCAGAAATCGTGTTTGTGAGCTGCCTCCAGGACTCTGCACCACGGTTTAATCGGGTATGAAATCACAGTGATCTCAGAGCCACCTTCCAGAGGCTATTTGTAAGTGAAGTCCTAATGCAGACAGGGCTCTTATTATTCCTCCTGACTTGCCTCATTGCCCATGGCCTTTAAAATGTTGCTTTCACATCTTCTTTCTTCCTTATCTTCCATTCCCCCTCTGCCAGCTCAGAAATAATCCGAGCAGGACCCAGGCTCTGGGTGACTCCTGCTCCTCTCTCAGCGCTGTGTTAGCACTGGCTGACATCTGTCATGTTCCCTGGAAAAACAGGACTCGCTCTGAGACTTCTGGGGTAACACATTTTCCAGGGGAAGGCAGAGGAGGAGCTCGGTGCATTAAATGGCTCAGAAATGCTCCATGGTAGTGTTTTCTTTAATCTCTGCAGCATCTCTGCCTCCAGTGTCCAGTTCTGAGGAATTCTCGTCTTGACACCACTCCAGAGTTGAGAGAAAACCCCCTCGTGGCACTCATCCTTGGTTTAAGTAGGCCCTGGTGAATTAACCCAGAATTTCTGGCTGTTGTAGGATTTTCCTGGTTAGGGGAAGGGCAGGTGGGTCCAGCAAGTCCTGAGGCAGTGGATGCTGCAGAGCCCTGTGGCTGTTTCCTTTCTGGCCTGTTGATCCCCATTAGGAAAGCCCTCGGTGCCACTGTGCCTGCTGAGAGAAACCCTCCTCGGCACATTAACGGAGCAGCAGAGCTGGCACACAAATAACCAGCACGAGCCAAGGAATGCAGAGTCAGGGGGAGATGCTGGAGGATTTTGCCATTCCTGGCAGACTCAGTGTGGAGAGCTCAGCAGCACAGAGGCTGGGGATGCAGCAAGGGCCAAATCTCTGTGGGCAGAAGACGCGTCATAAAGGTGCAAGGTGGATAATCTGGATAATGTGAGTGCAGAGTCTCCCTGTGCTCCTACAGCGAGTTAGGCACAGGGGAAGGAGCCCAGGGCCACTGCTGCAAGGTGTGCTTCTCCTCTGGAGTGGCTCCCTCCTCTCCAAAGGCACAGAGCTCTCCCTAAAGACACTGAATTCCAGGAGCAGTCACTACTTCTCCTTTTTAGGTAGTGCCCATAGAAGATAAAGCTGGTTTCTGCTGACTTCCTCCATACCCCGTGCATATGCAGTGTAACTTCTAATTTCTGCAGCCTTGGTAAGCAGCTGCTCTGTCTGTGCCATGACAGGATGTCACAGGATGTTGGGTGGGTGAAGACTTCCCCTGCGCTCCCCAGATTCAGCTCTTTGTGGTCCCAATTCCACCACTGGCAGGATTGCAGCAGGTTCCTCTTCTGGAAACTCTTCTGCTCTGTGATTCCCCATTCAGTGCTCACGAAAGAACCAGCTGATGTTTAAACACTTTGCTCATTACAATGGGTTTGACCAAACCACCCCATCCTGAACCTCAGAGCTACTTGGTGAGGCTGCGGGAGCAGAGGGAGGTTCTCCTGCTTTAAATGCAGGAAGAGATGCTTCAAGGCTTCACACACTAATGTAAAATAATAAATGAGTTTCCATGAGGGAGAAATAAAGCAGAACAAACCAGCTTGTGAAGAAAGACAACCTAGGAGTGATGGCAAGAACAGGTGCCATGCAGAAATCTATTGCTCAGAAATGAGGACTAATTTACCCTGTGCAGCCATGAAGCTGTGTGAGCCCCACACAGCTCCTGGCATTCCCCCTTTTCCACTTAGAGAGGTAATTAGGAAACATTAGTCAGCCAGCTCAGTGTTCAGTCAGTTCAGGGAGAACTTGCCCTTCCCATTTATTGTCCTGGTTTTCGCACTTGTCCCCTCTCTGCTCTCATGACTGCAGAGGCACAGAAATCACTCAGGGTCCCAGGCTTTGGTAAGCAGTTTTCCATCACAGAAAGCAATTCCCCAACACACAGAGTGAAGGTGATTCAAAGAAAGCACGACCATGGGCTGTGCTCTTAGGTGATGGCAATTTCCAAGTATATTTCTGTTTTCCACTTCTTTTACACCTTGGTCTGGCCAGAACAGTATGAAGTGCTGCAGAGAAAGAGCCCGGCACGGCAAATGAGGTAGCAACAAACTCCTGCTTCTTATCAGAGCACTCAATCACTCTCAGAAAAGTCATCACCAGCCCAGCGGCTCCCAGAGTGCTTTTTCCATGGAAATTGCTAAACAGCTTCAGGAGTGCAAAGCAACATTTCTTCAATATTTTAGGGACAGTTCCCTGCCCAGGCAGACCAATGCCACTCCCAGAGGAGCAAAGGCTGTGGGATCCAGGGAGGGGCCCACTGCTCCCAGCAAAGGGACATCATGCCCGTGGGAAAGGCCAGTGGATGAATTAATGGGTGAATAAATGGTCATGGAGAGAAAAGGAAATCACCTGAAGAGATTGGAAAGCCTGGGATGGTTCCTGGGCTGGGTCTGTGGCAGGACTGGGGGAGGGATTATCTGTCACTCCATGTGGGACAGCACGTGCACAGCAAAGCTGGGACAAAGGAGCCCTTCCTGGAGGGAAGTTTGCTCAGCTCCAGAATGGCACAAATGGGGCTGGACCAGGTGACCCCACCGTGGTCATTTCCAGCCTTACCCATCCTGTGCCTCTGTGAATGCAGGCAGCGTCCTGGGGGGTCCTTATATCTAAATATGAGGCATAAATGTATATGATATGCACATATAAAGATAAAAAGACAAATTTAATTTCCTCTCAGCAGGCATTTCCATTTATCAAAATATCAACAAAATTTCTTCTAGTTTTTTCATTAAAAATATTAGTTATTGGATTGAAGTTGCACCAAAGCAGTCATTTGAAAATAACAAAGAATCAGCTTCCCAAATGAGAAATCTCCCTCTTGTGTCATAAAAAACACTTTTCTGTATTACTTTTGGAGAAGTGATGGCTGTTAAATCTTACATAATGTAACACAAGCCTTCCTGAAGTGCTGAGAAAGCCAATTCAGACTGCTAGAGTGCCAAGGAGTGGAAGGGAAACACTTAGCAATTGAAATTACAAATTGCCTGATTGGAAAAAGGGTTTTCCCAAATCCTTTGAGCTGGAGCTGCTTCCTGGCTGCTCCACACTCTCACTGCAGCGCCTCCCAAAGCAGCTGAAAGGAGGGGGTGTGAGGAGCCCCAGCCTGGCTCCGAGGGCTGCGAGTCCCCTTCCTGCTGCGCCCGGTGCAAGGAGGGGCCGGAGCAGCTGAAAGGAGGGGGTGTGAGGAGCCCCAGCCTGGCTCCGAGGGCTGAGAGTCCCCTTCCTGCTGTGCCCGGTGCAAGGAGGGGCTGGAGCAGCTGAAAGGAGGGGGTGTGAGGAGCCCCAGCCTGGCTCCGAGGGCTGAGTCCCCTTCCTGCTGTGCCCGGTGCAAGGAGGGGCCGGAGCAGCTGCAGGAGCTCCTGAGTGCAGCCTGCAGTGGCACTGTGCTGGCCCTCAGCTCCAGTCCTGCTGGGCTGGGCAAGGGCTGGCAAGCAGCAGCCACGCTCTGGCAGAGCCAGAAACCACCAGGCACCAGGATCGGGGCTCCCATGGCCCTGAGCAACCACCACCAGTGAAAGGACTTTCTGGGGCTGAGGAGGGGCTCACGCTCATTTGGGTACCACTGTGTTCCCAAGGGAGGGTGTTTACTCAAGGGATAATGCTGAAAGAATTCTACCCTTTTTTTGCACACTCATTTTGGAACACTGAGGCTTTTTTTTTTTTTGCTTATATACCATATATTTTTATGAAATGCTTTATTCCCATTTCCCTTTGGTATAATGGGATTTTTTCTCAGTAAGCAACAAAATAAAAAAGGAATTTAGAGCATCTTTCCAGCATTCACTAGTTTAAACGCAAACAATATCCCAACACTTAAAATCAAGAGTGCATTTTGAAAAGCAAGGCAAGGCAGTAACTTCTAGTTTAAAAAGCCCTACAAGTTTTATGAAGCTATTTTACACAGCTCCGGAGTTTCAGGAGGGGAGGGAAAAACACTCAGTCAAACCCAGAATATATTCTTATAGCCGCAAATTTTCTAAAATGAGACTATAGATCTTGTGTTAATATGGGGAGCCTTCAGAAATACACACCCACATGCCAGCACAAACAACACACAGCTCTAGAGATGGATGTCATACAATATTTAAAAAGAAAAAATACATAATTCCCAGGGAGGCAGGGCTGGCTCTTTTCCCAGATGGATTCTCATTCCGACAGTATCAAGAACATGACAGATGTGCTTCTTCCTAATTGTTTGTGTTTGTGGTTTATCTCTCTTGCCTGTGATACCTCAGGAGAAATCTCTGTCCTACAATTTGGTTCCCGCTGGGAGTTTTTGGTGGCTGATCCTCACCAGCAGGACAGGAGCCTGCCCAGTGCTGCAGAGGGGCCCATCCCGGGAGCCGAGGCCTCCTGCTCTCAGCCACAGGACCTGCAGCCCCCAGGAGCCCCTCGCTCTCCCTGGCACTCCTGTCACAGGTTCCATAGGAGACACAGGGCACCAGAACCTCCTGCTCATACCTGTGCTTGTCCTCATCTGTGTGCAGCTGCTGGAGCCATCTGGACCTGTCCTCTCCTCGGCAGGTCTCTGCTGTTTCCTTCCACCAGAAATCCACACTGCACAGACACTCAGGGTAGCTGATTTTTCTGCCTGCATCTGACACACCTGGCAATCACAGAATCACAGAACAGCCTGGACCCCCTGGGAACTCAAAGCTCATCTCTTTCCACCCCCTGCCATGGGCAGGGACACTTTCCACTATCCCAAGTTGCTCCAAGCCCCATCCAACCTGGCCTTGAACATTTCCAGGGATGGGGCAGCCACAATTTCTCTGGGCAGTCTGTGCCAGTACCTCTACTGCATGCTAAAAAATGCAAAGTATAAAGTGACCAAACAGTCTGGAGAGAGATGTCTTCCAGACCTGGAAAGCCTCCTCCTGTCCTGTGCAGATGATTTATTGCCCCCTCAGTGCAGACCAGTGGGCAACTGAATATATTCTTTATCTTTTAATGTATGTTTTCTGTATGGACTCAGCTATTAAACTTTTTTCCCTCTCAATTGCACTAATTTTCAAGGCTGCGGTTGTTTATTTGCCACCCCTGAGACCACCTGGAAGGTTTAAGATTCTCAATCTCTTCAGATGTTTGCTCTGGGTACATGAAGTGTCCTCACCAAGCCCCAGAACAGAGAAGCTTTTGGTGCCAGATGTTCCCTGATGTAACTCATGCATCCACGACCTTTCCAGGCTCAATTCATCTCTAGTCAATCAGCCTCACGCAAAGCTCTTTCTGCACAAAGGTCTCCTTTCTCCTGTGTTTCCAGGAGTGGGACCGGGCAGCATCAGGAATGTTTGCAGCAGGAATGACCAGCGAGCAGATGATCCCGCCGACGGTCCGTGCCAGCCTGGAAACACAGGGAAACAGCCCCTCCCTTGCTATTTTGAGATGTGAATGTTTTAGGTGTGTTTTGTGGAACTTGGAAAAACAGCTCGGGCGCAGCCGCTCCCGAACAGCCGAGCTGGGTCTGAGCAGGAGCTGCGGACGCGCGGGGGCGCGGCAGCCCCGCCAACGGCACCGGAGCGCCGGGGCTGCACGGCTGGGCACGGCTGGGCACGGCGGGGCACGGCGGGGCACACCGCACGGCCGGGCTGCGCTGCCTCGCTGGGCAGCCCATTCCAATGGGTAATCAATCTCTCTTTCTGTGAAGAATTTCTT
>WBNO01022211.1:112910-142769 GCA_013400575.1 Peucedramus taeniatus
CATTCCGGTGTCCCGGGCTGACCCGCGGTGTTGGCCCGCGCCGGGCCGGGGTCGGGAGCGGCGGGGCTCCCGGGCGGGGCCGAAGGTCAGCAGCCAGCCATGGTTTCAGTTCTCTGCTCCAGGTGCTGCACAGGGGCTTCAAGGACCCACACAGAATCCATGCTCAGAATTTTGCTAATTTGCTTCCTTCTGAGTATTATCTCAAAAACTGATGCGGTGAGGATGTTTTTTTATGGGTAATGCCCTTTTTCCTTTAGGGCTGAGATACAAAGGTGAAGGAAATTTAAACACTTGTCATTTTAACCTAGATCTCCACAGTAGTGATGCAATGCCAGGTAGCATTGTGGATACACCATTATTAAGTCCATGTTAGCTTTTTTTCATTACATAAACATATGTAATTATTGAAACGACTCAAACACCACCCGATACACGCAGAAGCAGTTTTGAGAACTTGTCTATCAGGACTTCTCAAACTGGTCATTTAGGTTCTCCCATGAATGTGATTACACGACTGCCTGTGCTGGCTTCTGGAAAATGTCAGTTCCTCTTCAGGAACACAGGAAAGAAAATTAAGCTGATTCAGAATTGTTGGCATTGTTGCACTGGTGTAGGTTTAGGAAGTACCCTCTTTTGGAGGAAGAAGGAGCGACAAGCTTTGTTCTTCATGTTTTTCTAAAAAGTAGAAGGGTGTTGAGCCGAGGGCTCACAGAGGATCCTGCAGCTGCCCTGCCAGTGCCTCGGGCTGCACATTCAGCTCCCCTTGGGTTCCTGCCCCTGACTCCAGCCCTTGCTGAGGTGGCTGGGCGAGGTTCTCCTGTGCTGGCAGCATTCTTTGGGTGGCTTCGTGCCCCTGTGTGTGTGAGCCCAGTGAAATGTAACCTGGCGTGGTTTCGGGATCACCACAGCGTGACCGAGGGCGCGGAGGAGCTGCCAGGGCTGCGAGCTTATCTGTGTGCTCCTCAAGTGGCACATGCCACAGATAACTCCCCTCTGCTGGCTCGCCTGCCTGCACGGACACTTCAACTGCTCTTGATGGTTATTTTCAGTGAAATACTGGGAAATAACTTTCTTAAAAAGGTTTTACCTCCTTGGAGGGGGGAGGTGGGTCTGTCAAGGAGACTCCAGTGGTCCACAGCTGAAAGGAAGCTCACCTTTAGGCAAGCAGAAAGTGATTATCTTTGTTTATGCTCTAAACTCTGGCTTATTGTCCAAAAATGGTGGTGTATCTCAGACTCAGGGAAAATATTTATATCATCAGACTAAACAACAAGGTCTTTGTGGTTTGTGATCTCTGTGAGTGCACTGAGTGTATTTCCCTGGATGTAAAGGGGTAATGTGCCCTGGGAATTGCTGGATCTTGTTTCTGATGCTGGGGAACTCTGTCTCTCCGTTAAAGGTTTGGAAATAGAGGGTCAGGTTCCCCAGCTGAAGTGCCCAGATCCCTTTGGTAGAATGAGACTGTTTGCAAGGAGGAGAACTGGGTAATTTAATAGAGTTGGTGTGATCTTTTGATAAAAAGTGGGATGAGGGAAGGCACTGGGATTGTAGCTTGAAAGCAGCCTTGGAAAGGTCACCTCAGGAGCCTGGAGGGCTGGGATTAGATTTGGATTTGGATTTGGATAGAGGAGAAGGAGCTCAAATACATGCTTTTAGCTCTTTGATCCAGAGATGCTTCTTGTTTCTGTAAAGTAGTAACATCAAATGAATAGGGCTTTTTTCCCCCTGAGTTTTCAGCTCCCAAGTGCAGAGTGGCCCTTAAGGGGAATGCTTGGGATTGTGATCCATTCAGCATAACAGACATCTGCCCGGGGTGCTCTAAAGGTTCCCTGCAGATCACTGGAGAGTACAGGTACATTTTGGTGGGGTTTTTTACAGCAGTGACTTCATTTGTTGCACCTGCTCCCAGTCTGTTCCCTCAGCAGTGTGCAGTTACTGGTGCAAAGCAGGGAGAGATCTCTTGCAGCAGGTTGCACATGAGGAAGCTGAGGCTGTACCACTTAGGTGCATTTAATGTTACCTCTTGTTGTTGGATAAATGATTACTGTGCAAACTGGCTCCTGCTCTTTATTTCTCTAAAGTATTTTTACCTGTGTATTTTAGGACAGGGCTTGTTTGTGTTATTAAGCACATTAAAGACTGCAGAGGCATGGTAAGAATAGCATGGCTTATTCCTATAACACTGGGAAACACAAGTCACAATGGCAGTAGTTAGAATATAGAGTAGAAATTATTGCTGCCCTGACTAATAGCTTTAAAATACCAAACTGCAGCTGGTAGCTGTCCTTGCTATAAGACTGAGCTGTTTGGTAGCTCTTGGGGAGATGCAGCTGCACATTTCCACATCATCTCTTTTTAAGGGAAGAGCATGGATGCAGTCATGTTGAAAGTCCATGTTCAACACTTACTGTCCTGGGGTAACAGAAATATATGATACACTTTGTTCTAAGATCTCCAAGGAAGCTTCTCCTTTTTTGTTCTGGTTTATAATGCCCCAGTGCTACTGTAACTTGGTGAGCATCTGACAATAAAAGTTATTTCCCATTGGTATTGACTCAGTCCTAGAACCTGTGAATTTATTCTGAGCAAGGACTGAGATGGTTTTGAAATCAAGCTGTGCATCTCCTAAGCAGATGTTTGGATATTCCACATCTAAAGGCTGCCCAGGGAAATGCTGCAGCTTTGACATAAGCACCAACACAAACATGGTAAACATCAAACAATAGAACCAGGGTATGTCTTTTCTCACTCTGTGTGGCTACTTTATGTTTTAGCATTTATTTGCTGCTTCTGTTGCCCTCTCTTCCATTTTTCTAAGATGACCAAGTTGTAAATCACACTCCTTCCACATGGGCTCAGCTAGCCAGGCTCCCTGTGGCAACAGAACCCTCCAGCTGTGTCCAGAGCTGAGGGACATGGTCAGGCTCCCAGCCTGGACATCTCTCTGTCAAGGTCCATTGGCTGACCAGAACTGCTCAGTGCTGAAGAGTGGCCAGCACAGCCCTGGCCCACAGAAATGGGATTTTAGTCAGTACAGTGAGTTTCCTGAGTTGTGCCTTTGTGACAAGTTTTATCAGGGCTTTTTGACATGGTGACAAATAGGAGCAGATTTCCCAAACGTTCCACTCGAGGATTTTCCTCTGGAATCTGTGAATGGATCTGCAGGGAACAGAAGTGCAATGCTGACAGATCTGTGGTGTCCAGTTCACTTTGGGTTTGGAACAGCCAGTCGTGGTCACTTCCACTGGCATTTCCTTGAGCAGCCCATGCCAAGGGAGGGGGAGCCAGGAGAGCCTGTAGGAAACGTTCTGCTTTATGGAATTTCGTGTAAAACACTGTGTGAGGCAGGAAGGTGAGTGTGTGATGAGACACTGCCCTGCTTAGCAGAGGGGCACAGAGGAGATTTCTGATTTCTGTTGCTGTATGAAGACTACAGAACTTTCTGTTCCCAGCGACTGGAAAACTGCTCTGGCACAAACAAGACAGAACTTGCTTTTGTGTATAACTCTCCAAGGCACAGTTATGCAAATCAGTTGTAAAGGAGCAGTGACTTCAGACAAACTACACTTCAGCTGAATGTTTTAGCTGGATAGACTTCTCCAGTAGGGGCTAATTTAACCCTTTATCACTTGCCACTGCAATTTGATATCACTGAGCTTCTTCATGCTGTAGCATTTTCTGCTTGACACGAACTGTGGTGAAACATGGGCATGACTTGGACTCAGAAAAGTATATTTGATGGTTGTACAAAGCACAAGACTGTAACAATGGGTATATTTTCATCAGAGACAAGGATTTAGTCTGAAATTATTTCCGTTTTAACAAAATAATGTAATAAAAAGGCTTATTACAGGACAGTGTTAAGTGTATCAACAAAGATGCAAGGGAATATAAAGCCTCTTTATGTGCAGTTCAGATGATGGATCTCTTATGTAGGAAGTAAAATTATATTTAATAAATGATGCTGATATTGAAACAGTTTGAAAGAATAGTAATTAAGTGTGTATTTTCTGTGGCATTGATTTTTGTGAAGTGGTTTGGGCCTGCTCCATCAGTGTGGATAATGGCATTCCCAGGAAGAGAATCCCAGCACTGCAACGTTCCCAGTACTGCTCAGCTCCTGTGGGTGGCCCACTTTGGCCTTCATTCATCACAGCTCCTCAGCCGTGTTTGCAGCTGTGTGAGGCACATGTGTAATCAGGGTGACTTTTAAATATCCGTGGTTTTGCCCTCTCCTGCTAACTTTGGTGCTTCTTGGTGAATATTGTCCTGTCCTGTTAGCCTGCACGTTCCCCTGTCACCATCTGGGTGTGCATATGTTCCTGTCCCTTGGGAAGGTGACAAATGCATCTTCTGCAACTGGTATTGGGAGCTGCAGAGAAAATTATCCCCCCTCAGGGCAATTTGCAATCCAAAAAGCTGGAAGCTGAAGTTAAATGGAGATTATATGTCATAGCTTCGAATACTGATCTTAATGTCCAAAGAAATGCCTACTAAACTAGGTTTCATTATTTTTCAGGTTTTCAGGATGAATCTGGAAAAACTCAGCAAACCAGAGCTACTGACGCTGTTTAGCATTCTTGAGGGGGAATTAGAAGCAAGAGATCTTGTCATAGAGGCTTTAAAGGTAGGTTTTAAGTATCAGGGTAAGAAACAAATATGGCAACAGTACTACTGTGAGTTCTGCAGAGAGCTTGTCTCCAAGGTGAAGTTCAGAGGTAAAGATTTATTACTGGGTCAGAATCCCATTTTAATATCAGCAGGATTACACAGTAAATGCTGTAGATAATTCTTGTATTGGAATTCATTGTTGGAAGCTGGCTGCAAGAAGTGTTTTGTTATTGAAATACAGTGTTACTTGTGTGTTTTCATCCTTTCTCATAAAGAGCCATGTGTTTCTGCTGTGTAAAAGGTCTACCAGAATTCCTTTCTAGGTTTTTTTCTCCTTTAGCAAGAAGGGCTGCTTAAGGCAGAAACCCTTCTCTCCAAGAGGGATCACAGATTAGTCTTTTAGTGACAATAACGTCACACTAAGTAAAAAGCATCCGTGGCTTTGTGTTGCCTAAGCCACCATAAGCTGGCAGTGCTGAGAGCAGCAGCCCTGAGTGCTCAGCTACTTATTCTTTCCCTTTGCTGGCACGAGCACTAGTGTAACCTTCCAGCAGGCAGATGCCAGCTCAAACTGCTCCAAAAAGCCAGTTTCAATCCGTGTCAGTGCAGCTGAGGTCGTGGGGCTGTGGGAGAATGTGATGGGACAGGGCAAGGGTGGTGCTGAGCCTCTTCTTGCAGGGACAGGAAAACTGGCTGGTGTGAGCTCTGTGCTGCTGCTGGCCTGGATCAGGCAGTATGGGCTGTGGTGCTCTCTGCACAGTTTGCTGTGTTGATATTGAGCCTGGAAATTATTTTAGAAAGGACATTGTCCATGTGTAATTCTGCTGCTCTTTAAAGGATGCCTGGTTGGCACTCAGCCTCAGCAAACTGAAAAAAACCAGTGGCAGAAATGATGGCAGGGGTCAGTTTTGGAAGAAATTAGTTGTGTCAGGGTTGAATCTTGAAGGCTTTTTCAAGCTGACCTGTCACTGCTCATAATGTATAAAACTTGCAGCTATTTCAAAAGAGGAATGGCAGCTTGTGACCTGAGAGCTGCAGGGACTTGCTTTTCCAGCAAAAGCTTCTCCAGCTTGATTCCAAACACCTTTTAGGGGAGTGGAGGCATATCCTTCTCCAGAACAGTCAGGGTGCTTATGTTTGCTGTTAGTTGCTTTTGCTTTTAGGTAATCCTTTTATTTTGGAGGAGTATTGTTACCCTCTCAAAGCTATTGATCAGGTGGAAGGTTTGTTTTTGTTTTGATACACACTTGCAGGTTTCTGCTCTGTCCTGAGATCCATTTTTTCACTGTGTGTGGTCAGAATGTGTTACCAAAACGAGCCTCCCTTCAGTATTTCAGTGTGAAATGTGTACAATGGAGCACAGAGAGACCAATGGGAAGAAATGTAGCAGCTCCATTCCAGAGGCTTTTTATTGCCTACCTTCCAGTAGTGTAAAGCAATTATCTTTCCTGTTGAAATTTAACCTGCAGTTCCCTCTTGTGTGAGGAGATTAATACAGTAAGAATACCCTTTGACATAATTTGTCAAGTACTCATAACTGAGAAGAAATTAAACAAAATTGTAACCTATGCTTGATAATTATGGAGTATAAAATACTGATCTAATCAAAGGTTAGGGCTGTTTTCCCCTTCCTCTGTCAGGGATATGCTGTAGTGTTTCATCTCAGGATTGTGAGGAAAGCTGGAGCTGGTGGGAACGGGCAGTGAAAGCTTCAAATCCAAGCTGGCTCTTGCTGCCTCCTGAGAGTGATCTCAGGGAAAAGCTGCCACCCCTGGGATCTGGCCTGTGCCTGCTGCACTGTGAGATGTTGGAGGTCTCCAGCTGTGCTGCTCTTCAGCTCCAAAGCTTGTCCTCAGTGATGCAGCCAGGCCTGGCTTCCTGCTGGCAGCAGCTCTGCTGCCCTTTCCATGTGGGGAAGGAAAAGTCATGGAACTGCTTAATCTGCTGGCTGGGCAAAGGTTCAGCAGCAGAGGCCTTCCAGCTTTGCTTTGTCCATTTATTTGGAATACAGAGCTAGAGAAATACTGGCCTTACACTGTTTTTCTCATTGTTTGCTGATAGTAACTGTGGTAACAGATTTACCATGCCTCACTGGCCGAACGGCTTTGTGTGTGACTAATTAAAGGAAACCTTGCTAATCTGTTTACTCACATTTTGATGCATAAAAGTGCTGCCCTGAAGAAAAAACAACTTCTAAGACTGAGTTAAAGATTTGCACTCCTGAGAGCATTTAGTTTGACTTGTATGAATTGGACAAATTGAGCTGTAATTTCCAGGAGAGGAGCTGGGGCTCCCGGGGCTGGGGGAAGCTGGTTGTTCCTCACACAGAGGAACTGTGTGCCATGGCCTCACAGCTCTCTCAGTTCCCTAAGTGATGTGGACAGTGTGTCCTGCCTCAGCACCTGCATTTCTTTGGAAGAGTCACAGTTTTATGTTAAATGTGGGTATATGTTGGGAGCAGGTGCAGTTCAATCCTCTGAACTTTCTTAGGGGATTACATAATCCTAAACCACAGCAGTGATTTTCTCCAGCAGTTATGTTAAACACGTAGATGTCAGTGGTTGGAAATGAGAATTTTATCTGCCTGTTTGCTTCCCTCATAGTAACAAAAACTCATTTCCCTTCATGGGCTAATTTTACTTCTACTTCAGATTTAAATGATCCTGAGCTCTGGTTGTTTGAGTCAAATCTTTTGGTACATTATAGAAAAGGACAAGCACTTGCAGAGGAAGAGTACCTTAATTTGTAAACATGTCATCTGATTGTAGTACAGTCTGCAATAATTGATATTCCTGCATGCCTAGAGACAAACATTTTGCATCTGGCATTTAGCAGAGAGAATCCATGCGTGCAGAGGACAAAGCTTAAAATAGTTTTCTTCTCCCTCATGGTATCAGGCACTTGTTGGCTGGCACTGGCCCCGTTTCTGTCTGTGTCAGAATGGAGCTGCTGAGCCAGGCGTTCCCAACACTGCTTGTTGAACTTGCTCTTTTTTCTCCCTCGTTTCACCCCCTCTCCCCAGATCTTGGCCCTTTCTTCCTTGCTGTCTGACAAGCTGAGTGTATTCAAAATACTCTTTCCCAGTGCTTCAGTTTGCTTCCCCTGTTTTAAAACCTCTTTGGAAAAAAAAAACCAATAACTTTTTTTTTTTTTTTCTGCCTGAAAGTAGCTTCCTGTCCACTGCATAAATTTCAATGTTCTCCTTGGAACAGATTTTAAGCCGGACTTCTCATTGTGCTCCTTTTCCTGTAGTTATAATTGTGTTTATATCATCCAAAAAACCCAGATGCTGTCAGGGAGTTGCATAATCCTGAGAGTTAGACTCTGAGTCCTTACTGCTGTGTAGGCAGGGTTGCATGAGCCACAGGTTTGCCTTCTGAAATAGCACACCACGACTGGAAACAATTCAATATTTAAATGGATCTCTATCGCTGTGTTAGAGCACTTTGTTCCCTCCCCCCTGCTTTCCATATATTAGAACTGAAGTTCTGTTTACTTTTAGAAAACAGGAAACAGCTTTCTGGCTTATTCTTTTATGTTAATAAGGCCTCAGGCAATTTACGCTGGAATAGAAACTATTTTGTGTTAATGACTGGGAGCTGGTATTCATCTCTGTGCTTCTGAGTGCAGTGATTCACTACAGAGCAATATTAATGAAAAACTACGTGTTGTTTGTTAGTGGATTTAGAAATTAGGTTTACAGTGCAGTTTCAAAAACTTAAGTCTACTTCTTGTTTAAATAAAAAGAAAAGTTCAGTAATACAAAACCTTCCTGCTGTTAAATCTTTCACAGATGGGGCAAATTGGGCTTATGCATCACTTAGAAAGCAGCTTCCATGGAGCAGTGTTCCCATGGGTGCTCTCTTGCTGGAATGCAGGCATTCCTTACAGCTTTTCTTGCAAGCTTGGGGGATTTTTTGTTTATTTCTTGCTTGAAGCAGCACAGTTTGCCAGTATCTTTGAAAAACTGACTCTCCTCACCTTCACAGTGGCAGAGCAGGAGCAGAGAGGTGTGGGAATGGCTTCATGCAGGAAAGGCTCCTGCTCTGGGTTCCAGCTTCTGGGTGTTGCTGGGTTCCCCGTTTTGGGGTGACCCCAGTGCAGTTCCTGAGCACGGGGCAGCCCCTGGAGCACACCCCAGGCTGCTGGGCCAGGCACTGCCAGCCTTTCACCAAGCTTCCCAGGAAAGCAAGTTGCAGTTTTGTGCTGCTTGGCATTTCCTGAGAAAGCTTCTTCTCTTTTCCAAAGCTGGTAACAGGTCTTACTTGGGCAATGTGGGTAGCTCTCGTTTGTCAGGTCTGCTCACCTGATATAATGATGGCAATTAAGACAGATGCTGCATTTGAACAATTTACTTGGTGGCTCTGTGGCTGGCATTGCTGCAGAGCTGGAGCTACTGCAGCACTGGAAATCCCACTCCAGCATTTTGACATTTATTTCTGGGCAAAGCAAGTGGTCCCCACCCCCATTTCCCCTCTCTCTGTGCTTGCTGTGACCTCAGCCTGTCTTTATTCCCAACTTGTGTCTCTGGGGAGAGACGCTAATAAGGAAGTTCAAGGCAGTGAGGAGCTATTTAAAGCTTATTCCACTCTCTGCTACATGAAGGAGGAACTTCTGTGCAAATTATTGCTGGAGAACTGCAAACTCAGTAGCTATAGTTAATTAAGAGTGTGTTTGTTTTGTACTGAGGGTTAAAACCTGAACTCTGAAATTACAGGGAAGAGAAATGCTCTACTTGATGTCCAAAAAACATTTGAAATAGGTCCTGGAAATCCCCTGTTTGATGTTCCAGTGAAACAAGTTGTAAAGATTACTAAAGAGAGAGAGAATATTCTGTCACATAAACAAGGTTTCAGTAGAAAGAAATATTTTATTTTTTAAAAATACAGAAATAGGTAATGGGAATCATTCATCCCAAAACAGCCTAGAAATCCCAAGAGGAAACAGTAGCTTTTTCCTAACAATGCAAAGCCTCTGCTTTGCCTGCTTGCACAGGAAACATCTTTTCAGTTGGGTCAGATATTGCTTCTGCCCCATAAATCAGAATAATCTCTTCCCAGACAGACTAACAGTGGTCCATTACCCAAACTTGAGCTCGAAGCCAGCCAGTTTCACATGGAACCCCCTCTGCTTGTGCCCAATTTTTCCAGTCTTCTGGAAGTGTATTTTTAAGGGTAGTTCACATGTATAGTTCCTTCTTTTTTCTTGTTGGGAGAGGTCAATTTAATAGTCTTGAAAATTGCTGAATAATCCATTTAGTTCCTTCTGGAATTCGAGTATTTTGTTGGGAAATTCACAGTTCTGCATGTTTGAGATGGCAGAGGTAGAGGCACTAAATTAGAAGATGGAATTGCACAGAATTGCATCTTCTTTCAAAGCACCATTGCTGATGTTGGAGGTATGTATGTCATCTCTGGTGTTCAGATGAAATTTTCCACTCCTTAACTAACACTGCATTTTGTAACCTTATTTCCTTTTCATTTAACCTTGATTTTCTGTGGATTTGTGTGTTCTGTGCTGGGATCTGAGATTTAGGTTGATTTTTTTCACTTTGGGCTCACTAATAGAGAGTTTCTCTACCATCAAGTTCCTTCTGCCCTGGAAGTTGAACAACAGCTGTATTTAAGGTAGAATCCATTTCAGACAGGACAAAACCAGAAGTGTTGAAGACATTTGGATGTGACCTGCAGTGACAGAGGGGCTGAGCTGCAGAGCTGTCTCAGGGAGGAGCAGAAGCATGGCAGGAGTCATTCTCTGGGACATTTCCACACCTGTATAAAATAAGCTCTGGAGATTATGGCCCTGTGACTTCATTTTCCAAGAGCTGCCTCAGTGGTTGAGGTGGCCCAGTGGCTGCTCTGTAGGACCTGTAGCACAGAGGTGTCACAGGCTGGAAAATCCCTGTTTGGGTTTCCTAATGCACAGTGGCCCTAATGCCAAAGCACTGGGTTTGTTTTTGTAAACGTGGTGTGGTCGGTGTAGGATGACCTGGTTAAGACTTTCTCCAGTCTAGACAACTTTAATTAAATGTTTATGCTCTGCTGGCTACTGAAGAAGAATAGCTGGACTTGAGAAAGCTTTTAATGTTATGATAGTCTCATCTGTTTGTCATGCTAGTTCAGGAAAATACTTAATTGCTCAAAGTAGCAAGGAAGAACTCCTTGTTCTTTCCCAAACAGGAAATAAACCACCCCACTGAATTCAGAGTGGGTGGTTTATTCAGAGTTCAGGGCCCAGGGCTGTGAGGAGCAGGGGAAAACATGGCTTTTGTTACACCTTCAGTTCTGCAAAACTCACCTTAATCTCAGGTTTTGGAGCTCTTCTTTGGTAGAAGTTGCCCAGCAGTAAAGGCAAGGTGTGTTTACACTGGTGCCCTCCTGAGGGGTCCTCCCATGTTTCTGTGTGGAATGGCCAGCACTGGGATGAGTTGGGATTAAGCTCATCTGTCAAAGCAGTAAGGCCAGCTGGATGGAGATCCCAGTTCATATTTACAGACCTATTAATGCTTGAGTCACTTAGCAATTCCCTCCACACTTATATGGAGCTTTCATTGAGTCATTTTTATAAACACTTCAGAAAAACAGAAGATTCCCTGTTCCTAAAAAAAAAACCCAAACCTGTAGTTTTTCCTGTGATTCGTTAAGCCAGGGCTGCCCCATTATCCAGGGCTGCTCTCCCATTTCCAGGGCTGATCTTTTCCTTCCTCTCCTTTTTATTATTGTGTAAAGTTAGAACAATATCTGAAGCTCTGATCAAAGGTATCCACAGTTCCTGACGGATATTGCTGATAGAGAGGGAGGGGTATCTGTAAGTGTGAGCTGTTCCTCTGTGTTTGTTTACTGCAGGGTTAAAATCCAGCTCCAAACTGGAATCACAGGATGGATGTCTCTAATTTGGTCATGGAGAAGGTATTTTGGGTTGGGTTTTTTATGCCTCTTGTCAAGGTAATGCAAACACTTTTCCTTTTAAGAGCAAAAATGAATTTTTTTAGTTTATTTCATGTTAATCACATGGCTGCATTTCAGAATGCAGGTGGGACCAGCAAATCTCACCAGCTCTTTGAGTGAAGCCAAGTTTTATTATTTAACTCTCACTGTTCCAGTGTAGCTCTGCCAGCTGCTGTGTGGGGATGTTCCACGATTCTGTGACTCCTGCTCGTGTGTGCTTGAGGGAAGCATTTGTGGTTTTGATACTGGGACATCACAAAAGAGCCATTCCAAGAAGTACTGGCTTCTGAGCTGTCTTTTCATTTGAGTCAGGCTCAGTGTGTAAATGCTGTCCTTGTGCAATCCCCTAAGAAATGAGTGACAGTTTGCCATTCCTGTTCCCTGAAAGGGTTTCTGGGAAGTGCCCAGCGAGGCTGGCACGGGCTGGCTCTGCATTCAAAGCAGGGAGCTTTGTTCAGCTGAATGCCATTCCCAGCATCAGCAGAGTTGGGCTTGTGTGGGACTCGTGTTTAGGGCCCTCCACCAGCTCCAAAGAGCTGCTGTGCTTGACCTGCAATGGGTGATGTGCTGTTTGTGCTCTGCCCAGCTGGGAGCAGAAGGGTGAAGCACACCTGAGAAGGTGCAGACAGCGTTTGTTTGGAGCAGTTGCTCAAGGAAAAGACATGTGTGCTGTGGCAGGAAAAGGGCATTTAGGGTCAGAACCCTTCTGTAGGTCACACATGCTGAAGTCTGTTCTAAATTAAACACACTTTGATAAAGGTCCTGGGGCTCACTCCTGCATTTCAGTGGTGCAGGTGACTCCTGCAGAGGAAAAAACCATCTTTGTCTGTGGCCTCACCGAGGGCATGCCAGTGCAGAACAGAAAAGCCATTTATGTGCTGTGGAAAAAAGGAGGTGTGAACTGTCATGGTAACCAGTTCTTACAGGACATCAGGAATCCAGAGGAACCAAGCTGAAGTCTCATATTCAGGTGTTATTGCTTGGCAGGTGCATCAGCTCTGCTGGGCGTGGGGTGGTGCTGTCAGTGACACACAGGGAATGGAACACAGGTTTTCACAAATGCTCAGAATTCAGCCCAGAACCATGGCACTGGAAATCAGTGATTATATTTCTTTGAGCCAAGATGCCTCTGAGGGCTCTTTTCAATCTAGATCTGGTTTTCCTCCTGTGTCTTTTGTTGCATAAATATTTTATTTCATATGCTTTCTTATCATGGTGGTAAACATACAGATAAAACTTTCATATCTGTCTATGAGATTTAGTTTTGTTTTTAGACCTTTACTGTCATTCATCATTGAATAGGATAAGCCTATGGATATCCTAACAAACAGATTTCCAGATGGAATGGCTGATTCATGGAATAATTGGGGTTGGAAGAGACCTCTGAGTTCATCGAGTCCAGCCATTAAGCTCTGTAAAATGTAGAGCCCAGTACGTGTGAGTTGTCTTAATTCTTACAAGCACCAAAGAAAACCTCATCATTCCTGCTTTGCTTCTTGAGAAGCTAAACTCTGTTTAGTCTGGAGGAGAGTATTAAAGATTTTATTAACAATTCACAGATTTATGGCTCTTGCGAGAATGAAACTCTTTAATTGCTCAACATGAAATTCTTTGATGGTGACATAGTCAAGGAAGCCACACAACTGCTTCTTTCACTGATGTGACAATAAATGATTAAATCTTTTGTTGAGCAAGAGTTGGTGCTTACCTTCTTTCCTTTCACACAGCTGTGGAATGTAAGTCATGGCCCTGGCAGGTAGCTGTGGTATGAGGATGTTTGTAGACCGAATATATTGTGCAGATGCTGTGTTTTTAAGCAAGATTTGTCTTTATTGCCTTTATTTCTAGCAGATAACAGGATATGAATCAGACTGTGTTAAATTCTCTTTAAATGGAAAGCTGGGGAAAAGGAATATTAACTACAAAGCCCTGTTTCTTTAGCTAGTTTAAGTATATTAAAATGCAAATTTGTTTTTGTGTTGCAGGCCCAGCACAGGGACACATTCATTGAGGAACGCTATGGGAAATACAACATCAGTGATCCATTGATGGCTTTGCAGAGAGATTTTGAGACACTGAAAGAGGGGAATCATGGTGAAAAGCAACCAGTATGCTCCAATCCTTTATCCATTTTGAAAGTGGTGATGAAACATTGCAAGAATATGCAGGAAAGAATGTTATCCCAACTAGCTGCTGCAGAAAGCAGACACAGAAAGGTAGGTTTTGCCTCAGTTAAGATGTGCAGAAGTTATAGTTGCATTTTAATAACAAGTTCACTTAAATTTCAGGAAGACTGAGGAGCTGCTAAATTCTTGGTGAGCACGTGTTGGGAGACGTCAGTTTTGTTGATGAGATAAGCAGAGCCTCTTGGGAAGTTGGTATTCTGCCTTTTTTGTTAATAGCATTTCAATTATTCATGTAATTCAGTGTTAAAGCTGAAGGAGCTCCTTCACTGGGCCCTTATGGGAAGCAGTTTCATTTCAAGAGCTCATCTTGTTCTTAAGTGGAAGAACAAATTAATGTTTTTTAAAATAAACTTTACACTGGAGTCCTTGAATCCCTGTAAGGCACTGGGAGAAGCCTGTGTAGGAATTGCTGCTGGAGCCACAGCAGGGACTGTCCTGTTGTTAGTGCCCTGTGTCTCCTGCATGCAGCACCTCTGCTCCTGCTGGGCCTTGGGTTGATGGTCCTGCCAGGAAAGTCTGAGTTTCAAGGGACAAGAGGCACAAACTGAAATACAGGAACTTCCAGCTGAATATGAGGAAAAACTGACTTTGAGGGTGACAGAACACTGGAACAGGCTGTGGAGGGGTTGTGGAGTCTCCTTCCCTGCCAATATTCAGAACCCTCCTGGACTGATGTGTGCAGCCCGCTCCAGGGGAAGGCCTTGGCAAGGGGGTTGGACTGGGTGATCTCCAGAGATCCCTTCCAGCCCCAACTGTTCTGGAATGAGGGCACCATTCATAACATGAACCTCCCAAGGATATTGCACAGTTTGGGGAAAGTGTGCAATTCAGCTATTTAATAATGAAATGAACATAGATCCAGTGTGAGTTTCCCTAGCGTCCTTCACAGACTGACTGTTTGACCAGATAATAACGTATATTGAACCTGTCCAAAAGCTGCTTCTGAGTTGAGCTCGGGTGTCTGAGCCGTGGTGGCTCTCCCGTGCCATTCTGGACCTGTGCAGAGGCACTGCTCCCTGCCTGCCTGCCTGCCAGGGCTCTGATGGCTGCTGCTTGTTGGGCAGGTGATCCTGGACCTGGAGGAGGAGCGGCAGCGGCACGCGCAGGACACGGCCGAGGGGGACGATGTCACCTACATGCTGGAGAAGGAGCGGGAGCGCCTCACCCAGCAGGTACCTGCTGAGGAAACCTGACCCTTCCTGGCAGGGGAATGATGCTCTGACTCCATGTGACCAGAAGGATGTTTTATTATTTTATGATTCTATATTATGTTAAAGAAAACTACGCTAAACTATACTAAAGAATAGAGAAGGATACTTACAGAAGGCTGGAAAGATAATAATGAAAACTCGTGACTCCTTCTAGAGTCCCCACACAGTTCTTGTGACCATTGGTCAGGGATTGAAAACAACTCACACCAGAGCCCAGCCAGGCTCAGCACTTCAGGTAAACAATTCCTAACACATCCCACATGAGCACAACACAGGAGAAGCCAATGAGATCAGGATTATTTCCCATCTCTGGGGCTCTCTCTGCCTTTTCAGCTTCCCAGGATAAAATCCTGAGTGAAGGAATTCTTTCAGTGAAATGTGAGGACTACAGGTACCAGCACAGCAACCCCAGGCAGGGCTGTGCTGACAGAGTGCAGGAACCTCCCTCTGTAAGGCACTCCTAGCTTTTATCATCTTGATATGAAAAACAGCCTCACATTGCTTGGTGTGTTTTGGTAGCTGAGCAGTGCTAAAGGTGTTCATAGGAAATCAAATGCTTTGAAACCTTACTTCAGCCTGAAATCCAAGGAGTTCTGGAGAACAGGATTTGCACTTAAAATTGATAGCGTGCTGCAGTACTCAAAATTCAGAATAAGTAAGCGAAGATCTCCTGGGGGTGTTGTTCAGAGATGCTAATAAATATTTAAGCCACTGTTTTCTGTTACTCGAGCGCTGTAGCCTTTGTTAAGCATACATAACACATCAGCATTTTAAAGCCTAAATGCCTTTAAAAGGCAAACTGACAAAGTGGTAAATGAGGTGGAAGGAAGCTTTGCTTGCTCTGTCAGTGCATGGCAGACTGGTTGTGTATCTCACTAAAGGCCAATCGAATTTCATACAGGATAAAACTACTAGTAAGTAATAATTGTTACTATGTGCAAGCTGAGTTGTTCCAGACTATTTTGCAGATTTCTGGTGCAATAACCTCTTTCTTAGCCATTGTCACTTTTTACTGTGTAATTTCTCTAAGATACACAGTAAACCTGTTCCCTTTTTGGGTGTAACCTTTCATTTACTTTCAGGAGGTTTTATGGTACCCTTAAAATTCCTTTTGTTCTTCACTTCCAGGTGGAGTTTGAAAAATCCCAAGTGAAAAAGTTTGAGAAAGAGCAGAAGAAGCTGTCGAGCCAGTTGGAGGAGGAAAGGGCACGCCACAAGCAACTGTCCTCCATGCTTGTTGTGGAGTGCAAGAAAGCCACTGCCAAAGCAGCTGAAGAGGGCCAGAAGACAGCAGAGCTGAGCTTGAAATTGGAAAAGGAGAAGAGTAAGGTGAGTAAACTGGAAGAGGAGCTGGCAGCCAAGAGGAAGCGGGGTTTGCAGATGGAAGCACAAGTAGAAAAGCAGCTCTCAGAGTTTGATATTGAAAGAGAACAGCTGAAAGCTAAGCTGAACAGAGAAGAAAACCGTACAAAAGCACTCAAAGAAGAGGTGGAATGTCTGAAGAAAGCCCTGAAAGAGCTGGAGGCTTCTTGCCAGGAGCACAGTCCCCCCAAGCCCGTGCATCCCAGCCCCTCGGTGACATCCAGGGGGGTCACGACTGACAGTCCCCCAGTGAAGTCTGTGTCCTGCCAGACCGAGAGCCTGCAGGCAGAGCGAGCACACCCTGCCAGCACCAGCAAAGCTGTTCACACCGTGTTTGCCAGCCCCTCTACACCTGTTCATTCCTATGCAAAATCCAACGGGCATTGTGACACAGACCTGCAGATGGGTGGGGAGACAAATGCTACAGAGAGCCAAGTCCACAGGGAGAAATCTGCTGCAGCCTCAGAAAGTGCAGTGGAGAATGGAAGTTCTCCTGTAAGAACGGAGTCACCGGTGCATCTGATGTCCCAGCTCCCGTCTGCTGGGGTGTCCCTGTCTCCCAGCAGCACAGCTGCCTCCTCTCTGACCCCTTCTCCCTGCTCCTCACCAGTGCTGACTAAACGCTTGGTGGGAGCCTCTGCCAGCAGCCCTGGCTACCAGTCCTCCTACCAGGTGGGCATCAACCAGCGTTTCCATGCAGCTCGGCACAAGTTCCAGTCGCAGGCGGAGCAGGAGCACCAGGCAGGAGGCCTGCAGAGCCCACCCTCCCGGGACCTGTCTCCCACCCTGGCAGACAACTCTGCTGCCAAGCAGCTGGCCCGCAACACGGTCACTCAGGTGCTGTCCAGATTCACCAGCCAGCAGGGCCCCATCAAGCCTGTCTCCCCGAACAGCTCCCCTTTTGGCACGGACTATCGAAACCTGGCAAATGCTGTCAGCCCCAAAACCGAGCCTGGGCACTGTCCAAGCCCTGTCAAGGTTTCCAGCCCGCTGAGCCCGTTGTCTCCTGGAATTAAGTCACCCACCATTCCTAGGGCAGAAAGGGGGAACCCTCCTCCCATTCCTCCGAAGAAACCCGGCCTCGCTCAGTCACCTGCTGCTCCTGCTCCACTCACCAAAACCTCTTCCCAGGCCTCCTCCCTGGGTGCCCCCATGGACGTGGCGGGCAGCTGCTCTAACAGCACTGTCGTGTCAAATGGCAAAGACCTGGAGATCCTCCTGCCAAGCAGCAGCTAGTCTCCAGAAAATGGGAATGTGACATTCCACAGCTTAGCTTACCCTGGAGCTAAGACACTGTTTTTCCACTCCATGTTATTTATTTCCATAGTAGCAGATTCTGTCTGTATAAAGCATTTAGTATATTTTTTTTTCTTTTTTAATAGGTAGGAAAATATTTTTGTTTATGAAGAAACCTTAACTACAGCTATACAGTAGCCTCCAAATGTCTCATGGCAGCAGTCAAATCATTAGAGATAACAACCATAATCATGTGGTGGGACCTATCAACCTCTAATGGGACTGAAATGCTACTTTTAAATTATGCAGAAATAATTTTTGCAGACTTTTTACTCCTGATGACCATTTTATAAAAGTGCCTGAACTAAGCCTGCAATATGAATGTGATTCTTGGGAAAAGGTGAGGAGGGGAACATCTAGCTGCAGAAAAAAATTCTTCTGAGTCCTGAATGTTGAAACCAACACTGGTTTTCTTTTTAATTCTTTCCATTTGCTAAGATAAGTTGGCAAATGTGCTACAAATTCTGCCAGGTGACCACCAGACTGGTGCAGCCAGCCAGGCTATGTCCTTCAAGACATAGCTCCCAGCTATTTGAGGAAGCACACATGAGTTTCTTGGGATAAAATTTAGTTGTGCTATTGTCCAGATTACTTCTCTGTCAGTATTCCTTGTCCATATAGTTCTTTCTGCCTTCCTGCCAAGATGCTTGTGTGTTTTAAATGGCTAAACTCTGGTTCCTGGTGTATCACCTGGAATTTTCAAGCTCTTCAAGCATTCTACTGTTGTGTGTAGAACTTCTGAGAAAAGGATCTTTCTGTTACTTGACAAAGATCTCACTATCACTTGAAAGAGTAACTCATCCATACAATACAGGTTTTTTGCAACACCTGCAACATGGGATCTTCAACTTTAAACAAAAGCAATAATTTTGTTCCTCACCTGTGTCAGTTAAGTCTGACTGACCTGGATTTTACCCAGTAGCTGTGGCTAGCTTTCTTTGGCTGCAAATATGGAACCAAATCATTGCTGCTGTGGAATTGAATATGTGGATATGTGTAAGTATGTCACACACATACATACTAAACACACAGTGTATTAGGGAAATATTTATCTCTTCTTGATCTTCTGCCTCATATGAAGAAAACATGGCAATTCAATGAGATTTAAAAAAATTCCTCAGTGAGGAATTGCCTAAGTTTGAGGCAGATCATGCGTGTGAAGAAGTATTTGGATCCAGGAGAAGCAGTTGATTCCTGTGCAGAAATGTTTGCTGCAAGAAAACCAACAGGAGAGCACAGTAGTTTTCTGAGTGATTGTGCTGAGAAATACAGGACAAACACCACAGATCAGTGGCAGAGGCTGAGAGCACGACCCTGAGTTAATGATCTCGGGTGTTGGATGTGAGCTGATCCTAAATTTAGAAACCAGACTTGCTGCTCGGTGTCGTCCAGCGTTGAGCACTGCCCTGGGCAGCAGGGCTGTGTGTGCCCAGAGCACAGCTCCCACTGCCAGAGACACGTTCTCCTTTGTCAGTTTTCACTGTTCCACTAGGCAGAATCCCTTTGTTGTGGGGAAGGTCCCTGTGCCCTGGGAGGGTGCAGAGCTGTCCCTGGCAGAGAGGTTCCTTTGTGCTGCTTTGAGGTGGCTGCTGCTGGAGTGACCCCACACAGCTGTGGCAGGGGTTTAGAGGTTTGCACAGACCTTTTAGTAGCCTTTTAGGTAGTGGTACCATGGGCTGTTGTTCCTAGTCCAGTGGAACAGTCTGTGTATTACCAGCAGGGACACGGAGCTAAATGGGCAGCGCCTCTTTTGGAAGCACATTTATTACTTTTTTAACTAAGTGTCCACAGCAGATTCTTTTGCTCTTGCTGAGAGTAAAAGTAAAAAATGGATGGGCAGGTGGATTTTGGCCCATGCATCCCTTCTGATTGAAAAGTGAGGCTTTTGTATACACTGCTTTAATGAGTTTCTTTGCTTTTACATTAATCTGACTGGTATTATCCCCTTTCTTTATTGATAGCTCTAGAGGGAGAGATACTATGATGAAGTCTAATAGGAAATGCACTGAGTACTGTTTCTTCTAAAATATAATATGGGAAGGGGTATGCAAAAGAATGTATTTTTGCTAGTAGACTAACTTCTGAAAGAAACTAAGCACAAGGGATTAAAATGGATCCAACTAATTCAGTAAGACATTTAGAGTTAGTATTTAACTGTTGATGTAGATTCTGTGTGAAAGCAACTAAATATTTCTTCTCTAACTCACATGTGTCCTAAGCAGACATTGTTGCAGAGTTTGTCACTGGCTAATGGAGTGTAATGAAGTGCAAAACATATAACACTAGTATTAATTCATTAACAGTTGTAAATTTGTAAAGCCAAATGTACCAAGCTGAAGTCTTTAATCATTTTTATAGCTGATGGCATTAAACATGTTAAACATTCATATTATCAATAAAGGATTTTATTTTTAAGATGTTCAAATTGCTTAAGGAAATGTTTGCAGTTGGGGCTGCCCAGCAGGAAACAGTCCTGCTGGTGGTAGCTGGGCATCTGTGCCCACCTGGAACCTGCAGCTTTGATGGACGCTCTGAAATGTCAGAGGGAAGCAAATTTCTTGGGAGTACAGTGGATCCTGAGCAGCCAGAGCATACTGCTCCTCCATCCCCAGCCACCTGCAGCTGCCGGTGCTGGAAGCTGGGAGGGGCCCTGGGGCAGTCCTGCTTCAGGTGGCACGGCACACTCTGGGTGCTCCAGACAGCTCTGGCTTTGGCACACTCTGGGTGCTCCAGACAGCTCTGGCTTTGGCACACTCTGGGTGCTCCAGACAGCTCTGGCTTTAAGGTACTTTTAAGTCAAAGCAGTTTTCCTCGAGTACCTCTTCGCCGCAGTGTGAGATTGTGAGCGGGTGACACTTGGTGTTAATGAGCGCTTTGGGGCTTGGGGAAGGAGGTGCCCCAGTCCCTGGAGATGGTTCCAACAGGATGCAGCCTTCGGGAACTCCCTCTGCCGCCGAGGAGGGCAGCTCCGTTCTGTCGCGGGACACAGCTGCGAGCAGAGCCTGGCTGCAGGAAAAGCTGCTTTTCTGGGATGCAGCATGTCCCACAGAGCCGTCACCCTGTGCCCCGGAGAGCTGGGGCTGCTCCAGGTGCCCCCTGCCCTTCCCCAGCAGCGCCCACAGCTCCCGAGCCTCCCTCGTGTACCTCAGCAGCGAGCTGATTTTCTTATCTTTGCCTCTTTGCCCGTTCAGTTGAACAGGTTTTGCGGCAGCCTGGGAAGAAGCTCTTTGTTCATCTCTCCAGGCTTGATGACACCCCCGAGGTCGTGCCAGTGCTGGTACCAGCCGAAAGCCACCGAACTGGTGCTGCTTCCTGCCCGGGGAGGTGAGAGCCGTGCCCGGACAGGAACGGGAGCTGGCGCGGCTCAGCCCCAGCCCCGATGGCTTTTTACAGCAGCAGGGTGGCGGGTCCTTGCCCGGGCGGGGGATGTGACAGTCCCTGGGCTGAACCGCTCCGTGCGGCTCCCGTGCCCGCAGAGCGCCCAGCGCGGCCGTGATCCCGGCCCGGCCCCGGCCCTGATCCTTGTCCTGCTGCCCGCTCCCAGCTCCTTGGGCTCCTTGGGCTCCTTGGGCTCGGGCAGGCCGGCACCCCTAAAACCCATCCACGCCAGCTCGGCTTCCGCGTGTGCGGGGCGAGGAGAGGAGCCCGGGGTTTCTGCGGGCACGGAGAGGGGTCCAAGGGTCTATACAGGGCAAGGAGGGAGCCCAGGGATTTGTGTGGGGCAAACAGGGGCCCTGGGGGCTTGCCACCCTCTGCACGTGGGGTACAGGCACTGCTGGGTGTGGGGCTGGGCAGCGCTGTCCGAGCCACCTCTGCCCCCGGGCGGAGCCGGGGCTGCACCCCCGATCCCAAACCCAAGGCCCGGGCCGGGCAGGAGAGCTCGAGGCAGCCTGGGACAGGGAGCGGGAGCTCAGGGGCGGGCAGGAGAGCCCAGGGGCGAGCAGGAGGGCCCAGCACAGGGCAGGGATGATCCGGGGCGGGCAGGGATGCTCAGCACAGGGCAGGGATGCTCAGGGCCGGGCAGGGATGCTCAGGGCCGGGCAGGGGAGCCCAGCACAGGGCAGGGATGATCCGGGGCGGGCAGGAGGGCCCAGCACAGGGCAGGGATGATCCGGGGCGGGCAGGAGGGCCCAGCACAGGGCAGGGATGATCCGGGGCGGGCGGGGATGCTCAGCACAGGGCAGGGATGATCCGGGGCGGGCGGGGATGCTCAGCACAGGGCAGGGATGCTCAGGGCCGGGCAGGGGAGCCCAGCACAAGGCAGAGATGCCCGTTGCAGCCCGGGAAGGGCTCGACCCTTGCGCGGCGCAGCGGGGCCGCTGGAGGGCGACCGGCGCCCGGGAACGGGAAAGGGAAAGGGAAGGGGAACGGGAACGGGCCGGGGAAGGGGCCGCTCCCCTCCCAGGCCCGCTCTGGGCAGCGGCAGCGCCGCAGCCGGGACGGGAACGGGGCCCCGGCCTGGGCTCCCACATCGCAGGCAGCCCCCGCCGCAGGGCAGACCCGTCACAGCCACCCCTGTTGCAGGACACCCCCATAGCAGGACACCCCATCACAGGCAATCCCCCGGGAAGCGTGGTTGCCCCCAAAAGCTGCGAGCTGCATTTCTGTCGGGAAAAGCTCTTTTGCCTCGGCGCGCGTTCTGCCTGAGCACAGCTCCGGGCGATGCCGGTGCGGGCACGGTTCGTTTGCACAGCGCAGCCCCGGCTCTCCCCTCCGCCGGGCTGCCCGCGGCCAAGGAAGGCTTCAAGCGCTGAGTGTTGTTGTGAAAAGCTCTCACGCTGCAGGTTTAGCGCAAGCAAACATGCCAAGAAGCCGAGCCCTGCTCGCCCACTTGCCCGCCCCGCTCGCTCCGCCTCGGCCGCCGCTGCTGATAACCCCGGGCGCCGGCCCGGCGCTCACCGGCCCTGCCCGCCGGGAAAAGGACCTGGGAAAATCCCTTCCAGGGCAATCCTCTCCTTCGGGATGAAGATAGTGAAAGCAGCACACACACGGCTAGATTTGGAGGCTGAAACAATACGTGCTTCGGCTGCAGTTCTCTGCTTCCACTTCGTGCATCCTTCTGGCGTGTCTTTCCTGCTCCTGCTCCATGCTGGATCCATGCTCGTCCCTGAGTGTCTGTACCTGCTCAGCGGCAGGCAGGATTTCAGAAAATCCATGTGCATGGCTGCAGCAGTGTTTATAGATGTACCTGCAACGCAAACCAATTGCGTTTTGGCTAATTAGGAATCAGTGAGCAGCTGAAAACATTCCCCCATGGCACTGGGCCCACGAGCTGCATGCCTGGAGGCAGCTCGGGCTGAGGGGCGGCTCTGGGGCTGCTGAGGGTGAGCTGTGTGCCCAGGGTGGGCTGGGCAGGTGCTGATCCCCGCGGAGAGCACCCTGCCCTGGGGGTGCTTTGGAAGCTGAAGCCAGGGCAGATACAGGGTGGCTGCTCAGGCTCCAACTCGCTGCTGGTCCCAGGTCAGGCAGGGACCTGCACAGCTCTCCACCACAGACCCTGGTCCCTGAACTGCCCTTCCATAGTGTGAGCAGATCTTGAGTGCCTCACAGACAAGGGAACAGAGCTGAAGGGCTGATTCTGATTGCTTTCACCCTGCTCTGAAAGCAACAGGGGAACGTTTTTGTGTGGAGTCCGAGAGCTGTTCACACATTGCTGCCACAGCTCCACGTGCTGCTCATGAAGAGCTGGAGGAGCAGCACAAACTCACCCGGTGCCCCATGGGCAGAGAGCCCTCCGGAGCCCCTGTGCTGCCCAGCAGTGCCCAGTGCTCTGTCCTTGCCTCCCGTGCCAGGGTGGATCTGCTGTGCCAGCACCGGCAGCCAGGTGCAGGAACGGGAGGGTGGTGCCCGCTGGCTGGGGGCTGGTACAGCTGCAGAGCCCAGGTAACCCCTGGCGAGTGGAGGGTGCAGAGCAGGGGCTCCGGGCTGTCCTGCAGGAGCAGCTGCCCGCAGCCCCTCGGGGTGTTTAATGCAAGGTCGCAGAATAGACCAGGACAGAGACATGGCCTGGCCGTGAGGGAGCAGGGGGCAGGACCAGTCCCACTCTTGTCCTACAGCCCACAGCCACTTCCCGGGGCTTCCTGGGAATCCCTCGGTGTGCAGCCTGGCCGGACACGCTGAGCCGCTGAAGGCAGCGGGCTGGGGTGGCCCGTCCTTGTCGGGCACAGCCAGGGGACAGCGGCGAGCCCGGCTGTGCCACAGCTGCCTCTCGTCTGCGGGAGCCTCACGGGCAGAGCGGCCCCGGCCGCTCATCCATCTTCTGTCACGGAGGAATCGGGAGGAGCAGCAATTAATAAAGCCCCGGCTTAGGCAGGGACACGGCTCCGCCTAAACATCGGCCTTCCCTGCCGGCGGCTCGGGATGCGCCGGCGGCCGCGCACGGGAGACGGGCCCGGGGGAACCGGGGTCACGGCTGTTTGACGGGGAGGAATCACCAGCGGCAGGATGTTTGTTTTTGTAGCAGCTGGATGTGTCTCGGGGAGGGATGGGAACGTCTTCTGTCACTCGTGGGCCGGGAGGAGGCTGGCAGGGCAGGGATAAAGCTCCTGACAAGTTTGGACTAGCGGGCGAGTTGATTAGCTGAGAGATGAAAATTCACAGCTCGGCTCTTGCAGGGGCCCTGAGCTGCTGGAGAGATGTTTATGGGAGGGGAGAGCTCCCCGTGCCCGCTGCCCCACTGCCCCCACCCCAGCGCTGAGCTGGGCAGGGCACCTGGGGCCAGCACCGGCTCCGCAGGGCGGGGACCTGCGGGGACATGCGGGGACATGTAGGGACATGCAGGGGCATTTGGGGACATGTAGGGACATGCAGGGGCATTTGGGGACATGCAGGGCATGCGAGGACATGCAGGGACCTGCGGGGACATGTAGGGGCATTTGGGGACATGGAGGGACATGCAGGGCCATGCGGGGACATGTAGGGACATGCGGGGACATGTAGGGACCTGCGGGGACATGCGGGGACCTGTAGGGACATGCAGGGGCATTTGGGGACATGTAGGGACATGCGGGGACATGTAGGGGCATGCAGGGGCATGCGGGGACATGTGGGGACATGCGGGGACATGTAGGGGCATGCGGGGACCCGCAGGGACATCCAGGGGCATGCGGGGACATCCAGGGGCATGCGGGGACATGCGGGGACCCGCAGGGGCATGCGGGGACATCCAGGGGCATGCGGGGACATCCAGGGACCCGCACAGCCTCGCAGCCCTGCTGGAAGCTGGGGCTGTGCGGGGACAGGCGGGGACAGCGGGGAGGAGGGGACCCGGGCCAGCCTTGCGGGTACCCCGACTCCTCCCTGGCTGTGGCACGTGCCCCAGGTCACCGTGGCCACCCGGACACCACCACAGTAGCCCGGACGTGCCCGTGTCCCTCCGCGGCTGTGGGCGCTGCGCTCTGGGCGCCGGGCACCGCCTCGGGCGTTAATTTGAGGTGAGGGTGACAGAGAAACCCGGCCTGGCAGTGCAGGCTCTTGTCAGCTGAGAGCCCGGGCCGGGCTGAGTCTGATGGGACCGATTAGCCGATGATAGACAGAGATAAATGTGTGCAGCTGGAGGCAGAACACATCGATGCTATATGTTGTATAATTGTCTTGAAAATAAGGTAATGCCGGGCTCTTGGAATGCTTTGATCTTATCAGAAAGACAAGGAATACACTAATGGCTTTAATTAGACTTCGGGGATGAAATGAATTCAGCCTCCTGGGTGAGCTGGTTTCTGGAATTGACCACTGGTGGGGATAGAAAGGCTTTAATCAGATTTAGGCTCTCTAATACCCACAATAGTGTGTGTCTGCATGTGTGATGCAGACCTGCTGCCCAGGGTATTTTGGTGGGGGCTCTGAAGGCTGCATGTGCTTGGGCTTCCAGTGCCATTGAGAGCTGCTTTTCAGTGTTCTTTTGCAGCTGGGTTTAAGCTCAGCAGAAGCTACTCGTTTTATTTATTGACTTCTAAGTTGAAAACAACTTGTCAAAAAGCAGTGGAAAGCTGGGAATCATTTCGTTTCCCAACAGCAGGATCATGGCAGCTGCTCCAGCAGCAGAGCAGCAAGCTGGTCATGTATTTAATTGTTAATTATTGCACATTCTGGCTGCAGTTGAAGCAGGGGAAAAGCTTCTTGTCTCTCCAGGAACACATCTTTGTGCTGCCCCCGAGAGCCCTGGAATGAGCAAGTTCAGTGCAGGGAGGATGAGCAAGGTGTGACTCAGCTGTGACTCAGCCCTGGCTGCTCCGTGGCTGGTGTGAGCAGGGGTGGGGATGTCCCAGCTCTCAGGGGCTCTGCCTCTGCTCCCCCCACGCCCGTGTCACTGTCCCCGAGTGTCCCCTGAGCAGCCTCACTCCAGCATCCCTGGGAGCCCGAGGGTTTGGCTGGGGCTGGATTGTTCAGAGGCTGCACCTGACCTTCCCTTGGTTATTTCCCAGCAGGACTGGAGTGCTGGCTGCAGCAGCAGCCCAGATGCTGATGCTAAACACGCTGCAGTTATTCCTCCTGGGCTGTGTTTATGCCTTCCCTGCTGTAACTGCACACTTGGATTATTTTGGTCGGTTGACATTATCTGTTGTGCTTCCCCTATGCTAATTTGTTGGGCTTAGACGAGCTCCTGAAAAGGATTTAATAACACGAGCTGCTGCCAATGAAAGCACAACCTTGTTCAACACTTACTGTGCAGCCAAACCTCGGCAGGCCCAGCCCCAGGCGTGGTGTCAAGTCCCTGGAAGCAGCTGAGGTTTCGTGTGAGCACAGGCAAGAGCACAGCGAGGTCAGGCACAGGCAAAGGAGGGGGTCCCAGCCCTGCCAAGCCAGGAGCCCCCCAGGAGCACCCGATGGTGCTGGAGGCAGGGAAAGCCCTGGCTCAGCCTCACGCAGAGGGCACCCAGTGTTTGGTGATTCTGGCTCAAACAGCAGGGCCGTGGCAGTGGCCCCCAAATTGGGGAGCAAGGATGAGGCCCCTCCTTTCCCAGATCCCCAGGGGTGCCCATTCCATCTCCCCCCTCCCAGAGGGGTGACCACACACCAGCGTGGCACTGGCATCCTCCCTGGTGCCCGGGGGAGCACCACGGACCCCCCGTGGGTGTCCCACCACCGGCACCGCTCTGATGGGAGAGGAGGATGAGGAACCCCAGGGGAGGAAGGGCAGGAGCTGCCAGGCACAGGCAGCACCAGGGACCCCCCACCCCACCCCACTCGCGCGTTGCCCCCGAGGTGAGATCACCCGTGTGGGGGAAAGCTCCTCCCCTCGGCACAAACACACACGCTTAGGAACATAATCTCTTAAAAGCAAAATCCCAGAAATGCCTTTTTCCTCGTGGAAAATGTTGCCTGGGGGAGAAGCTCATAATGAAGGATGAAAGCTTAATCCTTGAAGCAGAGCAGGACTGGGGGGGAAGAGTATAAACATGACAGTTGTTGCTCAGTGAGTCGGAAAAAAAAGGTGAGGGGATAAAAGTAGTGTTGGGGCAGGAGGGTGAGGGCTGTGGGGATGGGATGGGATGGGATGGGATGGGATGGGATGGGATGGGATGGGATGGGATGGGATGGGATGGGATGGGATGGGATGGGCTGTGGGGGTGGGATGGGGTGGGATGGGATGGGATGTGGTGGGATGGGATGGGATGGGATGNTTGGGCTGTGGGGATGGGATGGGATGCGGGGATGAGCTGGGAATGGGCTGTGTGGTTGGGCTGTGTGGTTGGGCTTCCAACCCTTCCAGCAGCCCTTCCTCCTACCCGGGTCACATTCATCATTCCAAGCTGGCCCTGACAAATGCACAGGTTATCCTGGCAATTTCAGGAACAGAAAAACGCTCTGGGCTCTGGTGAGTGAAGGTGGGAGAGTAAATGATGCTCTGTGCCTGTGTAATTCTCTGCTGGGGACAGCCCTGGGTTACCAGGTGTCAGCGTTAGCAACACTGGGGAGGAGCTTTAATCAAGATCAGGCACTGAGCATTGTAAAATAAAGCACCAGTGTGTGTGAGATTGATTTTTCCACGTTTTCTGAGCTGTCAGCTGCTGGCAGGCGATGTGCCAAGGCTCAGAAGAAATGCACTGAAGGAAGCACCTCACTGCCATCCCTCAGTGACCACGCTCTAACCTGCCTTTGCAAAGCCAGAGAAACCCTGTTGAACCAAAGTTTAAACCAAAGTGAAAGCCCTGCAGTGCTGCCAGCAGGAGAGCAGGGCAGTGGCAGGAGGAGAACAGCTCACAGCTGGGGACAAGGACAGCGGGGTCGTGCCCTGGTGGCCACGTTTATGGTAGTGGAAGGAGCTGGGCTGATGGTTTGGGGCAGAAATGGGGATTTTCCATGGTTCCTAGTGGCTCTTGGCAGGTCCCAGAGAGCCAGGCCAGGTCAGAGCCACTGCGGGTCCCAGGAGGTCCCCAAGACTGTGAAAGGGCTTTTCCTTGCACGGCATCCCCAGGCTGAGAGGGAAAAACAAACAAGTTCCACTTCTTTCTTTTTAATTGGCAGTGGAGCAGCAGAGGTGGGGTTACACTCTCCAGAGCCCAACCTGCTCTGTCTTTGCTCACTGCACAGCAACGCTGTTTATGGACTCAGATTCCAGCCTTCTCCTCTCTCGAGGCTGTGAAGATGTATTTCCTCTTGTGCCATTTCTCCTTCTGGCAAGCAGGCTCCCAGGTGGGTCTGGAAAATGTCAAAGTGGGAAATAAAGTTGTTCGCTGAAAAAAAAAAAAAAAAAAAAGAGAGAGAAGAAAACGGGAAAGACAAAAAGGAACAAGCCCCAGAGGCGCAGTGCGAGGTCTGCTGGGAGCCCTCAGGAGAGTGAGGACTCAGACATGAGGCACCATGAAATTCCCACTCTGTGCCACCACTGCCCTGTGCCCAGCCCTGGGCACCACGGCTCCGGCAGCACGGCCGAGGGCTCTGAATTGTTCATCCCTGGAGGAGGCTGAAAACACAGGGCACGACAGAAAGAGATAAAAATAGCCCTAAAAATAGCCCAGACCTGACCTGTCTGGCCGGGGAAGGACAGCAAAGAGCAGGCAGGCACCTGCTGGTGCTGTGGCTCTGGGGTGGGGTGCCCTGCACAGGGCCCATCGCCCTGCCCGGCCCGGAGGTGACAGGTGACAGGTGACACTGTCACAGCGGGGCCAGGCTGCTGCTGCAGTGCCACCTCCACCTGCCGAGCTGCCTGGCGAGGACAGCTCAAGCTGCACATGCTGCTGAGCGTGAGCTGGGGAAGGCAGGAGCGCCGGGGCTGGGCACAGATGCTGCAGATTAGAGAATGAGGAGCCGGGAGGTTTCTGCTGAAGACATTTTTCCATTCGTGAGGCCATGGGGTGGAGCGGGCGAGGGGGGGGCAGCGCCTGCAGCAACAACAAAAGGCAGAACAAGGGGGAGGGGAGCACGAGGGAGAGATTTTTGATTCATACTCAAAAATTACCCAAACTTTATTGCCAGAATGTCTACATTTTTATGTGCTTAAGCACAGTGAGTTATGGAAATCTTAGAACAATGGAATGATCTCCTTCATTGCCCTCAATGCGTTCAAAGCCACCACCCCTCCTCACCAAGAGGAATCTCTTTTTCTGTTTTACTGACTTACAAAAATGCCTCTGCTATCAACACCCTCCACGTGCATCTCATAAATACCAGGGTGGGACACGGGGCTGTTGGTGGGTGTTTTTTATAAACCCATCTCTACCCCAACCCTTCCTCAAGAAAGTTTTTATGGCATTTGGTTGATCTGGCAAATTTTCTGCTCTAACCTGCCTGAACAAGAGGGGCTGTGAATTCCTTGATTCAGGTCCAAGCTCGGAGCTTTGTGGTTCCCCTGCTCTTGTCTTTGCTCTGTGGGAGTCCCTTATCTGTCAGTCACGTACTGATCTTATAAATCCTCTGCCTCTCCGTGTGAGAGCGTGGCAGGGTGTGCCTTACAGGCTCCATCTGCCAGGTAAGAACCGCAGCGATCCAGCACGTGCTCTGCAGCCCTGAACACGCAGAATGAAGCAGGTTTGGGTGGGTTTTGGCACTGCGGAGCGGGCACGGAGCAGAGCCGCTCATTCCTGAGCACAGCAGCAGCAGGAGCCGCGGATGCCCTCCCGAGCAGGGACGGGAAAAATCCGGGAGAGCGCAGCGGAGAGTACGGCGAGGGCCAGCAGAGAGCACACGGCTCGGGGGTTTCCTTTGCTGCCCAGAGAATTCCTCCCCACCCCTCCGGAGCAGCGTCCTCCGGGCGGCAGAGCCCGGGCTGTGACTGCAGCGGGCGGAGCTGCGGGCAGGGGAAGC
>WBNO01022211.1:148124-159828 GCA_013400575.1 Peucedramus taeniatus
GCAGCATCCCGCCCGCCCCCGCCCTCCCGCCCTGTCTTCAGCTGCTTTGTTTGCACTCAAGCGTTGCTGGAGCAGAAGTGCGATTCCAGCAAAAGCTGGCAGGGAATCCAGGGGCCAAGTCCGGAGTAAATTCTGATAATGCTGTGTTTACATCAGGAATTTCTTTGGCAGATTAATCACATGAATGAAGTAACAGATGGGAGCTCGCCGGGGACGCTGTAACGGGAATTCCAGCGCGGGGCCAGGCTGGCAGCTCGGCCCTGGGAGCGCCACCACCGGGACCAGCGCTGCAGGAAGCAGGGATGAGGTCAAACAGGGATCAGTGCTGGAGAAAAGCAGCACCCAGAGGGCAACTCTCCTCCAAGAGCCAGCGAGAGCAGCCAGGACAGCAGCTCATCCCCTGGCACACGCCAGCCTGTCCTTGCAAGGCTGGTGACATCCAAGAAATGATGGGTATCAAGGGCATCGTTGCAGGAAAGGTCTCATGCTCCTACTGCCAGCTTCACCCTCACCACCCACAGGTTTTACCAGCTCTAGACTCAGGTTGCCCTTGGAGTTTAGAAGTACCCAAGGCCAGGATTCCCCTGGGGCAGGTGACCAGCCTGGGCACAGCGGCCAGGCTCTGGCTCTGGTGTCAGTCAGAGCAGATACAGCCACCACCACGGCTGCCTCCCATTTCCCAGTGGTTGGGATGCCAAACTTCTGCCAGAGTGGGGAATATTTCCAGAGTCAGCCACTCGGGAACGTGCCACGTGCCTGTTGAAACAGCCACTTGCATCAGCCCATAGCTGTGCCTGCGTGCCTGACTTGCCAGGTGCTGCCCTGAGGAGGGACAGGCTGCCAAGGCTGGTGCAGGGCAGGGGAGGGAGCAGTAAAGCTGCACACGGGTTTACTAAGCATGATTTGTGAGAGCCAACGGGTTGTTTTAATGACACAGCAGCTGCTGAGGAATCACCACTTCTGCTGCTCCTGGGCCCTCCCAACATGCTCCAAGTGAAGGGCATCCATGAGATCACAACAATCTCTTGCAGAGTAACAGATTCAGGTTATCCAGGGTAAACTGGAGAATTTTTGATCTCGTCATAAATCTTTCCAGTCTGGCTGCGTGCTGCCCACAAAGCTCAGCAGTGGCACTAGCCCTGGGGCTGCCAATACACACACTCCCAATATTCCTCCCAAGCCCTGGGCTGCACCAACAGGCCACAGCAGGCTCTGCTGCCACAGCAGGAAGGGCACGAGCCCAGGTGTGTCCTGGCCCTGCCCCCTGGCCTGGCTCAGTTCCTGGGAGCCGGGTCTTGGAGCCAGCAAGGCTTCCTGCTCCGGGCCAGAGGAGCCGCTCTCACCAGGGGCTGCCGAGGGGAACATATGGGAGCCTTCAGCTGGGAGCACATAAAACTGCACGCTGCATTAGTCATCAGCTCCCTCTGTTCCTTCCTCTGCTGGGGGACACGACTCTTGTGGCAGCAGCTGACAACTGCTTGTGTTTCTGTCATCCCCAATGAACAGCCGTGCGCGACACCACCGGGGGACAGGGCGCTCGGAAACCCCACCCAAAAATAACGAGCTTGAAGCAGGGCATCCTCGCCAGCTCAGTGGCTCCATCTCTGCCCCAGTTCGCCAAGCAGGGTCAGAGGGCCGGGGTGCCCCACCATGCCCAAAGCTGTGTCCCCTGCCCGCTGCCCTGCTGCAGCCCCAGAGCGGGAATCACGCGCCATTAACATTCTCACAGTGACATCTCCAGAATACTTCAGGGATAAATTGGTTGCTGGCTGATTTGCAAAGCATTTAAGCAAAATTATTAGGAGGAAGGTTGGTGGGGAGCCAAGAGCTGGACCCCAAGGGAGGCTGCGTGCTTGTGGGTCACTTGGATGCTCATCCCCTGGCCTTGGGGAGCTCGGCTGGGCCCCACAGGCTGACGGCGTCACAGGCAGCCAGAAAACGTGGTGTAACTCACCCTCATAAAGGGCTTAAGTGCCCTGGCGCTGCTGGATAAACAGGACCATGCTGAATGCACACAGAGACCTGGCAGGGCCCTGGAGGCATCTCAGCATCTTCACAAGACCCCCTGTGACTGTGAGTGGCACCAGAAGGGACCCGGAGCCCAGTGCCCGCTGCCATCCCATGGCCTGCCCACAGCCCTGGCCATGGGCAGGTGTTGGTAGGCAGGATTCTGACAGCCAAGGGGCAATTGGTCATCAAAATAAGCCAGGTAAGAAAGCAAAAAGCCCTCACCATGTTTTGCATAGCCACAACTCCACATACCCCATAGAGACCAAAGCAGTGGCCAACAGCCCCCATCAATCTCCTCCTGCCCACCCTGTCTGGAGGTGATGTGGAGTTCTGGGCTGTTACAGGGCTGGAAAGCTGTTGCTGGAAAACCTGAGATAGGAAGAGAAATGTCGCCCCAAATTTATTGTATTTACTTTCTCCGGTGTTTTCAGAATTTTTTAGTCTTCAATAGTTTATATTATACACATTTATCAGCTTTCCTTCAGGCTTTTAACCCCAGATTCACTGTCTCAGGTTATAGTGGAAAGTGATGAAATGGGCATTCCTGGAGCATCTGCTCAACAGAAGGGTTGGGGCCAAACTTAATCCAAGGGCCAAAATGAACCCCATGCAAGGCTGCTGCACGGTGAAACCTTCAGTATCCCTGGCACTGTGGAGTTCCCGTGGACCTCCACACCCTCACAGCTGCCAGAAGAACCCACCCATTTTATTACCAGCTCTATGCACACATTTCTTATTCATCAGCACTGGATTTCTTTTATTTTTTCAGTGGAGAAATAGTCAAACCCATGTTATAAAAAAATATTTGCAACTCAAATGGCCTTTTCTGTAGCAATCTTATTTTTAAAGAGCAGTTTCAACCCTCCAAGAGGCCAAGGCAGCCAGCAGTGACACCAGGCTGTATCCTACCTGCAGGACCCAGCCACGGCAGGAGGGCAATAGTCCCCGAAATAAGGGGAAATCACACAAATGAAGGGAGGACCTGAGCAAAGATGGCATTTAAATCCTGGCAAATGTATAGATGATGAGTAAATTGACTGCCTGGCTGTGATCTATCAAGCAGCACAGCCCCAAAAGCGGACAATGGGATCAAAGCCAGCATCCCCTGCCCTGGCCGGGGTGCCAGCTGCCTGCCCACCGTGCCCGGGGGCCAGAGCTGCTGCAGAGTTCAAAGGAGCCCAGGCAGCCTTGAGCAGGTCCCGGGCGTGGGACACAATCCCCGGGTTTCTGGAGGCCAGATTCCCAAGGGAGCAGAGCGGGGGGTGACCCTGGGGCTGCGATGGACAATGCGCGCTCCCGCGGGCAGGATTAGCCGTGTGGCAGGACAGCTGAATCAGACACGCAGCCCTTAACAGGATTACGCTCCCGGGGCTCCAGTGAAAATACAGACACCCTGCCCACAGCGGCCCCGGGCTGTGTGTGAGTCTCCAGGGGCTTTAAAGTGGTGCTAAAGCGCGGGGCTGAGCTCCTCGTGGATCCGTGGGCAACGGGCTCAGCTCTCTGCCAGCCACAGGGGATTTACACGGGCACGCAGGGGCAGGAGGGAGCAGTTTTAAACTCAAAGAGCCAGATTTAGATAGATGTCAGGAAGGAATTATTTCTGCAAAAATGCCCTGGCACACCTTTCCCAGAGAAACTGTGGATGCCCCATCCGTGCCAGTGTCCAAGGCCCGGCTGGACGGGGCTTAGGGCAAACTGGTCTGGTGGAAGGTGTCCCTGCCCACAGCAGGGCTTGGAAGGGGGTGAGCTTTAAGTTCCCTTCCAACACAAATCATTTGAAGATTTCTGTGATTGGGGCTCCTCGGTGTTCAAGCTGACCCCAGCTTTGCAGCTGCCCCCAGAGCATCTCAGTGGACAGGAGCAGGAGGCTGCAGCCCCTGGAATGGCTGGGGCTAATCCAGCACCCTGTGCCACCTGCAGCACACGCTGCCCTCACCCTCACACAGCAGCCAGACTTGCTGAAACCCCCGTGAGCCACAGCCGAGGTGTCCCCCTTGCAGCAGGGACAGCACGTGGCAGTGCTGGAGGAGCTGGGATCCCATCCCAGCATCACCAGGAGGGAGCTGGAGCCCACTGGGAGTGCTGAGGCTGATCCTCTGAGCACACACTCTGCAGGGCAGGGGTGTCCATCACGACAGGTACCACAGCAGATGGACAGGAGAGGAGCTGGAGATTCTTCTCCACTGCCAGGGTTGAGGGCCCTGCCACCAAGCGGGGGTCTTTCAATATTCTTCTTTTGGAAGGATCAAACCTTCCATTTCCATGGAAACACAAACCTTCAGGTGTCCAACCCCAGGGCCTTTGCATTCCTCCAGAGAGGCTGGATGCTTCTCAAGTCACACTCCTCACCACCAGGATTAACTGAATAACCAGGTCAAAAGCAGTGCCTGAATTCAGCTCAGCAAGAGGCCGCTCTCATTACATCTCTATTTCCTCGAAAAGTGGATTTGCACCAGACCAGACATTTTTAAGGCATGGGGAAGCACCAAGCTAAAGAGAGATGTACGTTTTCCAGGTTAACAATGATTTTCACCTGCTCCAGCCTGGAATCACTACAATAGCTCTTGACAGCAGCACACAGGTTATCAGAGCAAAGGCTGAAAGCACAGCTTGCTGCCCTGACTCCTTGTTGGATTTCTGAGAGGCTGGCAGCTGAAAAGCTGATCCAATTTATCCACAGTTCATTATCCAACATAGCATGACACTGGGACACTCACAGACATAATCCAGCTTCCTCCTGCCTTGCAAGATGTATTGACCAAAGGCAAGAAAACAGAGCATTAATAGCTCTCCCCTGTGCTGCTGAATCTGGGCAGCAGCAATGAGATTCTTTGGGCTATTTCTATCCAATCTCACACAAGAGTAAATCAGAAGCTTCTACAGACTTTCATTAAATTTCTCCCCATTAATACCAACATAGCAGAGATCAGAATTTGTCCGGTTTTTTTTCGTTTTTCTGCTATTTTAAAAAATGCTAAAACTCTTCAGCGTCTAGCTGAGCTTAAGATAAAAGTTAACCTCTGAACCACAGCAGTATCTTTCATGTAAGGCACAATACAGAGAGGGCTTCTTACAGTGGGTTTCACTCAGTAATGTGTGTTTCAGAATGTATTTTCCCCCATCCTCACCTGACTCTGGGAGGCAGGGTACAAGGAACCACTGAACTTCACAAGAATTTCTGAAAGTGGCAAGAGGCACCAAGAGTGCCCATGGAACAAGACAGGCCAGGGCTGAGTATGAACCTTGCTCCGTTCCTGGAATTCTTCTAAGCCAGTCTGGACATGCCATGGAGCACCCTGCTCTAGTGGGAAGTGTCCCTGCCCGTGGCAGGGGGTCAGAACACGATGATCTTTGAGGTCCTTTCCAACCCCATCACTCTGTGATTCCATGATCAGTAAGAGGAGAAAGAGGCCCCGTTCTCTACCCCCTGACCACCTGAACCACACCTGACAGACATATTTTATGCTTCCCCATGGCTGACCAGCCCTGGCTGCTGCCCTGGCAGATGTCCCACGCAGTGTGAGGGCTTTGTAATCACCTGTTATCTGATCTGAGCTCTCTGGCCTTTCCTCCCTGGCAGACAGTCCTTCAAACCCATTCAGGGATGATGAGTCACTGAAGAAGCACTTAAAATCCATCCTGGATGATAAGGTTAGAGCTATGTGTGGTGCATTTCCTGCCCTAGTTTGGAGCTATGCTGGGGCTCTCCACACTTCCTCCCTTATTCCACTTTCTTTCTCCTTCCAAATTCCCCACCATGCTAAGCTGCAAAACCTCAGGCATTCAGTGGAGATTCACCAGGAGCCAGTGACCACACTGGGCTCCAATAGGAGCAGGCAGCAAGGATGGATCAGGTTTGGGGAGGCACAGCATTGCCTGCTTCAAAGGGCAGAAAGCACCTGTGGGAGCTCTGAGCAGGAAAGCTGCTGCAGTGATGCCTCAGCCCAGGAGCTGCTCCTTGCTTGGCTGAACAAAGCAAATCACCTCAACCACTCAGTGTATGGCTCCTTCAGGCCTTTCACCATCCTCATGTCCCTCATTTGGACAGTCTCTAACAGCTTTGTAACTTCCTTGTACCGTGGTGCTCAAAGGTGCACCCAGGACTTGAGGTGAGGCTGCATAAGAGCAGTGGGTCACCTTTGCCCAGGTGGTCACCTCCACCCAGGAGAAGGTGAGCCCTGTGCCCAGGAGAAGGTGAGCCCTGTGCCCAGGAGCTGAGTGTGGGTTCACAACAACAGCATTCAATCCTCCTCACTGTCAGGCACCCATCTGACCCCTGTCCATGGCCCACAGCATCCCCCTCACTATCAGCAGGGTAGGGTAAGAAACTTGCCTTACATTAGTGAAATGATTATTCTTAATACCCAGACACTGATCATATTCCTGAGGAAAAGGAAACATAAATCCCTCCCTGCACTGACAGCAGCAACCCACATCCCTAGATAGGAGAGAGCTAATTAAACCTGGTCATTCCAGCCAGAGCCCAGCCTGCGTGTTTGCACAAGCTCTGCGGTCAAAGCATCTGAAGGATTTGGCCCTATTTCCCCATTTTCATTAATCACAGGGAAAATTCTCCACTTAGAAACAATGCTAGAGATATACCTGATAGGGCTTTTTTTCTCCCTTGGCCACTTCCCACTTGGCAACAGGGATGAAGTTCTGCCTTTGCAAAACATTTTGAAACCTGTTTCTGTTCCAATTCAGAATCACCCACCCCAAAGCTTTCCAGGTTATCTGTAAAATAAAACCTAGAGAAATTGATGGCTTGAAATGCTTTAAACTGATAAACTCAAAATATATTATTTTAACTGCAATTTTGGTTTGTGTTATAAAGCAGAGTGAAAATGTTAAAAACCACAGAGCAAATAGCCATTGGAAATGGGAAACGTTGTTTTGAAATTGAAGAAATAGAATGTTTTTGCCCTGGGGACCACCTTCCCTTTCCTTGACAGAGTTTCACAAAACATTTCAAGTTTGATGTGTTGTGTTTTGGGGGGAACTGAGCTGTGTCTGCTGGGGAGGGTAAGGAGAAACTCCAGGAGCAAAGAAAACAGCTGGAGTCCAGACAAGGTGCACCAGTGCCACAGTGGGATCAGTCCCTCCAGCTGGGCTCCGGTGCTGGTTTAGGCTTGGTTTGGGTGCCCCCGAGCCCGTTTCAGCTGCTCTGGTCGTGCCAGAGGAGGCAGAGCTGTGCAGGGGAAGGCAGCTGCTCCGGGGATGAGGAACGGGCAGCCCGTGCTGCTCCACTCCTGTAAAAACCCACCTCAAACCCTTCCCCGGGTATAAATAAAGCAGCCGCTGACCTCGGAGATTAATCAGTGGGCTGGTGTCTCTGCGTGATGTCACGCCGTGTTTTTCCAAGGCCTGCCCAGTGTCAGCCGAGTGTGCTGTGCCCATGGCAGCCCCGGCGGCCGCAGATTTACGGCCGCGTTCTCCCGCACGCACAATACACAGATGCCTCTGCAGGATGATGGAAACCGGGGCCGCTCGGCACGCCGTGGGGATTTTTAGGTGTTTTTGCACCATTTCTGGCCTTCGGTGACTTCTGTGACTAACACAGCTGGATTTGTGGTGATCCCTGTGAACTTGGGCGCTCGGGCACGCTGAGCTGCTCCGGCAGGGCAAGGCAGGGAGGGATGGAGCCAGGTCTGAGCTGTGCATAGTATGGGATGGATCTCGTGAGGGGAAACCAGCTCTCTCCAGGGCACCACGCCTGGCAAAGGCGTCGGGAAGGCACAAAAGCTCCTGGTTGGAAACCCAGGTCTGACATCAGGGTTTTAATTTCACTACTTGACCTTTACTCTTGCTTGCAGCTGAACCTACAGCCTGATCCCCTTCCCACGTTTTCCAGGTGAGATCTGCTCAGTCCAACCCCACACCAGTGGCACGTGTGGGAGGGAAGATGTCCCCACAATGTCTGTGCCCAGGTGGCACCGGAGGCCGAAGGGTTACACGCACCCCATGGCTGCAAGGTGAGGCTCTGCATGTCCACACAGCAATTCATCAATTAACCTGAGAAGGAACAAAGCAATTAACACTGGAAGCAGGGGATAGACTAACGGAGCCCATGCTGTCACCCTGCTAACAGGGCTGCCTTGTGCCTGTTTGTTTGGCTTCTGTTTCTATGGAGGTGGGGGCCACATCGAAGGGTCAGCTCATTGCTCTGGTTATTTGTATCTGTCCAAAATGAGTTCTTACCATCTCAGAGCCCAAGGAGACAGCCAGGGGCTAACTGGAGACTGCTCAGCCTTTGGGAGCTGTGTTCTTTTGGGTGATAAAGGACCTTCCCCCCACAGCCAAGAGCTGGAGTCACCAGAACTCAACACTAGCCACATGCTCGCCTTTGCTGGACAGGCACAGCTTGCAGAGGGCCCTGGGCTCCCATAGCCCTCCTGTCCTAGGGATGTCCCTCAGCAAGGAATCCCTACCCTGTCTCCAGACAGCTGGAACTGCTCCTGAGCGTCCTCCTTGGCACAGTCTGGGGAATGTGGGGGTCCAGGGCCAGGTACCCCAGCATGGAGCAGGACTGCCTGTCTCAAGTCACCTCTCCCCTGGGGCTCCACTGGTGCCACTGTCCTGGGCAGGGACAATGTCCAGCAGGGTGTGCCCTGCTGTGCTGTGGCTGGAGAGGAAAGGAGCTCCGTGGAGGCTGCAGCACAGAGGTGCCAGCAGCACACAGGTCCCAGGAGCACACAGGTGACAGCAGCACACAGGTGCCAGCAGCACACAGGTCCCAGCAGCACACAGGTCCCAGTATCACACAGGTCCCAGCAGCACACAGGTCCCAGTATCACACAGGTCCCAGTATCACACAGAGGTGCCAGCAGCACACCAGTCCCAGCAGCACACAGGTGCCAGCAGCACACAGGTGACAGCAGCACACAGGTGACAGCAGCACACAGGTCCCAGTATCACACAGGTCCCAGTATCACACAGGTGACAGCAGCACACAGGTGACAGTAGCACACAGGTGCCAGCAGCACACAGGTCCCAGCAGCACACAGGTCCCAGTATCACACAGGTCCCAGCAGCACACAGGCAGCACACAGGTGACAGCAGCACACAGGTGCCAGCAGCACACAGGTCCCAGCAGCACACAGGTCCCAGCAGCACACAGGTCCCAGTATCACACAGGTCCCAGTATCACACAGAGGTGCCAGCAGCACACCAGTCCCAGCAGCACACAGGTGCCAGCAGCACACAGGTGACAGCAGCACACAGGTGACAGCAGCACACAGGTCCCAGTATCACACAGGTCCCAGTATCACACAGGTGACAGCAGCACACAGGTGACAGTAGCACACAGGTGCCAGCAGCACACAGGTCCCAGCAGCACACAGGTCCCAGTATCACACAGGTCCCAGCAGCACACAGGTGCCAGCAGCACACAGGTGCCAGCAGCACACAGGTGACAGCAGCACACAGGTGACAGTAGCACACAGGTGCCAGCAGCACACAGGTCCCAGCAGCACACAGCCCCTCACCAGCCCCTTCTCTGCAAGTGCAGGAGCTTGGCCGAGCTGCATTATCAGCCCCAAAATAAGCTCCCAGTAAATATGTCTGTAACCAGTCTTTGTTCCCTCAGAAAAAGGGTTTCCCATGAGGTGAGCCAGCCTGGCACTGAGGGTTATCCCAGGACAGTGATTTTTCCCCTGGGGTTTCAGGCGGCCGGGATTATGCAAGGCTCCGAGTTATTCCTGGGGCTGCCACGTGAGAGGTGAGCTCCTGGGGTGCCCGGGCAGCCGGAGGCACGGCAGCAACCCCCGCACCTCGGCTCGGCCACCAGCCCTGTGCCCGCCCGGGGACAGCGGGAACCGCTGGAGAGAAGCTGGAGAGGGCAGGGGCGGGCGAGAGCCCTCTGCCTCCATCTGCAGCAGAGATGGGCGACCCCTGCACAGAAGGGGCGGATCTGTACCCACCCGTGGCTTGCAGACCCTGCCTGGTGGTACCTTGGGCACTCTGCAGGCTGGGTGCCGCCTTTGGAGCAGCTCTTTGGAGCAGGGACGGTCACTCAGCAGTCTTGCCATGCCTTCACTTACCCTGTTCTCCTCCTTAGGCACAACACTGAGCACGGACGGCTCCTCTGCCCCTCTGTGTGTGGCACCGGGCCCCGCAGCAGCTGCCCCAGCGTCCTGGCATCAGCAGTCACCACCTTCAGCACCCAGAGCAGGTCTGCGGAATGGCCGACCTGCTAAGAAAATAGAGAGCCCGTTCCTTTGAAGTTAATGAAATGTGAAAGCCTTTGAAAGCAGAGCCTTGTTTATTTACTCACCACAGCTCATGTGGATGAAGCACCCAGTCACCCTGAGCACTGCTGATTTGAATGGAAGATCAAACAGGAGGCTCTGCCCAGCTCGGGGAGTGAGAGCTGCCCTGGCCTCTTCTCTGCCCAGCGCGGGGAGAGCCTCGTACAAACCCAGGGCAGTCCATGGCTGTCAGCTGGGTTTTGTGGAGAGAAGCATCAAATAAGTCAGCAGGCTGACAGAGAAATTCAGTGCCCTGGGTGCAAAGCTCTGACACCCAGCCCGAGCACTTCAACACCAAAATTCAGCTGTGGTCCCTCCTGCAGGCACCACCACCCTCCCTCCCAGGGCTGCACTGCTCTCTCTTGCTCTCTCCCTGAGTTTCAGCCCGAGCCAGAGGTCTCTTGCCCAGCACCACATCACAGCCAAGACCTGCACATTCACATGAGCCCTGTGCTTGTCACCTCCTGCCTTTTCCTCCCCATGAGAGCAGGACACAGAGTACTCAGGTCCTGTCTTTGTGTAGAAACAGCCCAGTAACAGAGAAGAGCCCACAAAACGGCCACAGCAGAGCGTCCAGCATTCTGCCCACAGTGATGGGTCTTCTAAACAAATTCACAGCCTTCCACAGTCTATAAATATCAGCCTTTTCAGTGCCACCACTCTGGGGATAAGCTGTAATGCAATATTCTGTGTGGGCACTCGGACAAAAGGACAGCACCCCACCAGCACCAGCTTTCTGTCACTGCAGTTTTCTGAAGTATAATTGGATTATAACCACGTGTGAGCTTCTAGTCCCTGTTTCTCCCAGGCTGGGGAAGTCTCTCTCTGATCTGAACAACGGGAATAGGAAGGAAAGAGCAGAATGAGCTGAGCTGGCTTGAGGGGAGGGGGCAGCTGAGGGCTCTGGCAATGTGGAAGGGACTTTGGTGGATAATGGGGTTTACAATCCCAGTAAGTAATCAGGTATATCATGAAAGTGCTGACAACGAGAGGTTACCAAAATGCCTGCTCACCTCCACGGTGTGGAAGGACCAGCCAGGGACCGCATGGGGAAGGGGGAACTGCCAGGCAAGGTTGGTCTTCACCAGCTGTCAGTCACCGGTTTGAGGGCGATGAAGGAAGGAAAGCTGAGAGCCCAGGGCAGCTCATCCAGTATCTCTCCCTGTCCCACAGGTGACAGAGACACGCAGACAAGGGAGAGCCCTCGCCAAATGAGTGCAAGGGGCGGTGTCTGAGCTTGGACACTGACGCCCGATGGGGGCTCTTGCTGTGGCCGGCACCATCCCAGGGAGCACATGCCCACCGTGTCCCTGTCCCCAGACCGCTGCCCGCAGGTCCCCGGGCACCTGTGGGGTCTGCACCGCCCCCGTCCCACGGCTGGGACCCTCCCGGCGCCGCCAGCTCCCGGCAGGGCGCTCTCCGTGCGCTGCCCGCTCCTGCCCGCACCG
>WBNO01022213.1:0-27120 GCA_013400575.1 Peucedramus taeniatus
CCTGAGGCATCAGTAATGGATTGATACAGCTCTACTGACCCTGGCAATAAAGGATATTGGTGCAGTACTGGCTGGGGTAGAAAGTGGCATGGCTGTAAATTAACCATTTTAATACTTCTTCATACTAATGAAATACTTTTAAACTACTGGTCAACAAAAGATTAAGTGAAAATTGCCAGTCTGTAATTTGAATGATTACTCTGTGCAAAAGGATCACTAATCTCTGATTCAATGTTGATTCTAAAGCAGTGTTTACTTTTTTAAATACTGATTCTTTAAAAATACAGACCATTTCAAAAGCTGTCTCGTTTCACATTGATCTTTCTTTGTCTCCAGCCTGATTTATCAGATAATTGAGTATGGGTTACATGACTCTAGTTTTTAATACAGTACTAAAATTATCCCATATAAAAAATGAACTTGTATGTGTCTTATTTTGGATCCTTCTGCTTGCTGTCATGTGCATTTTTGCATCTTGAAGGCTTTGTTCATGAAATAGCTATTAGTTTTCCTTAAGCTTGTAAACTGCCTTATGGATCAATCTGTGTTCCGGTTGCTTCTTGATTTTGCTGTTTAGGGTCAAATTTATATTAATAAATGGCTTATTCTTGAACAGAGTTGTTTCAGGAGCATTCCAGGGTTCCTTTCTCCTTACACTCCCCCCGTTGGTTTTTTTTTTTTTTTTTTTTTTTTTTTTTAATTTATGTTGTTCTTCAGGGAATTCGAGCTGAACTAGTGGATCTATTCACGACAAGAAAGATTTGGATTGAAGGAAAACCATTTCCCACTGAGAAGGGATTAACATTGTAGGAGATAGTGAAAAAGAAAAGTAAAGGAGGGCAAAGAGAAAAGCTAAATATCTTTTATACAAATGCTAGGAGCATATGTAATAAGACTGCTGAATGGGAGTGACATGTTTTCAAGGATAAGAAAGATAATATTGGAATAAGACAGACAACCAAGAAAATGAAGGGGGATTTAAAATGCAAAGATACACAGTTTCAGTGAAGGGAGAGCTAATATTAAGCTGAAAGAGATGTAACAATATTGCTGAGGGATAATACTTCATCTGCAGTAGGAAACACTCCTACTCTCACCCCCTCCATTTTAATTTTTTCTTTAACTAAAATTTTTTAAAAACTAAGTTTAGTGGTTTGCATGCAAGCTAAGGACAGTTTAGTGTAGTTGTGATTCTTGGCTGTTGTACCAGACTTGCTGGTGGTCAGGAAAAAAGCCCCGGCCATATAAGTATTTAAGACATGCAATGGTCCCTAAGAAAGCCAGAACTTTGATTTGATGAATGCTGGTGTATTGAAGAGGAGACAGTAGAGAGAGAGATTGTTAGAGATCAGTTATGATATGAACTGTGTTAAAACTACAAATGAGAGCATGTTTCTGCTGTTGCTGTAAGATTGCTATCTTTATACTGTTAATGAAGCAGCGGATAATATTGTCAAAGTTATGGAAAAGCTGTAAATATAAATCTGTATGTGGAGACAAGAAGCACAATCAAATGATCAAAAATCATGAAATTTGAAATGGTTGTGGGGTGGGGGTTTGGGCTAGATGGAGAAGCAGCCCTAAAGTTATTGATTTTAGCAAAGCTAACTTTGAAGGAAAGCAAAATGCTCTTGGGGTTTTTGCCTGCAATCCTGTGATGAATGGGAAATCCACTCCACACAAGTAGAGAGTACATAGTGTATAAAACACTTAGAGAGGCTGCAATTAAAATTCATCCCAGTTAAGTCAAGAAAAGGAAAGGCCGATATGGGCCTGAGGCAAAAGAAGGAAAGGCAAAGAGACAACTTGCCCCTCCCGACCTTATGCTTTTTCCTTCCCCTTCGCTGTTCTTTACCATTTCTTCTGCTGTCCCTTTATCTTCTCCAGCCCTTCTGTTTTAAGATAGTTCTATCGCTGTGGTCCCCTGATGAGGTTTCTTCCTCAAGTCTCTTGTTTTTTTTCACACTGCATTTCTCAGAGTGTGGGCATAACTGTCCAGAGTGCTTATAACATGGGCAGGAGTCTTTCTCCCCTCTTCTCCCCAAAAACACACTATGCATCCCCTTAAACATGGTTGCAAGCTGCATATAGTAGACATATTTTTTTCTTTCCCAACTTCTTTTATCTGTTAGTGAATGTGGGACGATTTCAATTCACTGTGTGGCAAGGGAAGCCAGAGCTGGGAAGGGCAAGCATAGGGGTATGTAACAACTCATGTAGATGGTGTGGATATATGAAAATCTTTAGAAAAAGACACTGTGCTGTGCTGGAACATCTGCTGTTGAAATGGCAGGATTTCTTTGAGAGACAAGAGTGGAAAAAACACATACATGGTTGCAGGTGGTATTCTTTCTTTTGTGTAAAGTTAGGACACAAATTGTGTCTGCTTTTGGGATCCTCTGTGCAAGTTGCTTTATTGTTCAACCTCCCACACATTATCAGACTTCTTTTTCAAGGTGTAAAGAACAGATGTGAGGAACAAAATAAATTTAACTTATTTGAGGTCTGAATCTGGATAGGTGTAAAATGACATTGCTAAAACTGAAGGCAGTTTGTAGTAGCTGAAGATCTGCCCGTTAACTAACGCAAACAGTTTGAACCAATTTTGATCTTGTATTTTATTTTTAAAAGGTGAACAAAGATTATAATGGCAGAAGTGGATTTTGGAGAGAGATTTAATGGGACATTGGAAGATTGAATGGTCTATTTCTGTCAATCTGTATTCTCTCTTTTTCTGTTTTAAATTGCAGTGTTTTGTTAAGTGCAGAAATTGGCAACAGACAGAGAGGATGACCATGTAGTCTTATGGCATTCAGCTGATGCCCTGTTTCTGAAGATGGTATGAGGGATCATAAAGTTTAGTTCCATGTGTATTGTGATGATAGTTGCATCTATATTTAAAGCTTTCTGTCACTGAAGCACTCTTGGTGTTGTCAGATGTCTATTGGACTGGATGAGCTGCAACTTCTTGCAATTGAATATCAATAAGACCAAAGCAATTTTGGTTGATTCATAGCACCAGCTTAAGCATATTCACTTGCACAGATTACATTTGACAGATAGTTACCTTCAGCTGAACTCTGTGGTTAGAAGCCTTGGTATATTCTTGACAGTGAGCTTAGAGCTGATGCCTTATGTTTATTTCATATCCTGTTTTTGCCTTCCTAATACTACTGCATGTGTATGTCTACATTTAAATAAACTCACAGCTGAAGTACTAGTCACTCCACTTGTTATCTCTGGACAGAATGTTGTGATGAGTCAATTTCAGTATTTTAAAAATGTTGGTTTTTTCCCATTTAGGCAGTTTTAATTTCAAAAGCTATCTAATGAAGGATTTTTTTTTTATCAGGGACTTCTGGAAAAGAGTCTGTCAAAGTCTAACAAGAAGAGGATAAGAAAAAAAAAGAGGTAGAGGATGTAAGCAAAGATGAAAAAGCATTATTCTCTTTGGAACATTTTTCTGGTATTCTATCAGTTTTCTGGCCTGCAGGGAAATATAGTCAGCACAGGTTATGTTAGTGAAAGTTAAAATCCTCTGGATTCTGCAACAAAATTGTGCACAGTGTCATCAAATACTGGTGTGCGTTAGCATCCCCTATAAATTTTGCAAAGAATGTCATCTTTCCTTGTAATTTCTCCTAACAATTCTAAAATAGACTGGGTTAAAATAATTTCAATCCTTGATTCAGTTAGTTGATCCTGTTTATGGTGAACTTACATGCATTAAAACTTCATTTGGAACATACTGAAGAATCAAACTTGAATTATTTCAAACCATTCCCTCTGTGGGTTCCTAGTCAGCTTAAAGCAGCATCCTGATTTTGAAGAAAAAAATCAGTGATTTAACACCAAATACCTTGTACATATATTGTTTCCACTCACAAATTGTTTCTGTTCTTAAAGGCAAAGGTGATTTTCTTATAGAGCTTAAGGAGGTTCTGAAAGGGAGATTTTTAAAATTCCACTTCTCAGTGAAGAATAGGATTGCAGCATCCTTGAATTTTGATATGAATGAACCCAAAATAAAATAATGAAATTAAAATGTTTCCTGTTGCGTATTTCAGGTAGATGGATGTGTTCTGATGAGAAGACAGAGCTGACTCTGTAGTTTTGGCAAGAGCTAGATAATGAATCTCGGCCTAGAACTATATTGGCAGGTCTTTCTTCTAAAAATGACAGAGTGGCTGAAAGTAAAGGAATTTCCCCTAACCATGGATGGTAACTTTAGCATCATATTTTTGAAAATCATCATAATAAAGTCCCTGGCCATGTTGTTACTTATGTTAGTCGTGGCAATGAAAAACCTCAAGCCCTCTTTGTTTCCTTCCTGTAAAATGCTGTTTGTCCTGAGAACCAAAGATGAAACCTCCATAGTAGCCAGGGTTGCACCTTGCCTCTATCATCTTCTGTTCTTTTCCTTCAGACTTGCGGCTAAGTTGCTTCAAAGGCTTAAAGTACAGAGGTCTAAATTGGGGTTTGCCTGGGGACATGGAGTTCTTACAGCTTAAAAACTACATTTTTGCCATGTGATGGTAGTACAGTATTTGAATATGGAAAGAGAGGAATTTAGAAATGTGAGCAAATCATTTAATAAGAGCAGATAAAATTGATTTTTTTATGTGTGTAGCTTTTGCATTTGCTATTGGGCAAAAAACAAAGACTGAAGATTTGAAATTGTGACAGGGTTGTAGCTGGAGCAGCACCAGCCTCACTGGCAAACTCATCAGGCAGTTCTGTTGCTGGTACGGAAGGTGCCATTTGTCTGTCAAGTGTTATGCAGATAAATAGTGTGAGCTGGCTTGTCCTCTTGGATATTATTCTTTAGTTTCCACAGCCCGCCCTCCCACAAACCCCCTGTCCCTATTAACATGGTTATTAGTGTCTTTGCTGGTCCGTTTGAGAACAAGTTTGTAGACAAATTCCTCCTGACATATCCTTGTTCTCATATGTTTGCTACATAAATTCATTATCTCTTGCCAAGCTTTAGATCTGCCAAGTTCCCTCTGTTGTCTCAGTTTTCATTCCAGATTAAAAAAAAAAGTTTAAATGCAAAGCAGAAAACACTAAAAATTAACTCTTTTTATTTTAAAGGTTGTAAGCTTTATCTCTGAGAGAGGGAAAATAAAAAAAAATAGACCACAGGAGACTTTGATGTATGTAAAACATCTGCCCAAACATCTCTAGCAATAATGTCATCACAGTGATAGTTCTTATTCTTGAATTATCCATTCAGCTAAGGTTTTATATTTGGGTTAGGCTGCATTTTGTACTTTCTAAGGATGGCTAAGCCATATGGGACTGTAGGAGCAGGCTCTGTACTAATGCCGGTGAGTAATGTGTGGAGTAGAAGATGGTTGAGAGTGATGTGGAATCCTGGGTCATCTGCAGAGGTTAAATTGTGGGAACCTCTTTATTTTCTAAAGTAGTCATAAGGTGGCTGATAGATTACCTGGAGGGTTGGGAGGAGTAGAGGAGTCTTGGGGTCATAGAGTCATAGAATATCCTGAGTTGGAACAGACCCACACAGATCACAGAAGTCCAGCTCCCTGCATAGCACCAGCCTCAAGAGTGCCTGAGAGCATTGTCCAAACACTTCTTGAACTCTGACAGGCTTCGGTTGTGGCCACTTCCCTGGGCATCCTGTTCCAGAGCCAAACCATCCTCTGGGTGGTGAACCTTGTTCCAGTGTCTGGCCTACATCTCCCTTGATACAGCTTTGTGCCATTCTCTTGGGCCCTATCACTGATCACCACAGAGAAGAGATCGTCAGTGCCTGCCCCTCCTCTTCCTAGGTTAAACTGTTTTGTTCCCTGTTTGTATTAATGTTTGAGAAAAATAATACTTGAGGGCAAGAATCTGCTCCCACCTGTATTCACTACATTTATCAATTGTTTTGTTTTTTTGTTGCTGTTGTGTGTTTTTTTTTTTTTTTGTTTAGTTGTTCTTTTTAAAGCTAAATGTAAATATAATAGACAAAAAACAGGAAGTAAAAATTAGTCGAATAATGCAAAATGAGAATAAGGCAAAAATGAGGGCTAGGGAAGGATCCTTTAAAATGAGTGTTCAAGGTATGTAAATTCTGCAATTTATTCAGTGAGGAAAGGTATTGAATTGTGGCAGAAAGTTGTCTGCTGTTTCTGATTCATCAATTTAGGGACACATAGGTGCTCAGATTTTTAAAAAAGCATATAAAATGCTGCAATGTGGTTTTTGGTCACTAGCTCTGCTTAAATGACAGCTGAAAGTAAGCTTGGATTCATGCTAGTGGTTTCATCCTGGTTTTTCCCCCAAAATTCTTTTGCTTAAGTTCACTGACCCTTCCTCTTTAGAGAAGATCTTTAATAAAATATTAAAGCTGTGTGGAAGCCTTTGTAATTGCAGCTTCAGCAAGATTTGCAATTATGCAAGAAAATACTGAAATACATACCTGTGTGCATCTCATCTCTTTGATATGCAAAAGCCCTTTACTCTTGCTATTATTAACTGTTACACTTCTGTTTCTCACCTGCTTTTGCAGAGGAAACACATGAACCCACATGTCCCCCAGTGGTAAATATGCTGTGTATCTTTATATGACCACGCAAAAAGTGCATATTTAGACAGGCTGAAGGTGAAAAATATTTTTATGCTCAAGTTTCTGATAAGACCATTATAGTAGCATCACTAATTCCCCTCCTTCCATCTATTGTCTTCTTTCCTCTGTTGTCATCAGTGACCACTGTTGATTTGTTGACTCTATTAAAGTATTCAAGGAAGCCACAGGCTTGTCATTTTGGTCATAACCTTAATCTGTTTTCTCACCTTGGGAGAAAATGTGTTAATACACTGTCTATTTCTACAGAATGGACTCATTGAGAAAGTTCCTGACGCAAACCTGCAATACATTTAGAAGGAAAAAAAGGTTTTGTGAATCTTGATTAGTTTAACAGATAGCAAGCTGTGTTTAGCTGGAAATTTTTATAAGAACCACAGCAAATTAAGTAACAGTAAGCAATTGTAATGGTACGTTGTGTAGTAATTTTTGAGCTGGGTGAGTTGCAGCTCCTCCTGATTTCTCATCATCTCAGATTCCTTGTTATTTCTGAATGATTAAGCAAATAATTTATGCTAACTTCTGCTTTAATTTACATCTCTGTAAAGCCTGTGTAACTTTCTTGATTCTGGAGTTGCTTTAGTTTTTAAGACAAGTAAAGGGAGGCGTCATTCCTGCTTAGCTTGCTGATTTGGAAAATAAATTGAACTTCCCCCCCCTCCCCCCCCCCCATATTTTTCATGCCTTACAGATAAATGGTATAGCTACCTAATTGCTTTTCATAAAACATTTAAAAATTCTTCATATTGTGTATCATCTTCTTTACAATAATTATTTCTAATTCTGGAAAACCACATGCTGTGCAAATGGGGCTTATTTTAAGGAAAATGAAAACAGACTTGTGTGAGTTTTCTTACAGTTTATTTTTTGTTCTCTTATTTGGGGGAGTATTTGGGTTTTTTTCTTGTATTTGAGAAACCGACATTGTGTTTTAGTTTGTATTAAGTTTTTAAATGTAACTTGCATTTGCAAACTAGCCAGATTTGCAACTTTAACTTAAAAATTGGCTTTTAAAAATTTTAGTATGCAGATATCTGTTTTTTTGAATAATCTTGTTAACTGTCAGGTATATATCATAGATCCATGAGCTGCTCCTTTTTTCAATTTATTTGAAAACAGTGGTGTCCATTACATGCGCTGGAATGTAAGCATTTCCTAGTATTGGGACATGCATTTTTGGTCCTTGTTTTGTATGTGTCAGTCAGTCCTGTCCCTGCCATCTGAGACTTTGTGTGCTGGTCTGAATAGCTGTAAGAGCTGAAGCTGCAATTGAAGTGCTTGCCATCACAAAGTTGGCTGGAAAACTAAGTAGGCCAGGGTTGGTATCATTTGGCTTAAATGGCTGGAAAAGATTTTTTTTCTATTAGTTTCATTTTTGGTGCCAGAGTTCCCTCTGTTGTGGAACTCCTCATGGCCTGCAAATCTGGGAAGCAATCCTTCTGTTCTATTAATCTATCTTGCCAGACACTGTGATCTAGTTATTAGAACAAAAGATGATGAAAGGAAATGTTAGGATTAAACTGTATTTTATGGTTGCTAGAAGCTCTGATGAGTAAGGGTAAAAAGAATGTATATTCAACCACTGGAGGAGATTAATGTTGTCTTGAAATAACTCCCTATAATTTATCTGTAATATTTTAATAAATCTTTCCCATGCCAATAAATATTGGAATAGGAAAGACAACACAAAGGAGAAGGTTGTACTAACTGAAAAACAGGTGTCTTTGAAGCATATACTAATTACAAATTGAAATATTTGGGAATGAGACTGCTGCCTCTGTTAGTTGTGTGTCATTTTGGGCCGTGAAGCTTTGATCTCTGGTTAGTGATCTTTAGCTCTGCTGTGATACATTTAAGGATTCTTAGGGATTTTTTTTAATGGATAAAGAATAAAAGATTCTTTTCTATGTCTCTCCTTCCTATCTTATTTATTAGAAATAATTTTCCATGAGGTATATGGGTGGTATTAAAATTAGGACCAACTTCTAATGGAAAAATCTTATTAGTGCAAAAAGATCATAGTGTTCACTGAAAAAAAGGTTCAATTAACTTCATTTATTTATGCTGAAATGGTGCAATTCACTTCCACATGGAAGAGAGACTAAAATTGTCTCAGTTGCCTTTATATATATGTAAGAGGACATTTTGATGACAGGATGATTAATGTGTGTGAAGAAAAAGCATATGTTGCTTAAGTGGGCCAGATATCACACATGTACATTGCAAGGTAATAAATGTGAGTGTTATTATGCGACAGCCAAAACTTTGTAGATTGTGGTCTCAGAATTCTCCCAAACTGGCTTTAGCTTTGAAAGGGTCATTGTAGTTCAAAAAAGTGGATTCAATGTAACTGTGTCTTTTACTTGATATCAAAATCTCTTCTGCCTCTGTGTTGATAATAAGGAATATTAGGCTTTTTTGGGTTTTTGAAAAAAGCATATTAGTAATTTTTATTGTGCTACTACATATTTTTACCTATTATACTATTTACTTGTAACTGTTAGACTATTTTTTTATTTATACATTGGTATACCAATATGCATTATACTTATAAATATCAGTACAATACAAGGCTTATTAAAAAAAAAAAAAAAAGAGAAAGAACCCATGGTATTCTTCAGTCAAGGAGCCTCTGCTTTTTGCCATAGTCCCTTAGCCAATGCAACTGCTCTGAAGTGGAGAGTATTTGGTTGTGACATTTCATTTTTGCCACACAGATTACTGCAATATAGTGGAAGTTAGCAGTTCTGTTAACACTTAATACATGAAAATACTGGCTTTTGTTTGCATAACAGTTCTGCCTGATCCAAACCGAGTGCCAAAATTCATGTCAAATTTCATTGTTGTGTTTTCATGGGTAGGATCTGAAGAGCACAAATCTTTAGGTAAGAAAATAAAGTTGTAATATATTTCCTGTACCTGTCTCATTTTATTAACAATAACATGGCACAATCCTGTGCCACATGTTCTCTGGAATGATCCTTGGACAGGGAGGTAGGACCACATGATCCGCTGTGGTCCCTTCCAACCTTACCCAATCTGTGATTTTGCAGTACTGTGACCCATAGAGCAGGGAAGCTATCCTTGCTAGGAAGTGCTTTTATTTGGTATTGATGTCTCTGATGCACAATTTGCTTGGGTTGGAGAGCTGTAAGGTTAATTTGGGATGCACTGATGGAATTTGCCTCTCAGCTCTTTGGCCCAATACCTCTCATCTTTGAAACTCTTCCAGATCAGACCAAGAGTGCTATTGGAGGAAAGAGTATTGATATCTTTCACCACCTGAGTTTACCATCAAATGGATTTTCCATTGCTTGGAGTTGGTATTAGGTTCTATGTTGGCAGATGCTGATGTAGTTTCAGAGCAAATGGATCTAGTAACTAATCCTTGCCACCTCCTTGAGAAGTGATTTGCTGTGTCTGACAGATGGGGATGCACAGGAGTGTGAGGTGATTGCAGAGCTGGGATTAGAGTGCTCATGTCCCAAGCTTCTGGCCCTGTGCTCTGCACAACCACAAAGCCAGCCTTTCCTACCCATCTCCTGTTACTCTCTTGGGGCAAATTCCTATTGAACATTATTAATAAGGACAATTGGGGAATAATCCTGTTGTCCTAGTCAGGAGGGAAGCTGTTCTTTTAGTTTCATGCTATTGTATGGAATTTAATGCTAACGGTCAGGAGACCTTAAATAACTACGTCAAGCAGCCCATTTGGTGCCAGCCTTTTCTTATTTAGCTTAGTCTAAACTGACACCAAACTTTGAGACCTCCTCTCCTCCCACAGTGGAGAGCCGCTGGGATTTTTTTATACCACACATGGTTTCCCTCCTACATTTTCCTCCCATGTCAGATATTCATACCCCCTTTAATAACCAGCAGGGGGATCATTACATTGAGCTACTGCCAAATGCATAATGACTGCTGCCTTTGCCTTACACAGTCACTGCACTACTGATATCCAATTCAGCATTGTAAAGGGCTTAGGGCTACCTTGGGGATGTGCTATATTAAACCCAACTATTCTGAATCCTATTTAATACAAAGAGATTGGTGGTGGGGGAGGGGGGAGGGAGATTTAAAATTGTCATTAGTCACCTATTTTTGACAAGTAAAAATACCTGGTCACTTAGGGCCCAATTCTGTTGCTCCTAAGTCATGAATAGACCCCCTGATTTTAGTATGGGGTGCATGGAGCTGAACACTCTGCTTGCCAGAGGGGGAGGCAAAATTAGGTCCTATAAAGCTGTGCCTGAGACAGTAAGTTTTCAAGAAGCTGATGGGGGGTGAGCATGCCCATTTCTGAATTCCCCTTAGAAATGTTTTACAGTGGAAACAGGAAAGCAGAAACATGCTTCATATCTGACTAAAAATAAAGGTACTCTTAAACTTGTAAAAGGCAACATTTTTATTTGAATGATATGACAGAGCTGCCACAGGAGTGTTACCTGCTATAAAGAAAGCTTAAGAATTATTACCTTTATTAGACCAGTGACACTGAGCTTTAGCCATACATTTCTAACTTCTGTCCCTCTACAGAGACAATTTTCTTTTCTTAAATAAACTGTCATGCTAGTGTTAATATATTGTTGGCTCCCTCATACTCTGAGAATACTGCTGATATAAAACATGTATATGTTAGATTGGTAATAGTATCTTTAGTGTAGCTGACTAGAACAAATGTGTTTCCCTCATGGCTGTGCTAATGTGATAAAGGAAAATTGGCTGTTCATCAGCTTTTGGCTGGGTAAAGACAGTAGAGATGGAACCACATTCTTTTTTATGCATTAATACCACTGAGAACTTTTCACTAGTTATATTTCTTGTGCAGGCATGTTGTGCAAAGATGTTGTAAAACATGAGATAATGCTACAATAACAAAGTAGAAAAGCCTATATCTTTTATGATGATAACAGTCAAACACCAAATGACAGTAACAGGCTGTAAAAAATGTGATGCAGAAAAAAATGCAATGTAACCACAATATATATGTATACTTAGGCTTTTGCAAATAGGGCATCAAATGTTTAGAGGGCTTTGTATTAAAATTAAATAAAAAAATTGTTGTATTTAGGTCATTGATGTGTCAACACAAAAGATAATTTAAAATGGAGAGACGTATTTTGAGCAGTGAAACTCATATGCAATAACTTTTTGAACAAATCTCAAGGCTTAGTAATTATGATAATAGCCTTCAAATTTCCATCAGTGGAAGGGCAATAAATATTCCTGTCTAAATTTGGGAAATATTGACTGAATCTGGAAATGGCAGTAAAGCTCAGCATACATGTGTATGTTTGAAAGTGCAGTTTAAGGAGGAAAAATTCATTTGTACAGTCTTGTGTGAAGCCAAAAAAAAAAAGGGCAAACAAACCCCTCCATCTCATTTCATGTTTTCTTTCTTAAAATGCTGATAGGCTCATGTTGCCCAGGGCACTGATGCTGATCATCTGAGCTCAGATTTATAGATAATTGTGTCCATTTATCTTGGTCTGAAATTTGAAAGATTTTATTGTCAGAGTAGTATTGTGTGTGCTTATATTGTGGTTTTCAAGCTGGTATTTTGTTAACTGGTAAATAAGTTCTCTTTCCTTTTTTTGCAACACATTATTCTGGCTTGTAAACCTTCTGTGTCCTCACATAGGTATTGTTCTTATGGAAGCAATAATTCCAGGTTTATTTTCTTTTGATTGGCGTGACTGTCAAGATGGGCTAAAGCACTCTCATTTTATTTGCCTTGATAGACATGATTCACCAGGCATCCATATCTGCAAAACTAAAATAATGCTCTGTAAATTGGCAGCAGCAAAATGGTGTTTCAAAATTTTAAAGCTACTGAGTTCTCATGTGAAAAAAAAGCGCTATGCAAGCCAAACATTGCTAAAACCCAAGTAATTTAATTTTTTTTTGCAAATAAACTTTCTGAAATAAAAATTTTTGGTAAGTCCAACTAAGTTTCTATAATTAACTTCATTAATGAGAACTTGACTGTTGCCACAATACTTCTGGTTTTCGTTTTGTGTGGGCCTGGATTTTAAATGAGAGTATTGAATTTCATGTAAAGTAAGGCTGAAAGACACTGCCATGTTATTAAACTTTTCCTAATTTTGGGTAACCTAAATCTAAGCATTTCTAATGCAAAAAACCCCCCAACTTTGTAAAAGATCAGCATCTTGTGACTTTGTGGAGCTGGGAGAATGCCATAAAGTATTTCTATGAATGTTAGCTCAGATTTAAAATGAATTGGCAGGAAAGGGAGCACTTGCAGAAAACAGTACCCTGGGGTGCTGGCTGAGTGCATATTCCTAGCCAAGGGTTCCCTGGATGAAAGCGAGTTACCCAGTGGGTGTAAAGCAGATGTAGGCAGTTCCTGTACCGTTCCCTTCAGCTCTTGTAGAAGAAGCATGCTGGGGTTAGGGAGGCATTTTGGGGGCTGTTGGAGGCCTGTGTTTGGTTATCCTGAGCATGGTGTGCAGCCCCTTGAGGCCTGTTTGAAGTGATGTATGAGAAGAGCTGTGACAGCTGTAACATGTGCCCATGGCCCGAAGTGGTGATGGGGCTGTAGCCAGCCTTGTACCTTGTGAAACACACCCACCCTTCTTTTCCTCTCTTCCCCTCCATCTCCACCAGATCCCTGTGCTGTAGTTCCTTCTTTGATTTAACCCCTGTGGAAATTTTATGCTCTCTGCATCTGAGTGGTGATCCATTAATGAAAAACAGATAACTGCTTTCAGTAGCACCAAAAATAAAGACACACAACAAACAGCCTGAGGTAATGTTATCAGATAAATCAGTGATAGACAAAAAAATGTAGAGAAATCAAAAGTGATTGCATGATAAAGCATGTGTTTGCCCCTTTACATTGATTCTATAGGTGCATCACAGCCGAATTAGTTTCTTCTTGAATGGTTGGGAAGATGATAACACAGCTTTTGATTCAAGGACTCTTATGGGAACAGTTGTAGATACTGATGCTGATGGTACTCTGCAAATTGGACAAAGCTTCACAGGTAAATCCTCTAGTACTTTAGTGGAATGCACTGTAACAGTCAAAAATAAAATATGCATGATGTGGCTAAAAGAAGTGTGTGAGTACTTTTGAGTTATCTATATGTTGAGAAATAATACCTTACTGCAGAATAAAATTCCTAGTTTTCAATTATCTTTCTCAAAAGATTGGCTGGAAGATAGAATAAATTATGATCATCTACCAAACATCTATGTATATGAATACATAGATGTTTGGTAGATGATCATAATTTATATGATAGGTAGGTTTTCCTGAATTCTCTAAAACATGTATGTAAAGTGACTTATTCCACTAATTCCTGCCCGTAGATTTTTTGAGTTACTATAGGGAAACTATTTCAGGATGGAATTGTGCATGGCCCCTAGACTACACTCCTCTTTCTGCAGTCAGGAACAGAGCTATCTTTGTTCTTCAGTTCTATCAATACTCATGTAAACCATGGCAGAATGAAATCTTTCAGCCTCTAATAATGCTTGAAAGTTTTACTCTTCATCTGCATCTAGGGTTTTATATGTACTATATAATGGCATGATCATTGAAGAATAGTGGGAGATGTTTTGTTGCTTTTCACTAATTCTTGGCTCTGCAGGTATATGAACACTGACTATTGCTCTTCAGGAACATGCGCAATTTGAAGTTAACTTGTAAATATACGTCACATAAACAGCTTTATTGTGGCTTTGGGCAAGAAAGTATCCCGTGCCCCATCTCTTAAAGCTTGTATTTGGAAATGTATTTTGTTGTGGTTTTGATTCTGAATGCTGGATAGCTAATAATCATGTAAAAGAAAGGAATATTTTAAAATGCTTTTTATCTTTATTGTATAAATTGATAGGTACAGTTGTACCTACTGTATCTCTTCTCTAATTAGAGGTGGCACATAGACTGGCTCATTACTTCTGTCTAATGAGCCGATCCCTGTGCCACCTCTCTAATCAGAAAAGAGATAGGTACAAAATGTTCTTATAAAGTTATTATAAATCATTCTTTTTTATCAAAAAAATTAAGTCACTGCCCTCTATAGTTTTGTCCAGGTCCAAGATGGTTTCATTCAGGAGGGGTAATTGTGCAAGAGAGATTTCTGAGTGCTGAATTAAAGGTGCTTTCATGCAGTGCAAAGCTGCCTTCTGCTCAATAGATTATTTATAGTATATTTCCTTAGGTTTAGAGCAATTTGTTGGAAGAATGCAAGATTTTCGATTTTACTCAGTGGCACTTACAAACAGGTAAAGAACTTTTATTTTTGTAGCAAAATAAGAGTGTGGTGAGAAGGAAGTGTAGATAACAATACGCTTATTTTCCCAAAGTGTAGTGCTTTTCAGATGTTTCCTTTAGATAATTGCTTGTGACGATGTAGTTCCCTGAGACTCATTTCAAAGATTACCTTTAATCTAAAAAATCTTGAGTTAAAATAAATTCAACAACTTAATGTGTTTTCCTTTTGAACTGTTGCTTAAATAGGCTTGATGTATGTAGTGGTGTATGTAGTATATACGTAGTGAAACAAAACACTGTACTAAATATGTGCTCTCCTTGTTATTGTTGTCCTTGCTACAACCTGCCTTAGTATGTATTCTGCAGAGTGTAGATCCAGTTGCTAGATTTAAATGCTTATAAACTGTCTAGGTGTTACCTACTCATCATAATTCTGTCATAATAGTGTGTGCTGATAAGCTTAGTCCTGATGGATAAGACTTGCTAAGCTTCCCCCGAGCTCCATGTAAACTGTAGGGCAAGGAAGGGAGCTACAGGGTCAAAACTGGACCACTCAGATACCCCTCTGATGAGGAGGACAGGCATTCCAAGTGATTAGCACACTGGCTTTGTGGCTGGAAGATTGGCTCCCTGTGCTTAGCTGTTGCTTTCCTCTGGTTTCACTTCCCCACACTATCCATGTCGGGTATTCTTGGTGCTCCCCTGCCCCACGCACACACCCCTGCCCTGAGGTGCCACTGTCCCTTGCTCTCCAGATGAGGTTGTCACCACAAGCCACCAATGACTTAGCTACCTCAGCCCACAGAGCCCTGGGCAATTGCTTTGACTTCCTGTGTTCCCGAGGCCAAATTACTGTTGCCACAGCCATTTCTGTTGCCCTCCAGCCTTCCTTCCTAGCACATTACAAAGGGGTGTTACCTTTGTGATCCAGCTCATGCTGGATTAATCCAGTCATTTCAGGCTGGCCAGAAGTAGTCAGGTCCTATTTGTCTGCGTGGTGCTTCTGGGGAGGCTGCACACAATGACACTCGGGACTGCAGACCTTCAGGCTACTTAATGATAGTCTTTCAATAAAATGTAGAGCAGTTTCCTCGGAGCTCAGCTGTCTGCAGGACATTGTGATGAACTGAGCTCCTGTGAATTGGAAGCATTAATGTGAATCTGAATTCCAAGTTTTATGAAAATCACGTTGGTTGTATTTCTCAGAGCAATGCTTGTCAAATCTTTTGAACTACTATTTAGGTCAGTGAAATGAATAAAGCTTAAGAATTGAAAATTAAGGTATTTTACAGACTGGTTTGACCTACTGATGTCTTTCTAGATTTGGTTTTATATGCACAAATAACTTGGTCCAAAATGTTTCTCTGGGATAAACTGGGAAGAAAAGTCTTGCCTGCATACCAATTAATTTAAGGCTATGGATATGTAAAAAGTCCTGTAACTCTGGGTTCTGTGGAAGCTGTAGTGGCAGCTAGCAAGTATTTATTTGCTTAACAAGCACACAAAATTATGTTCTTACTGATAAAGTAGGAAAATGGGAAAAGTTACAAGGCTTAAACATGAAAATTCAGTCTCTTCAAGACTTTCCTTTATACCAGTGATGAGCAGATAAAGAACTGTCCGTGTCACCCAAATAACTGCTTGGTTGCCTACCTACCTAGCTTCATATTTATTTCAGTTGCTGCTGTCAGAGGGGACTGAAGTATTTCAATGATTTGACATGACTAGGTTGATTTCAGTTTAAAAAGTGGGCATCTTGATAAAAATTAGTTAAAAGTGAAAATATTTCTATCCAGGTTTCCTAAGGTACAATATGATACTGTTCAAGCTGGTCTTTTGGGAGGATTTGAGTGCAAACATTGAAATTTACTGTGGTCACAGGCAGTATATTGACACTATGGTGTGTTTAAGAACAGGATCCAGACTGCTGATTGGAGTCAGACATTATGCTGCAATAAAATGTTAAGAGTTTTTCTCCTCGCATCTACGGTGGGATTCATCTATCTAACTTTAAACATCTCACCAAAGAACTCCTTTCCCTTGGTGCCCTGTGTCAGAAGAACTCCATATATGTGGAGCAATGAAAGGAGCTCCAGAGTGGTTCTTCACAGATATTTTCTGAAGATGCCTCCTGCTACCATTGATAATGTAGAGACCTTGGGGGGAGGCTTCCCTCCTAGCTGAGTGCCCCATTCTTATGAGTTTACATCAGGAGTTTACGGCTTCTACTATAATCTAAGCTGAATTTTGTTTAATCTATGAGCCTAGATGCACAAAGTAATGTTTGTTCTTGTTGCCGTGTATGTAATTACTATTCTTTGTGCTGTGACAGAGACATTTTGGAAGTATTCTCTGGAAAATTCCCTCATCTTCATACCCAGTCTGAGTGCCGCTGTCCTGGAAGTCATCCCCGAGTCCACCCTTTGATACAGAGGTACTGCATCCCTAATGGTGCAGATGATACCACTAATGACAGGGTGCTGAGGCTGGATGCAGAAGCCCATCCTCTCTACTACATCAATGATAATGACATTGGGACCACCTGGATTTCATCTGTGTTTGCTAATACTGCAGGTCTGGATCGTGGTGTTTCAATCACAATAGATTTACAGAATGGACAGTATCAGGTAATGGGAAGATGCTGTTTACTATTTATTAAAACAAAAGTAAGAAAAGATTTTTATAGATATTGCGTTGCAATTTTGAGGATATTCAAACCTTATGCTTTAAAATGTTATCCTTAGAGGACTAGGAAGAAAGTTTTTTTTATTGGCATACAACTGTGCAAAAGGCAACAGAATGCATTATGGTTCTTGGCATTCTCTTTTGATATGCCTGTTTTAACAAGCAGTAATCTAGAGTAGATATACAAGAGTAGATCTCCTGTGTGAAGGCACCAATATTTAGAAACTGATTGTTGTCTTTTAACTCCACTTTTGTAAATTTCAACTTTAATTTTAATTTCTATTAAAACTTAAGGTGCTTGTTTTGTACCTGCTGGTAGAAAACTGACTGCAGACAAATGAAATTCAATGTATTGAAAGCACATTGGCATATTAGAGGGTGTTTCTGTTTGTAGATGTTCTGGAGGTAATAGATTAGCCTCCCAAGGAATATGAAAGGTGAAAATGATAAGCAGGCGTAGTTATTGAAGAGGTCGTATTGCTCCTAACCCTCCACTAGGCTGTTGAAGAATGTCAGAATGTCTTGGGAAGAGGGACATATCAGAAGTGGGGCTGCATTTACCATAAGGAATTCGCCAAATTTCTATTTTTTTTCTGGCCTATTTTTTTTAAATTAATGGTGAGTAGGGAAAGAATGTGATGACAGACTTTGGCTACATATCTAAACATTGGTCATTTAGTTAAAAGTGATTTCAAATGTATGTGAAATTCTTGGTTTTTGCTTATTTGATACACACACTTCTGCTTAAGCAGTATGCTGAGGGAAGTGTTCTTTGAAACAACGCAGGTATTTGATGAGATTCTGAGCTAAAAATATGGAGAATTAAAAAAAAAAAATATTACCTGCTGTCAGACAAACAACTCGTCAAATGTTTGACAATGCAAAGTTACAACTTCCATTTTTACCAAAATAACATTGCTGTAACAAATCGTGGACCTGTACTTTGCAGTGCCTTTTTAAACAGTTTTTGAGAAAAAGTGAAGTTTTGATGCAGTAGTTCAGTAGTTGTGTGATAGTGCCTGAGAAATCAAAGAGCTTGTTCAACAAAAAAGGTTCTCTCTGGCATTAGTTGGGAATATGTGGGGTGAAATATGGCTGCTTCTGTCTATGAGTGGTAAAGCAGACTGTATAGTTACGTTAAAAAAAAGGTTTAAATTCTCATTGTTTTACAACTTAGCCATTAATATGAGTTCATAAATTTGTTATCTTCTTGTAGGTGTTCTATATTATACTGCAGTTCTTTAGCCCACACCCTGAAGCAATAAAAATTGAAAGGAAAAAAAGAGATGATCTAGAATGGGAAGACTGGCAATATTTTGCTAGGAATTGCAGTATTTTTGAAATGGAGAACAATGGATCTCTGGAAAAACCAGACTCTGTCAACTGTCTCCAGCTGCATAGGTATGAGTGGGTATTATCTGCATAATACAGATGGTTTGAACAGGTAACATCCTGACACAATTCATTGCCATGTTTCAATGAGACAGAATCTTTTAATTTGGTACATTAATTTGTTATGGACTGCTGAACATATCAAAGATACTAAACATAACCTTTCTACTCAAAATTGCCAAAAAGTCTTCTGTCATTTTTATCAGATTTTAATAATTTATGAGTGTGAGTCAATTGATTCCTCTGTTTTGAGGTAGAGTTTCAAAATGTTATGTGTTAGTGTTTTGATGGCTATTGTCAGTAGAATTGCAGAACACTAAGAGGATAAGTGGAGGAAGGTATTGATATAACATTGTTCTAAACTGTCTAGTGAATGTGAAAATCTACCTTCTGATCTCTGGGAGGGCAACTTGTTCTGAAGCTTAGGAAGGAGGCCAGACTGAAGTACAAAAGCCAGTCATTCAACCCTGTTAGTGTTATGCAGCACATGTAAGAAATGAGTTGAAAATGATATCTTGAAGCTTTTTCATCTTTCTAAGCAAGAAGTGATATAAAACTGCGGGAAGAGGGGCAAGAAGGATTATTACCATTTAGAAATATGTTGCAAGGCCTTTTACTGTCAATTAACATGTGAAAATTGAAAGCTGTATAATATATAAAATATACATTTCATAAATATAGTGTATAACATATATAATACTTAATGTGTTACCATATTACACACACATGCATGTATGTACACACACACACATATATATATATAGTTGAACTTCTACCAGTACATATATTCAACTGCATTATCTCTTGCTGAGTTCAGATGCCAGTCAGTATTAGGCTTGTTTAGTACTTGGCTGGAAATCAGTGAGAAAATACATTTCCAGGTGCTGTAGGTGCTTTGCTGCTTTTTTTTCCCACTTGTGCTACCTTTCTAAGGCTTTTCAAGTGTCAGCATCTTTGTCTGTTCTTCAGGAGTTCAGAATTCTGAGGAGAGGAGTATAAGGTCGTTTGAGTTACACCACTCTTCTGCAAAGGAATCTGAGCTTTACTGCTGATCTTTAAAGCAGAGGGTAGAGGAGAAGGGAAGTATCTTAAGTAAGACAAATGTATTTGGATAAATAACACAAGTGGGGTGCAATGCCACTTTCAGCCCCAAAATATATATTTGTATAATTTTAAAAAAGAACTGTGGAGTTAAATATGGACTGACTCCATAAATGTTTTCTAAGAAGCACAATTTCTCGCCTTTAATTAAAATGTAAATGATGATAGGAAGTAATATGAATGAATAATTTTTGGGTACAGCTGATGTACAGAAAGCTTTAAATGATAAGACATATATTGGTGAATATTCTGTGTGCTCAAAAAGGAGTTACTGTTGAAACAAAGCTCCAAATATATGTCAGCAGTGTTACAGAGTTCCCTGGAGGATTTTATTGTAAAACAAAACTTGTTTCTCTCTCTTTCTCTCATACCCACAAACTTGTACCTCCCAAGACATGTCCAGATTCTGTCCAGGATTTAGACACCTGTGTCCTTGTGTCCTAGTGGCCTATCCAGGATTCCCCGGATTTACATGGAAGACAAATGACCTTGGTTTTGAAACCCTTACCATAACTTGATGGTTCTTGTTTCGGTGATCACATGCTAGTACTGAATGGACTCTCTTTTGTGTCCTTTAGGAAATGAAAATGATTAAGGTTTTTGTTTCTCCATCCTATACCACCTCTGTAAGTTAGGAGTTGCTCACTGCCCTTTATCCCCCTATCAGAGGCTTGAATCTTTGCTTAGTCTGAATATCGGCTGACCGTTATTTTAGAATCTCCTTTGTTTTCCTGAGAAACTGCATGTAGATGCCCTAAAATCTTGATGACCTGCTTATCTAGTTGCCATCAGCCTTACAGTCTTTCTGCTGTTCCTTCTGATACTTCCATACCAACATGGTGTTGTTTATCTGCCATTTGTACCTGTCTAAACATTTCCATTACACTTCTATACGCCATGGAAGAAATACAATTTATTTAGTTTTCTGCGGAGGGAAAGAGAAGACATAATCACCCAGAGAAACAGATATATACCACTGAGATTTTTGTGAAGCACTGACCTGGATTAGGAGCACAGAAATTTAAAGATCCTTCACGAAGACTGAAGAGCTTGACTCAGCAGACTTAGCCTAACTAGAAATCTCATCTTTCAAAAACTGACATATTTTGAAGTGACATTTTTTGAGTATTGCATGTCAGGTGCCAGGTGATAATGTGGGATACCTATTTTTAATGATCCCATGTAGATGTGCAAGTAAGCAGACATTCTTTTCTCTTCCAGAGGCTAAACTTTGCCTAGTACATAGACCAACATGACATGATTCATACCAAGTTGTGCAAACAGGCAGTTTATATCTACTTGTTTACTCAGTTTTACTTGAATTCTCAGGATTGTCCTTCCCCTTCCTGGGCTTAAATATGCAGTTTTACTCTCAATCTTACTGCTTTCCTTTAAATTATCTTGCACTTCACTTGCTGGAAGGTAGCATGTGTTTCTAACTCTGCTCACTCAGATGAGTGGATGATGTAGTCCCATGACTCCAGAATTCAAAATATAACAATTGTTTCTGTATGTTCTTTTATGTGTTTAGCAGGTATATTACTAACAATGTAACAGGTATATTACTAACAATATTAATTATTGTGTTAGTCATCTGAATGATTTCCTTATGTTGTTCAAGCCTAGATCATATTTCTCAAAGACAGTGTGTTAAACTTCTTGAAAACTTGTGCAGATGACACTGTATCAGTCAGACTTTAATCATATTTTGAAGTTGCCTGGTAAAAGTTTTACTTTTAATTGGAAACTTTGGGTCTGGAGAAGAGCACGGTGGTTTAGAACAAAACAGACAGAGGACATTTCTTTTCCCCTTGAATTCTGGTGACTGGGAATCTACTGACATAAGAATTTTAACCCAGAAAGCCTGAAACCACCATTTACAGTTGAGACCCTCTCTGAGAAACAGTATGTTAGGGGCTAGAATCTGTAAAATATGTCATATTTTGATTTTAATTTGTTTTCCTCTCTATTTAAACAGCTTTACACCATATTCTCGTGGTAATCTAACTTTCAGTGTCCTTACCCCGGAACCAAATCACCGACCTGGTTACAATGATTTTTATAATACTCCATTTCTTCAAGAATTTGTAAAAGCTACACAAGTGAGGATTCATCTCCGTGGCCAGTATCACACTAATGAACCTTGGGTAAATTTTAGGCATAGGTACTATGGAGTTAACGAAGTTACAGTCAGTGGCAGGTGAGTGTTATGTGACTCTTCCCACATCCAGCACTGTCTCTGACTGTTACAGCTTTGCATGGCATAAAAGGACCTGCCTACAATTTGATCAACTTGTTTTGTGTTTACATGTGTGATTGAGAAAGGAATTTGGTCTGAAGCAGTGTATCAAGTTGGAAATGATTGCTGTACTGTTTTGTAAAACTGTTTGCTCACATTTTATTTTACAATTAATTATACTTATTACACAAATCTGTCAAAAGCAATCCTTTCCTTGGAATTACCAATGCCTCTAAGCAAAGGCTTATGACTGAAACAGTGGCTTGTGCTTTATTTCAGTAACTCTTCCAAGCTATAGATTCCCAGACATGGCAATTTTAACAGCCAATGCAGAGCTCATTCTTTGTTTTAATTGGAGTTTTCCTTTCAAAATTGGGTAGCTGTCAGTAAAACTGTTGTATTATCTGTGACTGACAACTTTATTGTATATGATAAGTGTGCTGTATTGTAAAGGGACTAATTATGCCCTGGAAATAATATGCAAATTTGGCAATGAAATAGTTTCCAAGAAGCATATGGTGCAGATCTGTAAGTATTATTATTCCTGAAATTATTTTGGTAGTTCTCATTTTGAGAGAAAGCACCCTGTTAGAAGTCATGTTTACTTTAAAATTTTCTATCTTATTAATATATTTTGATTATTGATTTAGATGTATTATGTTAATGCATTTAGAAAAATAGCTTTATCTTGGGGATGATGTAACAGTAAAATAATTTCAGTTGTAGTTTGCAAAGCTGTGTCATGTCTCCAGAAGAGCAACCCTTCAGGTAGAGTGGTATGGTTATTGACTATTAATTAAGACTCTATACAGATTTTATTTTAGTAAGGAACGGACATTTTAACAGAGATAAAATGGGTTAAAATATTATTCCTGATGTGGTTAAGATTTCTTGAAAAACTAGAGCTGCACCGGAAGTTTTAATATTGAAGAATAATTGTAATTTATTTATTAAAGTTTTACATATTAATGTTACATACTGAAACACAGTTTTCATTGCATATCATATAAGGCAAGAGTAGCTCTACTACATGCTGGTTTTTATTTTCTTGAAAATCAGTTCTTTATGCTTAAAAATATATTGAGTGAAGTAGTCTTTTATAGTTTAGTGCACTTAAGAACATTCTCTTTGGTGACATTTATTTATTCTTAATAAAGACCCAGACTATGTAATACACAAAATTGACTTTGTGACTGTGTAATATTTTTTTGCACAGATGTGTTTTCATGTTTTAACTTTTGAGACCACCTATTGTTCTTTCAGGTGTAATTGCCATGGCCATGCTGATGATTGTGACACAGCTATGAAACCATACAGGTGCCTGTGTGTCAAGGAAAGCTATACAGAAGGAAATAATGTGAGTCTCACCTTTGTCTGTCTTTGCCCCCTATGAACAGCCTCAACACTGGGATTTCAGTCCTAGGGAAGAGTGTGAATATGTGTGTTAGAGTAGGCCTGTCTTTCAGAGGGAAACTTTCTGTGGCAGATTTGTATCAATTAAGGAAACAGATGTATTTCACTCTCCACCTTCACCAAAAGCCGTTCCCCCACAGACCATCACAAGTCTTTGTTAGAGATTTGTTAGAGATTATGCCACTTTCAAACATTAGATGCAAACATGAGATTAGACTGTGAGTATCTAATAAAGATTATCTCTGCCTGCTGTAGCAACTAGTAAGAGTCCTGTAGGGTGAAGGTACTACTCCATGGTAATTTTAGTCTGCTCCTATGGATTCCAGACCCATTCAATAGGTGGAATGCAGTAGGCAACGTCCTGGTGTTCAGCTTCCAATTTAATTTAATTTGAAAGGAAACAGTTCAAGTGGTCCATAATGCAATCCAAAGCACCATAAATTCAAAATTATAATTTTCATTTGTGATTCTAACAGTTATATAATTGTCGGCCATGGAAGAACCAAAAAGGGGTTGATTACTGTAAGTCATGGTATTCTAGATAAATATGTGGAGGAGAGCTCAGTGGTACCACTTTTCACTTATTTCTTGCAGCCTTTGATTTTCTTGGAAGCTGTTCGCAAACAACTTAACAAAAGCAGAACCGTGATGTATAAGTAAAAAAACTTGCTCGAAGAAAAGATTCCCTAGATTAATTATTTATCAAAAAAAAAAAAAAAAGTTGAGGTTAAGAAAAATTGAGCTACATCAAAAGAATGAATCCCTCAATCTCACTGAGTGTTAAATTTCCATTGTGAGTACATGATATATTCCTTGCTATATTTATGCCTTTTGGAAATAGCCTTTCTAAAAATTAAGAGGGGGCTATATGGAATAGCAACAGCAGTAGCAAAGGGGAGACTAATCACACATCAAAAAAAACCCCAAGCAGTCTGTGCTTGCAGGAACAGAGCAAAGAAAGGTAACCTCAGAGCATTTGATACAGTGCTCATGATTGCATGAAAGATCATTGTAAAATTTCATAGGGGATCTAAGTTTTCTTACTTCTTAAGCAGAAGTGTAGGATCTACAGTCTAAATGGGACTTGAACTGAAATTTGAAGTTTTTAGATGGGTCGAATTAGAAAAAAAAATTCAAGCTGACAGTGTCCCTTTAATTAGAACACACATTGTGAAATGTTACTTTGTAGGGATTAATTATAAATATTTAATAAGATCTGGAAGTTCACCAAGCACTCTTGCAAGACTTATGCTACCTTGTGAAAACAAACCAAATACATTTTAATGATGTATCTGCCTTATCAGATATTTCCTGTCAATGTTAATGGGTTGTTCCACTGAGTGTCACATCTTTGATTTGGCATATATGCATTGTAACTATAATTGAAGTGCTTGAATTAACTGTATTAATTCAGCGTACAATAAGGATGTTGTTTAATTATTTTTCTCATTCTTTAATAACTGTGTCGGTATCTATTAAATATGAGATAAAATAGCAGTAGTAATAAAATAGAATTAGTATTTGGAAATATATCACTAACTACTTTGAATTTTATCAAAGATTTACATGGAATCCAAACAGCTTAAAGATNNNTTTTTTTTTTGGTAAGACTAACATGTAAAAGCAAAAAAAAAGTCCATCCTGATTTTTGACTATCACTGGCAATTATAAAACTCTCTCTGATAGATTTATACCTGTTTCTTTGGCTCCCACCCCGGTGAATTAGGAACTATAAAAATAAATGTTTTTTTTTTTTTTTTTGTTTTTTTTGTTGTTTAAGTAAGCATTTGATAAAGCAAGTTTCCAAATACAACTTTTTTGGTAGAGAAAAAAAATATTTTTGAGAAGAAATAGCACTATCAGCAAGCAGTTTTTTTTAAACTTCTGTGTTAGCAGAAAGTAAGTCACCACAACTGAGGGGCTATAAGAAAATTTTTGGCTTTAGGGTGGGTTTTTTCAATATTTTGTACTAGAAATCAGAGATCCTTGAAAAGCTTCTTACATATGGCAGATTATGTCCTTGTCAGATTTACACTTAATACAGCTAAAACTACTGTCTTGAATTTATCTGGCATATACCTCTGGCTAGCTGTTGGGCAGCAAAGCAATACCAGAAATGAAAAATCTGCATAACTATTACAAATAGAAATCTTAGTTTAGGTATTTGCATCACTACATTATGAAATCTGACATACCAAATGGAATTTTTTTTTTCCTGAGTTCCATTTTGGTGAAGAATGATGATGAAATATGTTGCTATGAAGTCTGAGGTGATGGGAGGAAGGGGTTGCTTAAGAATGATTTGTAGATGTTGAGAGGCCAGATTATGAAATAAGAGGAAATTAATCCTCACAAAGCTTGTCTCTCATTTTATGAAAAAAATGTTCAGCTTCTTCATTTACAAATTATTCTCTAAATGCCTTGGGTCCAACTTTGGGAGATAGCTCTGCCTTTTAGAAATGGAAACTGAGGGACTGAGAGTGGAGTCCAGATTTTGGTAACATTTGTATGCAAAGACCAGTTTTTAGTCTCGAGTAAAAGTGTGTTCAAAAACTTTCCAAGCTGTCACATGATGAGCTGGAACCAGCCCATGAAAGAACAAGACAGTCAAGCAAGGTCAGTCTTCCACTGCAACCTCAGAGCCTCTTTTAAATCAACTGTATAGAACTTAATAGAGAAAGGTAATGGCAAAATATGCAGGAATAATTATAGAAATTATAATAGGAAAGAAAATTTAAAATAAATAAAGCCACTCTGATAAATTCTTGAGAAGATATGAATGGAAGTGAAAGATTGACTTGATGCAGTAAAGGTTACAGGTCTTCAGAGTTTTCCATAATGGTTTTAAACATCTGAGGTCTGAAAACTGGATATGGCGTATGTTGATTTGAATAATAATTGAATAAGTAAGACTGTTTCATATTGTTACACAAGAATCTATGTAAACCTTAGTTAAAGGTCAATCTATATCATGTTACATGTTGGAATTAATCATTAATAGTACATGAGGAGCGGTAAATATGAACTACATTACACTCAATAACAAAGAGTTCTTGCTTGCAGAAACAAGTCAGCAAAAAATGCAGTTTTTGGAACATGAAGCATTGGGATGGAACCCCATAAGACATCTTTCATTTCTATTCTGTCTTCCTTGGTCCCTTGGAGTCACTTAGTGTTCTAATTTTGGTTGTGTGTTTTTTTCCTTCTCCTAGTAAAACCTGGCTTTTAAGTTTAAAAGCTCTTTGATCATTGGGGAGTTCACAAGAGACAGGTGTAGTTCACATGTAGTCTTGGTAGATATTCAAATGCTGTAGTGAGGGTGCTGGTGAAAGCCACGAGGAAATGAAGACTGTCTTTTGAGCATGGCAAAGCTATCTGGAATAGATATTCCTTAGAAGCCATATTTATTTGGCTAAGGAAATGAAATGGAGTGAAAGCATAGTGGATGGATAC
>WBNO01022214.1:0-48339 GCA_013400575.1 Peucedramus taeniatus
TGCAACCCATGACAACCTGAAATTCACTTCGACTGTGACAACAGGAAAACAGTTCCTAGGAAAACAGAGCAAACCTAGAGACTTTCGTGATAACTAGAAACAGGTAAGTCAGAAAAGGTAGGGTTTAGTTTCCTTCATGAAAATCTGGATCTGGGATGTTTCCCCTTAGTTCCACTGATTGGTTGGATCACTCTCCCCTAACACAGCTGGGTAAAGGAGAGGAAAAAAATAACAAAGGGTTCCTGAGTTGAGATAAGGATCAGGAGAAAACACTTCAAGAGCAAAACAGGCTCAACTTAAAGTTGCAAAGTGAATTTATTATTTATTTATTATTAACAGAATCAGAGGAGGATAATGGGAAGTAAGATAAGCCCTTAAAACACCTGTCCAGGACAGAGGGGACACCAAATTGCACCATCTGAACCACACGGTATCAGAGGTAGCAAGCAAAACAGGTTAGAGGTGTCTGGTCTCCTGGGCAGGATTTTTAGATATGTAAATCCACAGAGCTCCTTTGAACTCAATCAATGCTTATTGATAGAAGCAGTAGAGCCAAGCTCCTCTCTCTCTAGGAGAAGGCCCTGATTACCACTTTCTCTCAAGGGAAACTAGTTTTACAAATGTTTACATGCTTAAGTTCTTGTGACAGAGATTTGGTAAACTGTGAACAAAAATTTGATTTACTCAATCACTATGCCCCTACTGACCTTATTGAAATATCCTCCTGGTGAAAATCAATTTTTCATTTTTAAACAAGAATACTTAACTATCATCCACATTGATTTAAACCCATCTTAAACTGCAGTGATATTGCACTCAGAAAAAATATGAGGCAGAAGTTATCCCATCTGCAGTAAGCATTCTCACACTGTGCAAGCATGTCTGACTAGGCAGGCTTTCCCATTGAAGGACTTTTCCTCAGGAAGGCAAACCAAACATTTTCTGGATAGCATATGTATTATCCTAGGGGATATTTAGCTTCAAAATGATGCCTTGCCATCTCTCTTGGGTAAAAAGGCATCATTTGGAAGCTAAATATCCCCTAGGATAATGTAAACACATCACTGGATGTGGTCTGAGTACACCCTCAAGCTCTCTGCAGGCAGCAGGGCACAGAGACCACTCTCCAGTGTACCTAGTTAAAAAGGAGTTGTCTTTAACACCTAGCTGAGTTTTTTTATTCAAAGCTATTTGTTATGTTTTTTAATGATACACCAAATGCTCCAGCATCCATACTTTCTACCATGTTAAGCAGGAAGTCACTGTGTTGAAACATAGTAAAGTAGTGAGAAAGGAATATATAGATTTCAGGGCAAAAAATTAAAAATCTGTTCTGTCCTGCATTTTCCTTCTTTCATTTAAGGATTTTACATGGTTGGTTCCTGTCTTACCGACTGCATGTGTTCACATCAAACAGGAAAAAACCCCTCCACCCAAATCTAAAAGGGAAGATTCCTTTGTCCCTTACTAACAGGATGAATGCGTAAAATCCACGTGGACCAAGTCAGCCCACTGCATTCCCACATATCTGCATCTTTATTTCAGGCTTGTGAGCTGAAAACCAGGCAAGAGCTCTCAGCCAAGGAGGCTGCTGATGAGTGCCTTGGAGATATCACAAGTGAAAATGAGGCCTCTTGTCTTTATTAATTTCTAGTTAAATATGCAATATCTTATCTACCACAGGTAGCACGGGAAGAACCACTGGCTCCACAGGATAAAAACTTCTTTCATATTAGTAAACATCCGGGAAAGGAACTGTTTTCTCAGTAAATTATACAGCTATCTGTTGCTACAGAAAGGCTGGCTGCTTGTCTAAATACAAGGATATTAAAAGCAGGGATCACAGTGTAAAATGTGTATTAGAATAAGCAGAACATATCTGAGGGAGGAGCATCTCCCTCATATGATCTATCATCATATAAAAATACTGAAAATAAAAGCAATAAAGTTGGCAAAGCTGCTGCTTTGGTTTTACCACTTCGGAGCCATCATCTGTCAAAAGTAGTTAAAGGAAAACAATAGTAATTGGTCACCTCAAGATTCCCTGAATTTGCTCATCTGGCCTTGGCAGGAGAACATTCCCACCAAGTCCAGGTAACAACAGTAGTATTGGGTATTCCCAACTCTGAAAAAAACAATGGCTGATTGGCATAACCCTTAAGATTGAATAAGGCAATCAGGAGAGCTGCTCTTTGCCAGAAAACAGCATCTTTTGTTCAACCTCCAAAAGCTAGAGGGTGAACAAGCTAAACATGAACAGAATTCATGTTCTAGCCAATTCTACATGCCAATTCATGAGAATCTCCTCTTTTGCCACTTCTTTGCCTTACATCAGCATCTCCCTCACCTTCCCCATTGAAAGGGGAAAATTCATTTTTAACACACCCTTATTAAACCACCACTAAAAACTACTGCTGAACTATTATTTGAGGCATCTTTTCCACAGTCTTCTTTCAAAAATACTCAACAAAACAAAACAAACCCCAAAAGTCAACCAACCAACCAACAGCAACAAAAAAAACAACCAAAAAATCTCCCAAAACCTCAAATTTTACAGCTAACCAAAATCATACAGAAGAGTCTAAGGATCTTTGACCCATTTCAGTCTGAGGGAATTAACTAACATATCTACTAACCTCCCTGTTCTCTAATCTTTGTGTAGTTGAAGACCCAGCCATGAAATAGAAGGATTAATAGCAGCTGGTGTTAACAGGCTTTGTAGCCACTATGGGCAAAGAAATATTAGCAGTTCCCCAAGGAAACTGCTGTTATCATTCAGCCATGTATTTAGAGTGAGGTGTTTCAGAATTTCTGCAAAACTATTTGGATTGCTGGATAATATTTTTAAGCAAAATGTGTTTTCTCTTAATTCCTACGAGATCTTTATGTACCTGTATTTAAGAATCCATTAACAGTACAAACAAAATAGGAAAATTAGTATTTTGACAGTAAGAAAGAGTTGTGAAAGACATGTTCTCCATACAGTCAGCAGAAAATCTCAAAGTGAACAGCAGCCTTATTCTGCATCCCACTGATGTCCCCCTCTCCATTGCAGGTCCTCACCTTTTTCTGCACTTAGCTTTCCCCAGATTTCCCAGCTGCACCAAACCAATGGCTCTCATGAGAGCCAGCCTAGGCCAGCTCTGATTTTTTACAATACAACCAAACTCTTATTAATAAAGTCAGTAAAAATGAAGACACTGTGCACTCTTCAAGTATCTGGCTCTTCAAGGCAATTCTGTTTTAGGAGATTAATATGCAATCTGCTATTTTTTTATTTTTTTAGGAATCAGTATTTACTTAAGAACAACAATAGCACTTCCAAGGCCTTTTAAGTTTATCATACTGCTGTGATGCTAATCTCTCTTAATGAAAACAAATTACTTCCACAAAGGATGAGTCTTTTGGGCATGATTCTGATTCTGTTTGCACTGCTTTATTCCAGCAGCTGCAGCTCATGGGGTCTCTACTGATTTACACCCACCATCAGGATAAGCTTCTTTCCATTCACAGCAAGCATGGTGCATGTGGTGTTGCTGAAGCCCAAGTGATTTGGAATACAGCTGAGAGTACTCTCAGAGTCTTTCAGGTTTTTTTAACTTTTATATCATGCTGCTTCTGCTCACATAAGACAGAAAATGAAAGCACAGTGTACTTGTGCAGTGTAACCAAGCAACAAGGCACAGCAGGGAGACCCAGTTATCTAATGCTAATCGTACCCCAGGGATATGCAGCTCATGAATTTAGGGCCATTTTCACATTTAGCATATTTCTCTTAATTTAAAGGTAAAAATAAATTATTTCTATAAGCTGCTTTGATCCCTGGAAAATGTCTCCTGACATTAAATCCACTCCATCTGGCTCTCAGAGATTACTACACCTCATACTTGCCACTCAAAACGCTCAGTCCAGAGTACTAGGTGGTCCTCATCACTAACCCATTTCAAACATCCTAGTCCAGTGTCACCTCCTCCACACCAGGTCTCTGTGCATCACTTCTGCAAGTCCACGAGTCCTGAGCTTGCCCCAGAGGGCAGCCAGAGAGCTCCTGGTGCTGGGGTGTAGGACTGATGGAAAGCTGCCTTCATGCCCACAAGCATTCCAAGTTTAAATGTCTCCAAGCAGTAGATGAAATTAATTAAAATGCCAATATGCAATTTATGACAGTCTGCTAAAAAGCTGCATTTCAGCTCTGTTGGAGATGGGAGCAGTCCAGAATCCCTGTAACAGGTTACATGCCAGCATGTCTCTCCCCCACCAAAGTGGAGCAAACAAAAACATGCACAAGAGAGTGCAAATGTAGCCTGGGCTCCTTTTGGCTCAGTTCAAATAGAGCCATCCTATCTTCTTACCACAAGTGCTGGGACCACAGGAACTCAGGGCAATGATGGCCTCACTCAGTTCACTGGCAGCATAAACAGAGCAGTGTCACACACACAGTGGCTGCAGGTGACAGCACCAAGCCTGGAGCACTCAGTCAGTGCCATTATGCAAAACTTGTACTTACCCATTTGGTGGGCAAACATATCTTTTGAAAACTGTTTCAGTTTTTACTTTATCCTGCCTCAAGGCAGGGGCTAAACGAGCTAGCTAACACCTATGTTCACTCACTAGGTTGTTTTATGCATTTTGGTTGATTCAGTCTGTTCTAGACTGAATTACTGGAAGTAATCCCAGTAAGGTGGCATGAAAAAGACAGAGACCACACCAGTGCTGTCTGTAAGATCAGTGATCAAGGTTCTTCAGTGGCTGGACACAAGCTGCAGCAGATGGCAGCTCTGTGGAGTGGAAGTTTAATCTTTGAGCTCAGATATTAGAGACAGGACTGCCTACTGTTGGGCACAGGCTTACACTTGCAGCCAAAAGGTTTGTTGCACAAGCAATGCCAGAAGGCAATTATCACAATTAGGTCATCTTTTTGACCCATTTTAAATGGACTAATAGCAGGGGTTGTTATCAGCTTGTATCTTGTTCCAGCAATGATCTAGATCCTCCTGCACACTAAGGATTCAACACAAGCTGTGCAAACACAGTGATATTTTTTGCCTAATTTGTCGTAATGCTGAGCTAAGGAAGAGGAACAGGGGACAGCAGGTAAGGAACAAAGGCACAATCCCAGGCCTAGGGGTGACCAGTGCTCACAAATCAATGGCAGAGCTCCTTGCAAGGGCTCTTTGTTTTTATGACTGTGTAAGTAATGGTAGTAACAGCAGTTCATGGCTGCATGAATCTCCTCGCACGATTTCTCATGGCATGTGGAATAAGGCAAGGGAATATAGCAGTGCATAATTATCCTTCTCAAGTCTAACACTGCCCTCCTGGGCAAGGGCTGGATCTCAGTGTTGGGAGGTCAGCTTTTTTTGTTAGCAGTGGATACCCTGGAAGGGTATCCAGATGTAGAAAACCAGATGTAGAAAACTGAAAAAAGATGAACCAAGAGGGAAAATGAGCTGCTGCACTTAGAACCTGCTTAAAAAAAAAAAAAAGAAAAAAGAAAAAAAGAAAAAAAAAGAGTAAAATATCTCCTTTCCACATTATCCATGCAGAGGCAACCACCAGAGGTTTGGCAACACCTCTGCCCTCATCCTTGTGTCACTGCTTCCAGCTGTCTCTCCAGCACACCACAGCTCCTGCTCATCACCACAGGGTGCTCCAAAAAAAGGGTTAATGCTTTCTGGAGCCTCAGGACAGAAAGTTCAGCTTGCTCTGCCATTGCTGCACACTGGGCTATTAGTGGGCCCCTCCTTTAGGCTGATAGTGCAATGGAATTTGCTAACCCATTGACTGCCCTTAAATCAGGCTGAATGGAAGATCAGCCAGTAAATCAAGAGGAAGATCTTGTTAGTGCCTAGGTATGGTCTTTGGTTTTTTTAGATTATGCAATTCCACTTCATGGATACACAAATTGCAGAGTGTGAATCATTAATATCCAATCTGGGGAAGCTACTGGAATGTGACTGCTGAGTAGGCATATGAAAATATAAAGCTATCAGCAATATACTAATTTTGTAGTGCTCCACACAGAATGAGCAGCAGTAGTTTACAGATACAAAACTCCCTTGCCTAGAGGGCCAGCCTTCATTTTGCCTAGATTAATTCCTAAGAAAAGCCTAATACAATTTGGCATTTTTCAGATTAAAGTAATTTGTTTATTTAGAAGACTGAAGACAGTTTCCTTGTAGTGGCAAGTGAAAAGACAGCCTGAGGAACTGAGGTACCAAATGCATCAGTTTGCATTTCTCTTGAGAGCACTGTCACTTAAATGCCACTGTTCACTATCTTAGGTACCATTCATGTCTTGCAAGGTATGGAAAAGACACAACAGGATACACAGAAAAAAAATCCTTCTCCTACTTCATGAGCTGGATATTATTGGTCTTCTGCCAGCATAAGTGCAGCAATGATTGTTTTTTGGCTAAGATTGATCCAATAGGAACAGGTATCCCTGCATAGTCAGAGAACAACCAGAGATGCCAAGAGGAGCCTTGCTTTGATTACATTTCATGGATCTGTACAAGGGAGAGGTCAGGTAATGTCTTACTGAACATGAAAATTAAAGATTCTCCAAGGAAATATGAACTGAAATGTGATTGGGATTTATACTTTTAATATCCTGTGTTTGCCATCTGTTATTTGATGTCCTGAATTTTTATTTGAACCCTGTTTGACAAACAGAGCTTGATAGAAGAAAAATTAGAAGTTAAAAGGAGCACAAACTCTCATCGAAGTCTCACCTGTACATCTTCATCTACACTGATCTTATGTAGTGGTTCACAAACCTGGGGTTGCCATAAAAAAAGCATCAAGTGTGATAGTCAACCTTAAAAGAAACTTTTGCTTAAAAAAATTTCCTGACATACTGAGAGGAAACATTATCCTGTTTTACTCCTCATCCAAAAATCATTGCAGAAGGCAGCTGTTTCCTTCTAAATTTTTACCATGCTGCACTTCAAGGATATTTCAGGAGCACTTTTTGTGGGTTTACAAGCATATTCTGAATATAGATACTTTTCTCAATCTCTCCAGAGCAGATGCAGGGCTTTAACATCCCTCAGTTCACCTGAAGAAGTGGTTCACCTCAATATCTCACAAAAATGAGCCTGATATTTTTGTGTTAAGGTTTCTTTGGGACACATTTATTTCTTTCAGTACCTCTTGAGAAAGTAATTTTCTTACTTAAAAGGTGCCTGGAAAGTCTTACACAACATTGCACGAGGTTTGGAGCCAGCCTCCCCATCTCTGAGCACAGAACCATTCAGCTGAGAACCTACTTCCTTCTGTGTTCTTGTTTCAGGAAAATGTAACTCAGATTAATCTGAAATTAATTAACTTGGGTGCTTCATACTTCACTGCAAAGTACCAGGTTCCTCAGGGGAGCTGCCACACCATGATTTTCCCTTGAGATGGGTACATTTTAGCAGAGCTGGGCAGCCATCCCAAAGACTGCTTTTCATGCAGATTTACCACTGGCCATCACACAGTAAAATGATAAAGAATGCTGCTCTGGCACATAAGAATTTCAATCTGGAACAGCCTCAGTAGCAGCTATTTAGCAATGGTGTTAATGACCCCCAAAAATACATTTCAGTACTGAACTGTGGAGCTGGAAGCCCAACAGAAGTCACCAATCCTGAACCAGGAGATCAATGCCCCCTCTGAAAAGATCCTTACATTTTTCTTGCTTCATCTATTGTTTGTCTTTTATATTGGCTTAAAAAAATAAACACACACACATTACTTTGAGGGAAAGTAAAGCTGAAAAAAAAAAAGAAGGAAAGAAAACCAGCTATTGTCTTTTTTGTGTGTGCATGAAATGGAATCTAACTTACAAAACCTTGCATGGGAGATGACCTTGTTTGTCTTACTCATTTCTCCAACTTTGTTTCACTTAAGGAGTATGAAAATCAAATTCTTTTTGCCTGGTAAATAACCAACACCAGAAACCCTGTGAGGGTTGTGAGTGTCAGGGGAAATTGATAGTGGACTGAGTGAATTTCCCTAGTGGAACAGCACATCAATGACTCATTCAAATTGTCACCTGAGACCCCTAAAAGGCAGTCCAGTGTCAAACATTCTCACCCCCTCTCCTCAAGCAAGCTTGTTTATGGTTAGATCCTCATTACCCTTCCATTAACTTCGGGCTGACAGCCCAGCAGACATAATCCAGTTAGTAACAGCAGAGATCCATCAATACCTCAGGCATCACCCTCATTTGGGCTTGCCCTTCTAGTGCAAGTCCTGTGTTCTAAAAGGAAATTACATTGTTATGTCTTTTCATCACTATCACTAACACCAGCCGGATAGGAACAAAGTTGTATGTGAAAAAAAGAGAAAAAAAATGTTGTAAAAAAAAAAAATAGTGTACTGCATTTGGCCAAGAGATCTCAAATCAGCCCCTGTGCAGCCCAGACTGTTTGCAGATTTAAGCCCTATTGCACTCCATGAAACCAGCCATGGATTTTAGCAGTATCCTTGTTAGTGAGCTTTAGAGGTTCAAATGAGATCTGTGTTTCCCAGAGCTGCCAGGATTTGAATTAGCAATGAACACAAACTCCAGCCTCAGAGATTTGCATCTCATGGCAAGTGAGAGGCAGAGTCTGTGCTCAGGGCTGAGCCCTTGTGCATCCCTCAAGCCCAGTTTTGCCAGGAAGACCCTGAGAAATGTGGAAGCAGAGGCAGAGTGTGAGGCCTGTGTGAATTACACACTCTGAGCTGAGTTCAGCTCACCCCAGAGCTGCTGAGCTGTGCTGGGAGGAAGCTCTGTGGCCCCATCTCCATAGGGCACATCTCATTCTCCTTGGTGATTGTTCTTCCCCCTTCTCCACAGTTTGCCATACACAAGAGATCAGTGTCTGCTCCCTGAGCAGGACACAGACCTTGTCTCTGTGGCCATGCCAGTCAGCCAGCAGGCAAAATGAGCTGCTTTCATCCCCAGATGACCATACCCACTCAATGACACGACCAGGGCCATCATCTTCATAAAAAGCAGCAGACCTTAGTCCAGTCAGGGGAGAAAATTATAACATAAAAACTAAGCTCTCTTTTAGGAATAATCTCAATACTCTGTAATTGCTCAAATCCCAAGAAAAGCTCACCCTACTGCTTCCATTTCATATTTGCTCACTGTGTGTGCCAGCTATAGCCAAGAACACACACTCACTACTTTATCTACTACTTGAGCTCAAGGAACAAGAGCTACATTTTCCATCTACCTATTTATGTAGTGAAGCAGCTTTTTACTTTTTCTCAGTTATTCCCCTGCACTAGGAACTCAGGGACACTTTTGGTTGTGCTCCTAGCCCAAAGGAAACATTTAGATTCTGGAAAGGCATTAGCATGCTTTGAAATTCAGACTCTTAGAGTCATATATCAACCACAGTAAAGTTTCTTTGCTTTTCAGTTTTCTGCCACAATGACTTTAATACTCTTTTGACATTCTGATGGAATAGATATTTGCCAGAGTTCTGGCACTGGAGATGGATACAGCCTCCCACATAAATTGTGGGGAGGAGGAAGAGGCTTTGTAGAAGGATGCAGGCTTCAAAGCATGTCAAGCACTGTTGGACCAATGTACCTGCTAGTGCACTGGGGAGGCCCAAAATCAGCTTCATCCCCTTCTGCTGTTGTAGCATTTTAAGATAGATCCTTCTGATGAGTTCTGAGGGTAATGCCCCAGAGCATGACAAACTAATATTCTGTGCTGTTTCTGCAGCCCTTGTAATAAATGATGAATTATCAGTTAGCCCAGGAAGGCCCATTTCAATGGCAATCTCATATATAGCTGCTGATTCCTAAGGCCAGTGTTACCCTTCCTTTCACCTGCAAAGGCAATGCAGGTAACACTGTGGAAGGCTGCTAGTAAGCCTCAGATATCTTCATCTTGGTTATTGTGAGATCCCAGGGCTGCACCCCAAGAAGAGCAGAATGCAAGGCGTGTGTACTGGACACATGCACAACATTAATTATAGCAGCACTTCACTCATTAATGCTTCCTGACCCTGGAGGTGATTTTCCACAGGATAGTGCTTACAAATTCCCTTCCTCCTTGCCACTGTCCTCGTACGCTGACGAGAGCTGAGAAAAGCTCCTGCTTTTTCATTTTTCAGAATTCATTTATTAGCATTCATTTTTCAGAATGCTAATAATTGCCTGAGTTATCAATCAAAACAGATGGAGACAAAAGTAATCAGCATCATCAGAATATCTCTGTGATACAGCAAGGAGGCATTCTGAACTCTGCCCGAATGAATGGGCCAAGCTAAAAGCTCGCTAGTGCCTGAGAATTACACTAATGTGATGTGACATTTGCTCAAAGCCAAGTCCTTCTGTTAATGAGTTTCTGAGTTCTCACAGCAAAGTCACAGCTATTGTTCAAGGTTCAGAAAATCTGCAGTTGGCAGGTCAGAATAATAGCAAAAGTGAAAAGAAACAACAGTGAAATGCCAGGGAAAAGGAAATCAGAGGAAGTGGAGTATAACTTTCTAGGGGTTTTGAATTCAAAAGACCATAGGAGTGTGTCTCTGCAGACATATCTCAAGCAAGCTGACTCAGTCTTCTGGACCAACACCTCACTTCAAACATGTCATCTGTCCCCATGCCTTAGTGCTTAGCTGGATCAGGCAGCACTTTGTAGCAATTCATCTCTGTGTGCAGCAAGGGGACACTCATGCCCTCCAACATTAGTCATTTTAGCAAGCCATGGTTTAACAGGAGCCATCAGTCATTTAGAGAGCACCACCTCAATTTGGGCAGTGCAAAGACCTCGGGAGTCAGACTTGCAAGGCATCAAACAAATGAAGGTGTTTATTTACCTGTTCATTGACTTCCTTAAACATTGTGGTTTGCTGTCTCAGATCACACACCTTACACTGTACTAGCCTCTTTCTGTCACCCTGGTTTTCTCAAGTTTTACCAAGTCTTCTGATGTTTGCATATTTGTACAGAACTTTCCCACAAACTTTATGTAAATAAATTATTGTTTTTCATTCCTTTATGGGGGACGAGCAACGTGATGGACTCTTGGGTTGCCCAGTGACATTGAGGAGGTGGCACTGTAACCCTCCAATGACACTGGCATTTCAGAAAGGTATATATATGGAGTCAGATGTTTTAATAAAGGGTTTTTTAGTTTGCTTTGAACAGAACTGCCTGTGTCATGCTGTGTGTCACCCCAGGGTGACATCTTTTTAATGTATCAATTTCTCTGTCTTGCTCAAGGCATAGTTGCATTCATGTTAATGGACTTAAAAATAAAACAAAACTGTTAATTCAGGTCTGTGTTAGCTTAGTTGATTCAGTAGAAATGGCTGTCAAAAACACATCATTCCTAGGCTGGCTTTTAAGAACTTGAGCAATCCCTGAGCTCCTCTGCTGCCTCTCCCCAGTGTCCACACTGGCCACTGGGTCAGTCCCTCAGCCTGCAGAGCCTCTCAGGCTTCAACCCGAGTGTCTCTGTGTCAGGAAAGGGGAGGGGAGAGCAGAAATAGTCCTTGCTGATCTCAGTCCACCTGTTGCTACCACCAACTGCTGCCTCAGTATAATTTGACAGCAGTTTGACAGCTTTTTACCTGTTAAATGAGTAAAATGGATTTTAAAGCCATTTTTGATATTAATACACACCTTCTCTCTCAACTTTAATTGAAGCATATAACTAAGAAAAGGATCCTTACACACATTCTAGCATCTCCAGACAGCTTAAGGATTTAGCTAGACACTGTCAAAGTACCTGAAATCCTATTCCATTCACATAACACCCATTGCTGAAGAGTTAATTTCTGTACTAATTTTCAACTTCTTTCCCCTCTTTGGATTATTTATAGGCTTTGATTAGTCCAAGATCACTCCCTCTGATATAATGACACCATAGAGAGAGAGGAAAAAAAAAGAAGAAAAGAGTAATTTAATGTGTGTGCCCTTGCAAGTGTACAATACACACAAATAACAGCAAAGAAAATATTGCCATGAGTAGGCACAGAATTTAAATATACATTCAGAGATGAATACTGGAAAAAATTATACTGGATGTTTCCTGCTTTAGCCATGACTTGTATGCATCAGGTTAATTTTCTTAATTTGTGGTTTCCAGTCCTCTGCTCTGACTGTTGGAAGGGGCCCAGCAGCCATGCCCCCTACCAAGCATTTTAGGTTTGGCTGCCTTGCAGAACATGACAGATGACTCCATTTTGCAAGGAAATGCTGAGGAAATGTCTTTATAGACCCTGAAACATCTTTAACACTAGGGCTTGCCTCCAGCCAAGCAAGTTAAGGTCCTTCTAATTATACATCTTTAAATTTATTATTCTCCCCTCCTGTAATGAAAGGACTGGGAAACAGCCTTTCACTTTTAAGGAAAACTTGGTTTTTATATTAGGTAGAATATTAATTTAATTAGCTATTCACACAGCACTTTAAAGACAAAGATATAAGAACTTCAGAAGGTTTGAAGTGATAAAATGCAGTATAAAGGTGAAACCTATTGCATTCAGTTTAGCACTTGTCAAATACTTCTGTCAAAAATAGGTGCTTGAGGCACCCATGCTGTCCCATGAAAATAAAGCCTGGCCTAAAGGCATGCTAATGCACATCTCCATGGCCATCATCCCATTTGGGATTGGCTCCCCTAAGGGAGGGTGCAACAGGTGCAAAGGGAATTGTGGCCATGTGTTCTAGATCTAAGACCACAAACTGAGCTGTGCCTGAAGAGCTCCCTGAATCCCCCTTGACAAAAATTCCTGCGGTTGCTTTCAACATGGAGTGTCTTGGGCAGCTCAGGGATTCATGACTGTCACCAAGGGCGCTCATGGAAAACAAACAGAACAGTCCTTTTCTGAGCAAAGTCAACTGAACAAAGCAAAACGTGAAAAAGCCAAATGAAAACTCCTTAAAAAATTACAGTTCATTTTTAGGACAAAACCGGATTTTATTTTTGAAGTAATTCAGAGTGAGATAGTAAAGAAGAATCATTTTGTGACTTAGTTTCTTAAGCTGTGCTTCAGACATTTATGTGTTTTTAGTACCCAAACCATGAATTTTAATATAGCCAAGTCAGTGTGTAACTTTTAGATAATTTCAAGTCTAAACTATTAGATCTACTGCATTTAAACTATAAGTCTTGACTATCAAGTACAATCTTCAAAGTGCTATTCCCATATCTCATTCAGTGGATAGCTTAAAAAAGAACTTGCATTAGCTTCCAAGAGCTTCAAATTACTTGGGCAATTTCTGGACTAACAGGAAAAAGGCAAAATTTGTCAGACTAATGATTCATTGTGAATAATTCCCCTACTGCTGCCAGAAATAGANCCCCCCCCCCCAAAAAAAACCCTCAAACAAGATGAAGAAAGCTTATGTGCTGCCCAAATTATGCTCTGATGTGTGACACTATTTGTCTGACAGTTTTCATGTACACTAAATTAATTTAGAAGTGGAAAGGGAAAAAGAAATGAGGTGACTTCTGACAAGTTCTGGAAGTTAAAAAAAAAAGAGGAAAACCAGCTCTCTTGTGTGTGTGTGTAAAAAATACCTATGTTACTTCAAAATTCACAATATCAAAAGAGCTTAAAAATAAAAATGTCTTCCTGTTCCATTTTGAATATGAGAAAAAACAATTAATTACATTCTAGATTCACACTCTGAAATTTAGGAACATATGCATTCATCTTATATTCTTTTATATACCTAATTTCCCAGCTGGGTTAGAAAAGAGATCATGTTGAATGAGATGTGTTCCTTGGAATGTTTTAAAGCAGAAGCTTGATTCCACAGATCCTCCCAGGCTGTGCTTCCAAGAAAGAGATGTTTTCCTATTTACACACTGAGTCTGAGTCCCGAGGTCACATGAAATGTGCCAATAGTTGACATTCCACTATTAACACTCATAGCTCAGCCCAACACAAAATGCTAAGCACAATATAACAATTAAAAGAGTCTAGGAACTACAAACTTCATTAAACCAGGACAAGCATTAAATTCCCAACTTTTCTGCTTTTATGTTTATGTCACTTTCCTTCAAGTTGGAAAGTTTAAAAGCTCTTTGAAGTCCTAACAGTTGTTATTAAAAATTTCTCTGCTCCCTTTTCTAATTGCTTTTTCTGTTCATGAAAAGTCAATTAAAAATCCCACAGATCACATTTCCAGCTTATCTGGCCAGCCCAGGGAAACACTTTGGATATTGTGTCACTCTTTTTTTATTATTTGTCTGCCATCCATTGTTCAAAACAAAAAGTCTAGTAAACCCAAAAATTCAAAGAAGCAACAACCATGGCCCAATCAATCTTCCTGTCCTTGTCATTCCACCTCAGCTTTCATGTATCATTAAATCTTCCACACTTTTAACATGTAGGCTCACTATTACACAGCAATTTTATCACAAAGTAATGCTTCTGAAATAAAAGCACTACAACAGGTACTCCCTCTGAGACTTTTTTCTAATCTAAAGCTACAAATTTTGGAGGAGAACAGAATATTCACCTCAATACTTTCTGACAGTCATAACAGTATAGATACTTTTTAAAGGTTTTGTGTAAAACACCAGCATCTTCATGCATAATTGACAGAGGAATTCAGACCTAGATGCTTATACAATTCTATCATTATTTCTCTCTTTTTTTTTTCCTGGAAGATATTTAGTCAGGAAAAAAAAAAAAAAACCATCCTAAACCAACTTTTGAAATCTTGCTTTTATACAGAAGCAGAACGATTGATTTCATGACTGCTAATTGGTAAAGAAATGTTTTAAGAAGATGTTAAAGCATTGCTAAAGAGCATATTTTTGATGAGGCTCTTCCTTCCAGGTGGCTGTGAGCACACAAAGAAAGCTCATAAGAGCATTTTTCCACTCTGCTCCCCATTTTAATCAGAACTAACTTGATCCAGATAACAAAATGAAATCAGTCTCTGTCCAAAGGATTTAATTATCTGTGGCTGTGCATACTATGAAACATTAAATAAACCATAAAAATCTTAAGGAGACAAGGCCTAATAAAACAGTTCTTCTGAACACTTCCTTGGTGAAAAAATTATATTCAACATCATCGACAAACATAGTGACCAAAACCAGATATTTTCAAAATGAAACCTTCTGAATTTCTGATTTTAACTTCTTCTAAATTTTATCAATTTCATTTGAAATAAAATAAACACCACAAAATCACAGACAGAAATACTAAATTTCAGGATGAATGAAGTTTGGAGGTTTCTTCCAATATGAAATATTAAATCATTTTTCATGTGATTTTCATTTGAAAAAAATGCATCTATTATTCAAAAAGATATACAATGAATATTCTCAGATTCCTCAAGCAAACTTCAACACTCCCAGAGTACAAGTAAATAAATAAAGAAAACAGGAATGAAAAGAAAAGCCAGACAATTCCTTTCCTACCAAAAAACCAGCAAAGTTCAAAACATTTTTAAGATGCAGAAAGCCAACAGAGACAATCTCTGCTTTCAGATGCAATTGAGTTGTAGTGGAAGAAGGGAAGAAAAACTTTCCTTTACACACTTAAAATAATAAATTTCTTTTAAAAAGAGAGTTTGCACATTGTTTTCCATATTAGAAATTATCTGTTTCAAGAGAAGACTAAGAAACAGCACAACTACACACATACTAGCTTTCATGCCTTCCCTAGCACTGAAGCAATTCCACACCTTTTGGGAAGACAGGTTCTGGTGGTTTGGGCTCTGTCCTGAAAAGATCTGTCCCCCAAGGGCCTCTCAGGATGAACATTCTGCACGAAGCAAAGAGGAGGCTGGAGCCCCAGTGCTGCTGTTCTGAGTCCTGCAGAGGGAAGGCAGCTTTTGCTTCCCATGGGGCTCCCCAGGCTCCCCAGGGTGCTCTCTGACCAGCTCACTTTAGCAGAGGTGACTTCCTTTAATTCAAACAAGGGCAATTGAAATGCCCACTTAGAAAATGCCCCAATTCCTCCTCCACTGAGATCTGATGCCAGGGTCTGGGCATCTGCTGCCTCTCAGCAGCTGTGCAACGCTGGTGTCAAAACCAAGATGCTGGTGTGAAGAGGCAAGAATGTGATTATCAATTTGAATTACTGCCTTGTAATTTCTACTCCTGATCTTGCAGAGAAATCCATGATGTTGGACTTCACACCTTAAGGAGAGTGTGTTGCAGGAGGGGCAGATTAATTTTCAGTAGGGGCTTCTGTACTGCACTGACAAGCTGCATTTGCAAGCCAGCCTATTCTGAGTTGTACATTTCATTACCTTCTTGTTGTTGTTGTTGTACTCCCACAGACAACCTGGAAAATAACAGGGGGATTTCCTCCAGCTTCTGCTATATTTGGGGCTCATGTGTGCTGGAGACATCAGCTGTTAGCTGAGACTGCCTAATTTTGTGCTGCATAATGACCTTACAGCAGAGGGATGGGATCCACTCAGAATTCCTTGTAGTGCTCTTACAGATTTCATTTGCTTGTAAATTCAGGCAAGCAGTGGCTGTGCTAGATGCCAAAGTGCTTTGAGCCACTGCAGATCTGTGCTAGAATAAACAGCAGAGGTGTCCATTTCTGCCTGCCCAGGCTCACTTGAAAGAGAAAAATCAAGTGTGGGTTTGCCAATATCTCCCCCAAGTCATTAAACAAATGTGACTTTTAGCCACAAAATAGACATAAAACACAGGTGTAGCAGTTTTGCAGTTTCTAAAAAAAGCAGTTTTGCAGCCATGCCTTGGAATAGCCTTCCATGCCTATGAGCATGGCAGAGTAAGTAAGCCAGCTGTTTGGATGATGAGTTTTAGTTTCCTGAAAAATCCATTCTGATGGGCTGGCCAAATTCACCCATCACCTGTCTCTGATGGGCTTTTCCTTTCTTCCATGGCTTTTCCATGTGCAGTTACTTCCCCTAGGTTTACAAGGTGTGGATTCACACAAAAAGTGCACGAATAATTAGTGCAATGCTCTTATTCAGCTGTTTAAGGGCACTTTCACCTGTATTGTCACCAACATGTGTGACACCACCACCCCTCTCTTCAGTCTAAAGAACAAAGGGGGGGGGTTTCTGCTCCTCCCATGCCAAGGGATGGGCAGGAGAATATCAGAGCAGCAGGCCCTGCTGGGTAATAAGTAGCATGGACTCCATGATTGCAGAAGGCTGATTTATTGCTTTATTGTTACTACATTACACTATATTATACTATTCTACACTACTAAGAAAAAAACCCATTGCCCTTGCCAGACAGTCCTGTATACACATGGCTCCAATTGGTCAATCAATCCAAACAACCATCACCAGTGTCCAATTAAGAATCCACTCTTTGGTAAACAAATCCCCATAACACATTCCACATGTGCACAACAACAGGCGCAGCAAGTGAAGATAAGAATTGTTTCTCATCCCTTTCTCACAGCTTCCCAGGAAAATCCTGAGAGAGAGCTCTGTCTCTCTCTGTTCAGAGGGTATGTGATTACCACAGGAGAAGGCAGAAGTTTAGCCCTAAAGTGCTACACTCTCAGGCTGAGCAGCTGCCCTGCAGCTCTGTGTCCCAAACAGGCTGCTTGGACCACGCAGAGCAGGCAGGTGGGATGAGTGCCCACAGCTCCTGGAAAACAGGGATCCCTTTTTAGGGTAGCAAAGGAATGTCCTGCAGCTGCCCTCACCTCCTTGTGTGCCACAGCCAGCACTGACCCACAGCACAGCCGTGCTCACGGGGCAGTCCAGCCAGGGCAGGGTGTGGTTTGCTGCCTTCACAGAGCTGGGACCTTCTCCCCTGCCCCTCTCCAAACTGTGGGGCACTGCTCAAAGCAGTGCTCTGAAAGCATACAGCAGAGGCAGTGCTTGTGGTATTCATATTCACTGAACATGATTCTCTCTCCCAGGATTTTTTCCCTGGGAAGCTAAAACGTAGTGGGAAAGCAGAGAAGAAGAGAAAACAATTCTTATCTCACTTGCTGCTCCTGTTTTGCACATGTGGAATGTGTTGGGAAAATTGTTTACCTGAGAGTGGTTTGTTAATTGGACACTGGTGATGGTTGTTTGGACTCATTGGCCAATTAGGGCCAAGCTGTGTCTGGACTCTGGAAAGAGTCAGCGGTTTTCTTGAGCATCTTTTTTCTATCCTTTTAGTAATTAATATAATATAATATAATATAATATAATATGTAATATAAATATAACAAATATAATATAATCGATTCTTCAGCCTTCTGAATCAATGGAGTCATATGCCAATCATTCCCAGATGTCAGGGATCACAGTTCTTCAATAAGTGCTGTGCTAGGACATGCAGGGTCCCACTCATGCCAGACCTCAGGGACAGCTAGGAGCTTCAGCAGCTGTCTCTGAGCGTGGTAAGAGTTGGCACATTGCTTTTCCCTGTCAGTCATCAAGAGACAGCAGGAGCTAGAAGGCACAAGTTTTTTCCTACCCATAGAATCATACCCTTTTGTTTCCAATCCTGCTCCATTGCCATGGATCAAGAGCCCTCGCACTGACTTCTCAGGGATTTTTAGAAACCACTCCTATTAGTGTCTTAGGGACACTGAATCCTGTGTACTTCTCCTACACTAAGATCTTCAGAAAAGCAACTGTGCTTGCACCTTCAGCTTCCCCATTATCAGGTAGGAGACCAATTAGCACAGACTGTTGTACTCTCCAAAATACATGGGTTTCATAGATCACAGCACTTTATTCTGTTAGATCCCAGAACTTCAACCTTCACATTTCAGCCTAGAGGACTGTGTTTATGAAGCCACAACAAAGATACAGGTCAGCTCTACTTGTTACTGCAGTTGAGATTTGGAGACAAGAGAGCTTTGTTTGTTACAAAATGGCATTCCACAGAAGAACCACAATAGACCAGGCATGTTCTTGAAGACAGATGCAGAGATAGATAAGGATATATTCATATCAAAGAATCAAATAGATCCTCTTATGAAGTCAGTAAAGATGGTCTCTGTCAAAGAACAGATGAGTAAGGAATTTGTAGACTAGGAAAATGAGGAAGAAATAGCAGTGAGTCCGACTGGGAGCTGCTATTATGGAAATAGTCTCTTCATGGGTCCCCAGTCAAGGTCCTAAGAACATCTGCTTTTTGTCTCCTGAGCTTAATAAACACAGCAGTGATCGCTGCCTTGCAGGCAGGAGCAGCTGCAAAACCTAAAGCAAGGGGGTGGGAGAAGAGCAAAGAAGCAGCAAGAGTGAGATTGGTTCAGAAATGCTTCCCCCTGGGAGGCCCTGAGCAGACAACCCTGGGTGGTTTGTGCTGTCCTGGGAAAAGATCAGGTGGCCTACCCAGAGAAAAGGGTTTGGAGGAAGGCTGTGCAGTCACATCACTGCCTCATACTCTAGAGGATGTGCCAGCCCAGCCTTCCTGGGGAAGGAAGACTGCTTCTTTCTGCAGAGAGAATAAAAAACCCTGTGCAATTTTCAAGTCTTAAGACTCTGACCCTGCCCTAGACATGCCTGGAAAGTTCACAGTATCCAGATCTTTTTAAACCTTAGCTATTCCAGGGAAACAATGATCTGTCTCATGGGTGCCACAAACAACCATGGCTGGTGTGATATAACCCTTTTTCCAACAGAAGCTGGAGAACATAAATAATTTCAGCCAATGAACACCTGCCAAGTTATATCTGGTGTGGTGCTGGCACTAATCCGAACTGTTTTTTTATCTGGTGGCCTACAGGTGAAAATCTCTGCATTCCCCTACGCTGAGCTATCCATTTGCTCAGATTCAATATTTTATGTTCCCCTTGGTGTTGGTGTTCATGCAATATTTAGTGGACGTGTACAGTGCTTTGCAGATCACAGCACATCACGTATTTCTGCAGAAATAATGCAAACCATGACCACATGAAAGATCTAATGCCATGCTTGTAAAATGAGTGCTTTTATTGCATGTTGAAATGAGCCCTATGGAATTATAAAACAACATGCCTTCGTGCAGACAGACTAAGCCAGAGTGCAGCAACTCTAGTTTGCATTTAGACTTTACATCTGAGTTTTGTGGAGTCCCCTCCCTCAAACTGGCAGGTTTTAACTTGACATTTTGCTTAAATCTTACAAGAAAGGACTTGTAAGGGGGTACAACAACATCCACTGCTTGTTCAGAAGAAAGGGGTTAGCAATGAGAGTTATGCTATGGTTACATTTTTATCACAAACCAAGGCTGTGGTTCTCATTCAAATTAGTAGAAATTCAGCAAAAATCTCTCCAAAAGCAATTTTATGATGCTGTGATTATTCTTTCATGTTCTTACTCCCTTTGTGATTATGATCATCACTGGCTCCAGGCAGCTGAAAAAGGAATTGTTCAACATCATCTGTTGGAACCACTTTTGGAGCAAAGGCAAGACTTTGATTACCTTTTTTCATTTTATTGTACTGAAAAGCATGCTCTTCTACAAAAAGTTTAGATTTTTGTCCAAACCAATTTTTTTTCCCAGACAGACCTTTGAAAATTCTGCATCTGACCAAACCAAAGAAGCATGTTTATACAGTGAAATTAAAGTACAAAAGTTGGTGAGTATGTGCAAAAAGCTCCCCTGCAAAATCCCCCTTTTTTTTTTTTTTTTTTTTGCTATACAGACCAGAAAGCCTGCATATACATCCTGGATGCATTAAATTCCTTTCTGTGGGACACTGTGAAAGTAGAAAGAAGATAATCCTACTGCTTTCCCTATATCTATGTTTGTGCCTGGTTTTTAATTAGCCATAAACCGACGTGTGTTTTTGTAAAAAGAAGAATTTGGTTTTGGCTTCCAGAAGAGAGAATCATCAAGACTACCATTATGGCTGGGAAGTCCAGGGGTAAGGAATGACAAGGAAAAGAAGGGAAGAGATACAGCTCTTTTACTGCTTGTCCCAGTAAATCCACTCTTCATATTTTTCCCCAAACCAACAGAGTAGCTGTAATTATTTTCAGAGTAGCTGAAATGATTTTTAATTTTTCACCTTAGTTCAGTTACAGCAAAAAGCTGCTCTCTGTTAAGTACTGACAGGTGCTTGCTTCAGTGAAACTGCACACTGTGGGCAGGAGGGCAGCCAGGGCAGAATGAATTGCACTGCTTCTCTGATCTGATGGGAGAAAATGTGATGTAACATTAATTTTCTGTTCTGCTTTATCTGTGGGCAGATTCCCATTTTCCAATTGCAAAGCAGCAAACAAAAGAAAAAAAAAAAAAAAGGGAACATCTAAACCCTTGGAGTTAGTTAAAAACTTGATGGCAGAAAGAAAGGAATCAAAATTTTCACTTCATCCCAAAAACCCCTATGACTGCTGGAAAAAAGCCTCACCAGACAAAAACCCACTGGCTTGATGGAGTCACAGAAAGGAATTCCCTCAGCATGTGAGCTATAACAAACCCAGGGTCTATACAGTAGAGGAACATTAATAGCACACTTAGTGAAAATGCATACATTGCAGCAGGCCATGGTATTTGCTGCTGCACACGACAGGAGACTAATCTAGCTCTTGTAATAGCAAGTGCTAAACACACAGGAAGATTTTGTCACCCAAAGCAACTGCAGTAGGTAATAACACAGCAGAAGTATGAATGCTGATGCAAATCCTAACTGTAAAAACCTATTTGCAACAGAGAGTGAAGTACAGAAGAGCTAACAAGGCCATTAAGGAGATGTCATGCTAACCTTCTTCCAATTTTCTCACAAACCTTTCTCAGCCAGCTGTCTCATCTGGCAAGCACAACAAGAGCCCAGCTCCTGCTTTTGGTGTGCTGACATGAGATCTTGGTTTCCTGGAAATATCTTCCTGAGGATCTGTGAAGCAAGTGAGCACATAATCCCCCAGGACCTTCCCCCAGCCCTTCAAGCAGTCTGGGCAAGATGATGGGGTGTGTGTGAGGGGTCAGACAGCAGCTCTGTTTATTACAGAATAAACACCCAGCAGCTTTGCTGAGCTGGGACTGGCAGCAGGGAGAACAAAACTGCCTCGACAGAGTTTAGGAGTGTGTCAGTTCCCATCCACTGACAGCCAGTCCAGTGAGATAAACCTTTCATAACTTCTCATAGAAGCTATGTCCTGAGACAGCAAGGACCAAGAAGCATTCCTATAGGATAATGGCTATTTGATAAGTATTAGCAATGATTCCATTTGATACTAAATAAAACTTAGGCCTCTGAGGACAAACCATGGTCATATAATTGTGGAAATGAGATCTCTTTCCCCTTGCAGTAAAGGATCATGTAATTATGGCAAGTGCAAATTAAAATTTAAATAATTGATAATATTATTACTAAAGAGCTATATATAGCAATGTCAAGAGGCCTAGAAAATCTGGCAGTAATTGAATTAAGCATGTCTAAGGAGCAGCACTAAGCAATCTTCCCACACACATACCCAAAACAAACAATGCCTGGCCCAGAGACACCCCTAGCACAGGAGATGGTGTGGGAGAGAACAGAACAATGTTAAAGAAGGAATAGGGCCACATGGCCTGAAGCTGTTCAGCAGAAGAGCCTCAAGCAGCTCAGCTGCATGAAGTGGAGGTACTGATTTGTGCCATGCAAAGCAGAGGAACTGCTGAGGACTGTAATGAGAGCAAAGGACATTTTATAACATTCAGAGCAGAATGGGAATTTCAGCTGTGGCTTTAAAATGAGCATAAGAGCACCCTGTCCACTGCAGCAGGGTTTAATACATGAATAGTTGGGTAGTGCTGACAACAGGTCCACACAGCAACAAGGTGGCATTAATGGCTAAATCCTTTGGAGGAAGGGAAAGCACAGCAATGGCCAGAGAGAGATCATCAACAGGATCTTGGCTTGATATGTCTGGTAATGAGAGGTCAAACAGCAGCTGGAAAGCAGAAAAATCCAACATGCCTCCTGTTGTCTCAAAACCACAGCAGTACTGGCCAAAAGCTAAGAACTCTCACTGATCCCCAAAGCTCTTGTGTCTCCCAGAACACTCCTCCCTTGCTCAGGAATTGCTTCCCCTGCTTTGTATCCAATGGCTCCTTTCCTGTTCTGTAGCATCAGAAGTCTGACAGTGAAAGTTTTTTCCCTTGATACAAGGCTCTTTCCCTGTCTGGCGTTTGTAAATGATTACATATGGAATGAAAGCTCTTGGGAGTGGGGAGAGGTACAAAAAAATTCTCTTATTGGTGATCATCATGAACAATTTATGTGGGAACTTAGAGCAGTGCTGCTCAAACCCAAGCTCCTGTCACTATTAAAAGGAATTACTATTTAATGAGCTTCTGTTTTCTTTAATGGTGTGAGATTAAGGCTGCTTGCCATCAGGTGAATACTAATAGACAATTTTTAAGCAAATGAGGCCCTCATTCCCTTAATTTTAATAAGTGATGGAATAAAACATGCTTTCTTATTTTCCACTTTGTTAAGCAGAAGCTTCACTGCAGACTCTTTGCTTCAGCAATTGAAAGCATTTGGGCTTATTTTGTACCTTTCCCTTTAAGGTTTTATTTGGGGAAAAAGTTTATGATAAAAATTGAAAAGAAACATTATGGCAAAACAATTACCTGCGCAGAAAGCTCCTTTCAGTTTAAATATTCTGCTGCAGCGTGAACTGAGGGAGAACAAGAGAAATCAGCCTTGCTCAAAGCAAGTGTGAGGCTGACAGGTGAAGCTTGGTGGTGTGACTTATGAGCAAGTCACTGTGAGAAAAGCTGGAGGGGAGATTTCCAGCACATTAGCTGAACCATGGGAACTGCCTGTGCTCATGCCTCCTCCAGAGGTAAATGTGTAGCTTGCCCCCAGGTGAAAATGGATCTTGCCATTTCCAACACACAGAGAGTCACTGGCTTGAAAGAAGCACCTGAAGGCAAATAATGAGGTAAATCAGCAGAAGCTTATGAGGGATTCCTCCCAAGGCTTGTTGATGGCAGAAGGTATAAATACACTTGTTTAGAAATCTAATATGTGGACTAATGATTATTCTGAAGCAGGAACTGGACTTTAATCACTGGATGGGTGCAGAGAGGATCTCTTAAAGCCACACAGGAATTACAGCCTAGGGAAGATGGAATCAGGCTGCAAAGGGGAATAGAACATACTCAGCTGATGGATTGGACAAAAAAAAAACTTTGCAGCAGCAGTTTGGGGAATGATATATTTGTTGAGAACAAAGAAAATAGCATTGTAGCAAACAAAAACACAGAGAGAAGGGCAGAACTTAGAAAAAAGCATGTCAGTTGTTAGGATGCACACAGCAGGCCCTCTCTTTAAGGTCTTACACAATAAATATCTGCAGGTTCTAGAAGTATCCAATATCAAAATATGTCTAATTAAAGTTTCAATAAAAGGTAGGACACTGGTATTTTTCACAGTAAAATAGAGTACTAAGGAAGGCTTTAAAGAGGGCAATTAAGAATTCTCTGTTAGCCATCATCAGCTAGGGCTGCTGGAGAAGACACACAACAAGGGATGGTAGATTTTGACTTGGGCTGACTGAATCATGCTTGATTGTCTGCACAGGTACTGTAACTGAAGTTATATTTTTAGAGGAGAAAAAGAGGAAATGAAAGCCAGAACTTAATCTGGCTTTAATGCTTAAATCTCTCTGAAAGTTTGGATGGGTTAAACAGCACTTCCATATTGTGCAAAACCCTAAACACCACTGCAATCAGCTCTTTACCATCCTAAGCCTCAATGCCATATTAGAAAGGAGAATTTCTACAATTGCAGCTAAATTAATTGGGCTGACAGAAAACATATGATGAGTTTTTTTTTTCAATTTTGTGTGTAATTACAGTTGCCTTTAACCCATTTCTTCCTCGTAATTGTGTTATATAATTGCATTATTCCAAGGTCAAAACATAATAATAATTTATAATCAGTAAAAGCACTCAGATGATTTTTCAAATGCAAGTATTCCAGAAACAATTACATTTTGCTTTAAAAGCAGGAACATTCAGTGCTCTGCTTATTATTGGTGCTCAGAGTACAACAATCATATGTTATTCAGGATACTTACTGTCCACATAGGTGCCTGGCAAATTGCTCTGAACATTTTCTAGTGCAATTATGGACAGATTGCTTAAAGGTTGAGTCCAATAAATAGAACAGCGTTCTGACATGGTTTGTACTATTTATAAAAAATTATAAACAACTTGAAATACCCTCCATCTAATGGTGTAGAAAGTCTTTAGACTATGCCGTGATTATCAACAGGTAGCTTTATTTCCCTTTTATAATAAAGCTAAAAGGAACAAGCCATGAATGAATAACTAGAGAACAATTACAATTATTGACAGTTTTAATTATACAGCACTGGTTGCTAACTTACAGCCTTTTTAATTACAGGTGTTGTTTTTCTTGTTTAATTCTTCTCTGTATTAGTTCTTTAATTTAGCTGACTGCTAAACTGCCTCTGCTGGCAGGTGGAAGAGGCTGTACAGAGTGGGAAATAGCAGGGGAATGGACACACAGGTTTTTCATGGGATTGCAAACCTTAAAAATACCTCCACTAAAGTTCAGAAGCTTTCTCTCCAGTTTGCAGGTTACAGAAGCCAACAGATCCAACAGAGCCACAGGACATGCATTTAGCTAGTTGATTTAACTTGGCTTATGTCCATATGCTTTTCTTCTTAAATACTGCATAGGGGCAGCCACCACCATTTAGAAGAGTTATCACACTTGGCTCTAATGACCCACATTCTAATTTTCAGAGAGGAACCTATTGATTCAGTTGCTACTCCAGTGGAAGGTGTAATAAAAGACCTGCATGATTTTTCTAGTTGAGATTTTTTTTTTTTTTTTGTGCACTTGGGATCCATTAGTGTTTACTAATAGGACAAAGCCATGTAAATACACAGGCTGTAGTTTCCCCTCAAATTCCATAGGTACTTTGACATGGAAGACTGCTTCGGTGGTGGTCTGAATTTTAGGTTTTCCAAAAAATACCTTTCCACAGAGATAATTTGACAGATCCTTGCCCTGTTCTCTTCAGTTTTAACTGGAGACTACAGTAGTTGCCTTTACATAAACACACAAAATTAGAGGTAAAATGCTCATTCAGTTTTATGGTACCACAGATAATGTGAGAATCAGTTCAAGAGGAAGAAGCACAGAAGAGCATAACACTGCTCAGTCTGCATCAATGAACAAATGCAGCCAGTGAGACTCCAGCCTCATTTTTACATACAGAGTCCTTCAGATCCAAACCCAGACCCACACAACACAAGACTGGGATAAAGAGTTAATTGGACACTTGGCTCTTTCCCCCCCTTACAGTTTTGCATTTTGTCTGAAGGTTCAGAGCTTGTCCTACTAATTTTGCTCTGCATTTCAGAAATCCTTTCCAATTTCTGCAAGCAAAACTTTACAGCAGCTTTTGAAGCTTCCCTTAATTTCCAGAGCTGATCAGGAGGGAAGCTGACCCTGCAGGTATTAACTGGCAATTTGGATTAAAATGCCTCATTGAAAGAAATTACTCCATGGATGAATGGTTACCTTGCAGGAAGACAAAAATAAACTGAAGGACCATTGAGCTGGCATATGTTTGTGACCTGCAATAGAAGGTCCCTGGGAATAATTGCTAAAAATAGCAAAAATAAACCTCCTTTGCAAAAGCACCAGGCTGAACAACAGTCATACCTGTGGTTTAATTCCAGGCTACATAGGGATCAGAGTCTTTCCTCCTTACTGGGGGGAGCTGTGAGACTCTGTGCTCTTGTTTTAAATTCACAGACTTCAGGAGGAAGGCTTGAGACCATTTTAACATGAAGATTAAAAGTGAAGCAAACAAAGGGATAATATTCAGAAAGTTTGCTTTTCCTTATTCTAACAGTTTCCCCGTTCCACTACAAAAGTTAGGTACACAATGAGGGAGTGACAATAGCCAGACTATTTTTCAACAAGTTTACAACTTAAGTACACAAGGCACACAAAATGGAGAAGGGAATGCTTCGTTTCCATTTTGAAGGATGGTCATACAGGGACTAGAAGATTCAGTGATTTGTTCAGAAAGAGCCTGTGCTATAGAGCAGGAAAATACTCCAGAAATTTCATGCTCATCCTCTCTTTCTTGATGATTAATAACACTACCCTGTTAAAAATTTAAAAACTGCTTTTCAAGGGCACCTGCTCAATATCCTGGCTTCCATCTATTTTTAACATGCATGTGAAAGGAAACAGTTTCAGCACTGAAATGAGGATGAAATCCTTCACCAAGAAGGGTTGGTGGAAAGTCATTACAGAGCTATCTTTTCTTAGGATTGTCAGATCCACACTTGCAGGGCTCACAGGTTGAGGAAAGCCCTATAGTGTCATTTTGGATCTACATCTTACCTGCTCTGCTCCTCAGAAGTAGCTTCTAAGCAAGGTGGTTGCTCAGAGATCTTGTTCACAGGGAAGGCCATCTTGATATGACATTACCCATGGGTGTGCTGTCAAAAAACTGTGCATGGTCTAACTCTGCTGCAAAACATGCTACAGACAGTTCTGCACCTTTTGCAACAAATGCTTCTCAAAGCAGTAACTTGGCTGTAGGCACATATCTCTTTGCCCTCATTGAAAAAAAAAAAAAAAAGGTACCTTGCTTCTAAGACAAATCTCTTTAAAACTACAGTTCCCATGCCTGCTGAAAAGGCACCTAGTAGTTCATTTGGAAGATCCAATCAGGCGCAGAAAAAAATTGAAAAAATTTCCCAGGTTTCCAAAAACAATTAATCCCTAGTGAATCTTCCTGATCAGCTTCCTTTTGGCAGGTAATTAAGACCTTTAACAAATTGCTCATGTGCTAAGTTATAAATGTAATTTATTTTATAAGCCCATTTTCAAAACTGGCAAGTAATTCTAAAGAGGTGCCATGGAGAGGGAGGATGGAGACAGTAGGATAGAAAAAGGCTGACAGCTTCTGAAGGGAAAGTGCAGGGAGTGCTACAGACAGGAAACCAAAGGGAGAGGAGGGAAGGACAGTGAGCCAGAGAAAGGAAAAACTGAACAGCAAGAGAGGGGTATAGTGGAGGAAACCGGAGAAGAAAGAAAACATGAGGTGAAAATGGAGTAAATAGTAAGACCAACAAGGTTATTCCCAGCAGCCCTGCCCATACTAGCCATCAAAACAAAAGGGGTTGCTTCAAGCTCTAGGACTTCACATTAGTCTTTCCTGTAACCATCACGCCCATTTTAAACACAAGACCCTATTTATTTCCCTTTTCCCCACCCTCACTTTGATTTTTCTATCATGTTTTTCATCCAAGTGATGCTTCTCCAGTTTAGGAGTGCTTCTTTAGAGCACTCACAGAGGCCTCAGCCTCACGGCCTCTAAATACTACTGGGAGACAAACTGCAGTAAGTAGGAGAGAAAGACAAGAGAGAACTCAAAGGCCCATGGGTTTTTTCCATCCATGTACATAATCTGTCTTTTTTTTTTAATAATGCATTAATCCATTAAAAAGGGATTTAAGCAAAAGAAATGCCCTTGCTCTTTTTAAAGCAGTTTACACAACTGACTTTTATTTCTCTGACAATTTCATTGCTCTGTTTATGGTTCTTTTACCACCTATAAAACTCACACTATTTTAATAAAACACTTGAGTTCCAGAAAAGGGGTTTTTATCTCCTTAATGAATAAAATGTCTCTAATCCGCTTTACAAAACTCAAAATTAAGCCTATAAATGTATTGTGGCTGTTTGATGATGTTTGTCTGCTTTATTAGTCATGTAATACAGCACTGCAATGTTTTTTCACCTTGGATTTTGAAGTACTCTCCTTGGACCTTTACTACTTGCTGATGGGTTTGGGACTGCAGTGCTTCTCCCCCTCCCTCCTGCCAGACCAGCACCAAGCTCCAGGCTTTGGCAGATGGTTTGGGACCAATGTTTTCAGAAGGGAGGTATCATCAAAGCCAGGGGTGTGCCTCACTGAGCATTGCTGCTGTGCATCACAGAATATTCTGAGCTGGAAGGGACCACCAGGATCATAGAGTCCAATTCTCAAGTACCACAAATTTACAGATCCTGGAAGATGCCAAAGCAGCCATGTCCTGAGCTGCAGCTCAAAGCATGCAGCCTGCTTTGCAATCCACCAACCCCTGGGCTTACCTATGCTAAGCCATGTCACAAAACATGCCAGAAAATCTAAGTCAGTGCTGGCTGCCTGAAATCCCTGAGGGCTCACCCAGCCACCACTCTGGTGTCCCAAGCTTGGCTCCTGGTGGTGCCACTGAGAACTTGCTGGGAGCTCTCCACACTTCCCAAGGGCTCCTACACCTCTCTGCAGGATGAACCAACACAGTCCTCTTAACTTGGGCTGCAGCTTGGGTACTGGGTGTGATGCTTCTTGCATGTTTAATTTTAATTTTTCCACTCTGTAAGTCAGAGTCACTATTTTGAAATATTTTTCTCATTAAAAAAACCCAGCAAAAACTCATGATCTCTCGTTTAGGTTGGAAAGATAGACTGGATCCCCACCAACCTTAAACCTTAATTTTGTTTATTTTTCCCTCATAAAAGAGACAGAAGATGTGCTACAAAAATGAGAGACTGGCAATATTCTGTGCCAAAGCCATCCACCTGTGCCTCTGGGGAAGGCTGTATTTCAGCAGTTTTGCAGTGTGCTCCAAGTGGTGCCCAGCTTGCTCCAGAACTGACCTGTGGGGGATTGCTCATCTCATGTCCCCCTCAGTGAGAAAAAAGCCCTGTGTGCTGCTGGAGCCAGGACCTAAGAACAGGGCTCCATTACCATTGTAGCAGGTATTTTGAAAGCCAGCCTGAATCCTTAAAGAAATGCTGAATCCTATCTTGAGGTCAGAAGGAATCCACAGTAAGTACCATCAAATTAATTATGAATTGCTTAGGTGAAAGAATGAGGCCAGTTCCATCCTGAACTCTACCAGGATCCCTCAAGATTCTCCATAAAATACTGGTAAGATGGACATCTGATTTTGGAGGCTTAATATATTTGCAGACTCAACCAAAGTGAAATTTAACTGTAAAAATGTTGCTTCAATAAGAATTCCATGCTGTGAGATGCAAAAATTGCCATTTATTTTACTGCCTACATGGAAGAGGTTCTTCTGTGATACAAAACAAACAGGAGCAACATTTTGGTCAATGAGAAATGAGGAAACTGTCAGGAAAACCTAAACTAAGCAAAATGGAGAAAGAGGCTATATTTTGCCAGTGCCTGTAAAACAAGCGAGGCAGTGAGATATTCTTAAGTTTAGTTTTAGTCTTACCATACTTTTCATCAAGCTGCCAGAGAAATCCTGACTTTTTTTCTCTCTCTTTGATTTACTCCCCTGTGCAGAATCACTGTGTAAACCTCCAGTTTTAGCTGCCTTGGAGACAAAGTCCCAGGGCTGAGAAATGGTATATTGCCTCAGGAAGGCAGTGCATCACAAAAGCAAACATGTCTAATACCCTGCTGAGGATGTGATTACAGGTTACAAATGTGCAGTGATCCTAGGCCAAAGTTTACTGGCAGATCCTGCCCACAGCAAGCTCTCCCATGTTTCCCTAGAGCTGATCCACAGCTTCAGCAGTGCAATGCTATCCACCAAAAGAGAAGACCATGATCCTTCTCTCATTCTCTTCCTCCCAAATTAAAAATCCCTCAATTTTTGCTATGCTCTAAACTAAACTAAACTAAAAGCTTGGTACTTTTTTTATGTTTGCTGACAACAATCCCCATCTTCAGAAAACCAAAGATGAAAGGACAGTTCTGAGTGTGACAGCTGATTGCACTCTGGCCATCTGCATGCTCTTCCTACCATTTCTACACCTTCCTTGCTGGGTGTGAGCTCGACAAGGCTCCTTCAGCTTGGGGTTGATACCTGGCAAGTGCTGTTCAAGCACAAAAATGGTTTTATTTGGTCCAGAAAAGAAGCAAGCACATATTCTGTTGCCCTGATTTTCTCAAATTTTATTAAGCCTTCTGATGTTTATATCTTTTACACAGAACTTTCTCATGTATTTTGTGTAAATAACTTATTGTTTTAATTCTTTTATAGGAGATGGGCAACCTGATAGACTGTTAGGTTGCCCAGTGACATTGAGGAGGTAGTATTGTACTAAATACCCTCCAATGACAATAGTATTTAAAATATATATATATATGGAGTCAGATGTTTTAATAAAGAGCTTTTTAGTTTGCTTTGACTAAAACTGCTCCATGTCCTTCTTGTGTTGCCCCAGGGTGACACATATTCTGCAAGTCAGTGGCAGTTCTGCTTTGTGGAGTCATGGAACACCTCAGGATCCTCAGTGCTGGCTTCCAGTATATAACAGTTGCAATGAAAACAGATCTTTCAACTAGTGGTGCAATTCAGCTCAGTTAAAGAAGGACCCCAGGCAGCAGCAGTGCCTTCTGCAGGTCATCATCAGAGAGTTACTGTATTTTCAGCTACATCTGAGTAACTCTTTGCTGATTGTGGAGAACTATTTGCATACTCTTGCATGTACTAAGCAATTATTACCAGCTGCTCAGGGAGATCACAAAGGATCTTCCCTCCACCTGTGAGCTGCCTTAGAGCAGACCAATGTTCCAAGATGAAACTTGGTCTGACTGCTGTATCCTATGGAAATGACAGATTGCTAATCTTGAAAGAGGAAAATAACTTCTCACCTCATAAAAAGATTTTTTTTTTCCTGCCTCTGCAGCATGAGCATCTCACCATTGATAACTTTCATTTTGCAAGAATTCTGTGTCTCTGGCCCCATTGACATCTCCTGTGCATGGGCACTGAGGCACCTACTGAAATGTATTAAGTATCAACACATACTTATAGCAGAGGTTTCTAGAAAACCATCAGTGTAAAAGAAAAAAACAAACCAAAAAAACAAACCAAAACAAATCTAGTAAGACCTAATGTTTTTTTTTTTTTCTTACAAAGTGAATGTTTGTCAAGGCTACTTTTAGGACTCCCACCATTTTAAACCAACACTAAACCACGTGCTGCAGGTGTTAGCACCCATCATCACCCAGAGGGGACTCTCACATGCCAGATGGGTTTGTTCAGCATTTAATGAGACTGTTCTAGAAGTGTTCTGGCCATTTTGACCATATGGTTTTGCAACCTGCAATGAAAGGTCCTAACAAACAGTCCATTTGAATAATCCTTAAACGTTTACCTACATCTTTAAAAGTATAGCACAGAAAAAAAGGTACACTTTACAGTTAAATGGTACTTGTAGAGGATAAACAGTTGGTTTATCACTCTTACAATGGGAGTGATAAACCAACTGTTACTGCTTGATGCTTCTTAGCAGTAAAAGAAATAACCTCTCCTCACATTGGCTTGAGCACTTCTTCTAATAAAACAAGTAACTAGAAGTGGATTCATCTGCTTTTACAGTTGCCAAACACCCCACATATAAATCATGATTCTTCCTTAATACAGCAAGGACACATGGCAGTTTATAGTGACTTAATGTCACAGGATAATGATAATGACAATGATAATAATAATAATAACAACATCAAAACCAACAACAAGAACAATAAACAATCACCATCAATATTAAGATGTATTCTTTGTTTTTCACAATAATTTTCCTGATCTCAGTCCTCTATTCATCAGTAGAAATTTTGGCCAAATGGATTTGATTTGGTAGCATTGGAAAAGCATTAATCATTGGGCTAATGAGGAAGAGCCAAATAAATTACAAAGTATGTTTCTTAAGAATTAAAATGATATAGGTGGTAATAACTTTGCTTCAGACTAGATTGTATAGATTTGGTAATCTACGTCCTTGCCAAGTGGGTTTTTTATGGTTATTTGAGCTGGAGAGATTCAAGAAAGCATTCAAAGTCCTGTCCTTAATCTGTTCCCACAAACTCATATTTCATATTTTAAATCAAATCCAAAATTGCCTCCTTGGTGTTGATGGGGTAAAAATTCACTTTAGTCTGTAAGATGCAGCAGCACTGCTGTGGAGAAAAAAAACCCAAACCTAAACCCACTCATTTGAACAGATGAGAAATGCAGCCTGACAGAATTTCTGTAGTTTTATATGGGAGGAATTAAAAATACGGGCATTTCTGTAATAGTCACAGACATTTGTGACCATTAGCTGAACAGAAAATACCAGGTAGCATTCAAGGCAGAGAGCAGTTTACCTACCACCCCCAATTCAGTTCAGAGCTGCTGCATGGCAAGAGTTTCATTACCTCAGTTCATCACTGAAAGCACAGAAATTTCTCCCAGCCATCACCACTGGGGAAGGCATTCAGCTTCCAACCATATTTTGGCACAATTTGTCATGAAAAATATCAAAGCTTTCCCTTGTAGAATGGATATTTGATCATTGTGATTGAGCCCAGAATTCCTGGGAAGGAGGGGGAAGGAATTTTGCCCTTTTATTAGCTCCAGATCAGTCACTTGTGATGGCGACAGCCACGCCACCAGCAGTTCTGTGTCTGCTGCTGAAAAGAGCTGTGACTCCTTTCCCTCCTCTCTCTCCCTCCCCAGAGGTAATTTTCAGAGCAGGTAGTGATGTGAATAAGGTGAATGGACAGACATTTTATGGGTCATTTGTCATAGTTATGCCAAAGCAAGGAAACATCCATCTGCAGTTAAAGAAAGGTAAGAACTTTGGGAAGAAGCTGTAACACTTCTTTCACCTATTTGCTGCATGCATTCTACCTTTCCAGAACTGGATTTAAAAAACATAAATATTCTTGAACTATTTGAAAACTCCTTACCTCCATGTGATAGATTTATTCCTACTAGTGCTACAGTGCCAAAAAAAAAAAAAAAGTTTCAGTTTCTTGGAGCAAGGACCACATCTTGGCAGATATGAGCACAGCTGTTAACATCAGAAATTACTGTAAATTGAGTCCTAGCTGTAATTTTCATTTAATTTCATTCTTTCCTGATAGATAGTAGCTTGAATTTGATTACATTTGATGTGTACTAAAGCAGAGTTAAGAAAGACTAAATTTCTAAATTTGCAGCTCCCTGAAGAAAGCACACAACAGTTAGGAGAGGGGATGAGTTAATTGAGGTTGCAGGTATCCATCAGCTAAGAGCACCAGGAAAGTTACCAGGAAAGTAACAAGTAACTAAGCATTTCTGTCTGTTCCTGATTGCACCATTGATTCCCTATATGACTTTTAAAAAGTAATTTCCAACATTGGTGTTTGCTGAGAATTTCTGTGTGTGCACACATGAAGAGCCACCAAGCTGGGGCATCAGCAAATTAGTTTTCCATTATTGGAGCTGGTAACTAACTTAGGAGATATGAAAATTAATTACATAAGGGGAAAAAATGTCAAGTTTAGCACATCATTGCCATTAGAGTGCAATCCTTTTCAGAACAGACCTTCTCAGAGATGCAGCTTGTCTTTCAGTGTTCCAGTGTGTGGAAGAATATTAATATCTTCTCTGTGAATAAAAAGTAGGAGCAGCAAGTTACTGTTCCAGGTTCCTGCAGCCTCAGTGGCTGGAACAAAGAAGTCTGTGACTAAAACCTGCTGCCCACCTGCAGCTCTGACCTGACAGGTCAGCCCTAACCTGTCCCAGGCAGCCAGAGGCCACCTGAGCATAAAACTGTCTTTGCAATTAGCCAGGCATTTTAATATTGCAGGATTTTTATGGGATTGCGTGGAATATACCAAGCAGGATCATGCACATAAATAATTTTAAAACATCTCAGATGCCTTTAGATGAAAGCTAAGTAAGAAATAGCTGTTATTTCCAGCTGAAATTCACATCCTGCTCCAAATATCTCATGCCTTACCTCTACAGAAGAAACAGCAAAACTTCACAGTGGTGGACTTAACAGCAGACCATGGTCTGCAAGATTTTGTCCTAAGCAACCCAGCCCAAGGAATGCTGGAAACATCTGCTGTGATGTCTCTGCTGATCAGGCACCAGATCTTTTTCATGATGTCTCATCTGTCTGGGAGTACCCAACATGAGGAAGATACCCAGACATCCCATTTAGGTGACTCAACACAATGAAAAGAATCTCAGTTATCCTTGCATGAAATGGAGTAAGAGCCCATTTCAGAAGGAGATATAATGGGATGTGAAAGAAGGGAAAAAGGAAGAGAAAGGAAACAAAGAGCAGCAAGTGGATGACCTGCCCAGTGACACTGCCCCTGATCACTTCTTGAATTCTACTGCTCCACTTTTAGGATCTGGTTCAGTGCTGCTATCATTGGCAAAGCCTGGCAGCTTCTCTTTTGTGAGGGGAGAATCTGTGTGCTGCAGAGAAAAAAAGTGGATGTGAGTAAAAAAAAAAAAAAATCAGTGATTCTGCATTTAAGCATTACCATGTTTAGTCACAGGCTGAAAATGTGAGTGCAACCTGGATCCAATTTTTCTTTCATTCAAACCCCAGGCTTAGTTTTAGCCTGCACACAGCAGCCTTGCCTGAATATAATTCCCCAGAATGTTTCACCTGGCAGAATGTTTTTGTTCACACTATTGTGCCATACGCTGTTAAACACCTGCTACATCCCTCTCTTGAGGGTGGCTGCATTTCTGGGGTGGGTGAAGGGATTTCTCTAACCAGAGTAATCTCTAATCAGCTGTTCCTCTTTCAGAATGAAAGGGGATCTATAAATGTAAATGGTATTTCAGAGCCCATCTTTCACTTTCTCTTGCAACATGGGGAAACGTGTTTTCTTACAATACATTTCATCTACAGAAAAAGCACTTTCTAAGACATCTTTTACCTTGCTGCTGACACATATTAGCATCTAAAGCAGAAAAGCCTTCCATTATTATTTTTAACTTATGAAAACACCATTCCTTCTCAAACCTGCCACCTGCTATAGATCTTAATCAGCTTCAGTCCATTATAGAAATTTCTGCTGCAGTGAAACAGGATTTGGGAAGAATTTGTTACCCAAGGAAAATTTATTTTCTTTTCAATGGGAAAAGCATTAAAAAATTATGGTAGCCTATGCCCTCTGATATATCTTACTGAATGCTAAATGTTAGAGTTGTATAAACCCCAAATTCTGGATAGTTTTCAGCTTCCTATTGAAGTTCTGCCTTGGAAACACTATTAGGGCAGGCTGCCAGATGAAAGAGAGTAGAAACACTCTTAGGAAAGACACATTTTTAAATGTCTTTTGCCCTTACAAAGTGGTTGCAGTCAAACGATGTGTGGCTAATGGTACTTAAATAAACAAAGAAGCAGACGCTGGGGAGTTTTCTTTTTTGTTCTAAATCATCTCTCTCCTTCTCTGTCTAGCCACAAACACAGTTATGACAGATACACCTCTGAGACTCCCCTCACCTGTGGTCCCATTTTTGCATCATATTTCCCCCTTTTAAATGTCTTGGTCATTTAAAAACACTCGACAGAAGAACCCCCTGTAGAAAATCAGGTGTTTGCATAGATGCTGGTTGCTTTGCTGGAAGTTCCCTGGTAAGGCCGTGAGTTCTCTTCACCCAACTTTCCCCACCCAGCTCAGTCCCTTGCAATTGGCAATATCCAATCTTTTTTGGCAAATCTGAAACCTCAACCAGATGTTCTCAGGAGAGACAAGAGGTGGCATCTCTAAGACTACAAGGAACATCTGAAATCCCATTGCCTGTCACCACGGCACATCAGTGGTAGGGCAGAAAATGGAACTACCATTCTTTATTGTGCCACTGGCTGGCAGAGTAGTCCCAGATAAAACATCTAATTTCACTCAAGTCATCTTTCTTAGGCCATGAAGTGGGCTTAATATTTCCTGTATTTTCCAGCCCATTTTGAGATTATAAAACATAAATGTATTTATATTCACACATAGACTTCTGCTAAGAATTAGGATTGAAAGAGCATATCTATAAAGAGGCCCACATTTGCTTGCTTCCCCATCACCGAAATTCTGGACCACACTATGTTATTAGCAATCCAGTTCTATTTAATAGTAAAGTGCTAAAAACCAAATAAAATAACCCAAATGAACAAAATAAAAAAGCAAAACTCTGATGGAGGACATAGGAACTGGTTCCATATTTCACATCCCCTTTATTTCCCAGCTCCTTTGCTTGCCTTCTTGCAACACAGTAGAATTTGTTGATTTTCTGTAGGGCATTTTATGTATCTGAGTTTCACACATGTAAGACTGAATGCACTAAAAATTCCTTACTTCTGACTTATACCAGCATCATATTCTTATTCTCCATTAGCCTCCTGTTAGAGGTTACAAGATGTAGACAAATAGAGACATGCTGCAATATTCTATGCTGATGGCAAAATAGAAGCAAAACTATTTTGTTTATACGCAGATTAAATGTCTCCTAAAGGATACCTTAACACTGATGCTTCACTGTTCTTTTAGGAGCTCTTTACCAATACCTTGCATTCCCTTGATTGCTCAGTTGGGCTCGATTAAAAAATAAATACCTAGCTCCTGCAAAGTGGGGTTTGTATTTAACAATACTGGATTTTAATTATCTCTTCCTCTATTCCCCTTAATTTTAACTATCTTATTGTTTATCTTGATAAATTAACTGTTCTTTTCTCCACTTACATATTATCTCTCCAGTTAATCATTATTATGCACTACTTTCCACTTGTACTATAGCTACTTTTTTGACTTCCCCTGTTACTAATTACTTTTAAACTCTCTCCTGCTGAACATTTCTTCTCCAGTAGGATCCACTTTAACATGCCATGTAAGCAACTGGGTACTATAACTGAAATGAGGATGCATTTTGTCCCTGAGAGAGACAAAACACCTTCCCAAATTTCTGGTTTGACCTTTAAAAGAAAGTTTGCTGGAAAATAAAGGCATGAGCTATGAATTGCACACACAGATTTATACAGGAGATGACTTGCCTCATCTGTACAATATGGCTTCCCAGTTGGTTTGGCAGCAGCCTGAAAATGCAAAACAGGAAGAGCATCTGGACATCTTTTTAGTATCATCAGTAAAAGCACTTCTCTGCAGATGGAGAGCTCAGGGGCTCAGTCTTGGCAGGGCTGGCCTCACTCAGCAAGTGAGAGCTTCTGCATCCCAGAGAAATGGATTTTACTTCCTGCAACTGGGAGAAGGGTGACACTGAGGTGCTGCTGCTCTTTCTCTGCCCAAAGCCACCACGAGCCAGCCCATACCAAGTTCAAAGGAATAGAATGTCCTCCTCCTCTCTCTGAAAGACAGCTTATCTGTACTAACAGCAACATTTTCTACCAACAGATTGGTGAAGTGTAGCATTTTCCCAGCTCAGCTCTTCCGAGGTAAAAAATCCCCAAAACATCAGTGACCCAGTGACCTTGCCTTCCTCATGGGCTGATTTCTCCACGTGCATTTCTATACATTACCACCCACTACAGCTATGCCTAGCTTACTTCTGTTGCTTCACTTGTTGAAGTAAATTTCTAAAAGTCTTTACTTCCCACCAGTATTTTGCTACAGTCCCTAGAAAACCCACTGCACTCCTGAAAAATGTGAATGAGACCAGTAACCTTCCCATTGCTTGACCAAGCGTGTCTGCACAGCGCGTTCAGAATTAGTGCAAGGGTCCTTCTTTAGGAAAGCAAAAGGCCAGTGCATACTATACTCACTTCCCCAGGCTGCTGCTAACAACATTGTACTCCTGGAATTATGTCTGTTTGTACTTGAAACAAGCACTGTAGATTAACAATATAAACTTTGCCAGTTTGGAAAGGGCCTATTGAAAACACGCAGAACATGACGCCGTAGTTTCATGAGAGCTGATTTTCACATGTCTGGAAACATGGCAGACAAAATTATCTGAGGTCACTTCACAGAGAAAAACAAGTACCTCTCACATTAGAGACGGTTTACTGCTTGAATCAGACTGACACTACAGAGGGTGGAGCCACTTCCCAGGCAACTGAACCCACAATTGCAAAGGGAGAAGGGAAACTCAGGGAACAGCAAACACTGTGCAAGCTGTGCAGCCACTCCAGATGCAGGTTTAAAGCACAGCCCGTGGAAAATTACTGCAGACACATGGTCAACAGACTCCAAATACACAGGAAAAACTCTGCTAGCTCTGTCTAGTTATATATATATATATACAATGTATATACAGTATAAACACCCAATAAATATACTGGAAATGGATGTCCTGCAAGAGAAATCTGGTACAAACATTATATGAAATTTGTGAGAGTATGTCCTAGTGCTCCAAATGAGCAACAGGGATGTGATATTACTTGTGCCAGAGGTGCCTGTTGTGAGCCCCAGTAGAAGTTTCCCTGGATTCACTGCTCACACAGCTACTTATACTGTTTGTGTTGCTGCTGTACTGGGAGAGACACAAGCCAGTGAACTGATGTCACTCATGAGCTCTGCAGTCTCTGTACTGCCCAAGCTGCTTATTTGCAAAAACATTGGAATTTTGCCAGTTAGAGATCTGAGGTGATGCCTGGTCTGCTAGCTTGGCACTGAGCTCCTCTGCTTGGTTACCTGCTGGTAAATAGGATTTGGGTTCTGCAGTTGTTGAACATGCTGCTGCATCAGCAGTACTAAAGGCTGACAGTTTCCTGTACTGAATACATAAATAGTAAGTAGATACATTACTTCAGAACCAAATATTAGTACATCACATGCTCCAGTTTTGCCTAGATGGATTCTGGGAGTACTGAGAAAGTACTGTGCAAAACATTTGTTTCCAGTTCAGCATCTGTACTGTAGAACTGTATCACCTGTCATTTTCCATGAGAGATTCTGCATCATAAAAGCTTGAAACAAACATCTAAAATGACATTATCAAAGGAAGTGAAACTTCCAACTGATGCTCATCAATAGTGGTGACAAGAAAGAAGAGTGGAGAGATTTGTCTTTGCATGGACTTGAGAGCTAATCTAAGTTATCATGATTGATAGTCATCATCTGAGCACTGAGGAGCTGTGTTTGCAGAGCTCAGTGGTATAAAGGGCCTCTCTATCCCTGATCTACAATGTGGATGAAGGTTACATACCACAGGAGGAGAAGAGAGGCCTCACAATAGTTAACACATGCTGGATTTTACCCTGTTTTATATATGTGCATTAATAGGAATGTATTTACACTTACTTCTTGACACATAATGATGGCCATGATTATCAGCTATCAGCCTTGTAGGTATAATACAGGAATGGAAGAGCAGAAGCTGAGTTTTACCAAATTCCTCTTAGGCAAACAGCAAATGGCTTTGTTTTTATCCTGGGCACATTGACTACTGCCAGACTGAAACCTGACCTAGACAATGCTGTTCTCCCTGAGGAACTCACATCAGCACAACCCCACATTTTTAACTCCTGCATCACAGTATTAGACATTAGTAGTTTGCAGAATCTTATGCTTGTTTTTGAAAATGTTGCATTAGCTGTTAGTTTCAAGATGCCTTGCAGAGGGATATTAATAGATTGGGGCATTCATTGACCAGTGACAACTGGGATGAAACTGAGCAAATCAAAATGCCAGATTCTGCATCTAGGATGGAGTAACTAAGTATAAATTGGGAGGAGAGGCTGGAGAGCAGCCATGTAGAAAGGGACCTCAAATTCAAATATCCTAGAGATCACTAGTGTTTGATCAATCAGAAGGACTCGGGTGCATAGGGATGTGAATTGTCTGGTGATCATCAAACTGACCTGAATAGAAGGAATTGAAAACATGACAACTTCCCTTGTTTGTCCTACAGCTCACCAGAGGCACAGAGAGATGATGACCTGGCATCACCAGATGCAGAATTATCAATACTTCAATACTATACCCCAGCTGCAGCAGAGTGAATCAAAGGTGCTTGCTTAGCTGTCAAGATAAGAACTGTTCTTTACATCCCTAGCAGTCCCAAATGATGCTGCTCCTATGGGTATTACGGAACACTTTAGAATTCAGAATGAAATTCCCTTGTTAGAGATGTGATTTAAAGTGATTAACTTACTACTCCTAAATGCTTAAGCAGTAAATCTCTTAAAGCCAGTACTAGCAGCTGTTACCTGTACAGCTCCACAGCACAGGGATAGAAATAGCCACCACACAAAGGAGTGTCCCCTGCCCTGCAGGGCAGGCATCGAGCTTGGTGTCAGAGTGATCCTAAGGAATAAGGTGTGTTCCTTCCACTTGCTTCTAAGGGTACTTGTTTCCCCTGAGGAGCAGAGAAAGGAACGTGTGGGATGCTGTCTGTGACACATAGCAGTGTGCAAGGAGAATTATGCTGCTCTCCTTATAGGACAGAACAAAACACACGGCCTCTTTTGTCAAGATTGTGCAGCAGTGTCAGCTCCAGATGACATTCTGGTCAGAGGGGACAGTGCAGCCCCACACCTCCCTAAGGACTAAGCCAGGACTCTTCACACAAACAGCAGGAGCAAGAAACTCTCTTACAGAAGCAGCATTTTGACAAGTGCTGTAGCATGGCACAAGGTCAGTCATCTGTGTTATCGTGTAAATCAAAGAGAATTTTTAATCCTCTGCTCATATGTGCTGATGCCTGGGAAATTTAACAAAGACACAGAGCAGTACAATTAGCTGAGGAAAGAAAATAACGAGAGCTTAGTTGCATTTAAATGAGAGTTCAGCTGTGTTTCAAACCATAAGCACGGCGCAGGGCACTGGGCTCTGTCTCCAGCTGTTTTGCTGTTTTCCAGGCTTTGCTCCAGCAGGTGTCCCTGTGACACAGGACCTGCCATCAGCTTCCTGGCAGCCACGCAGCCCCCGGGTGTCTTGTGGCATTTTCCTGTGAGTCACCCCAGCTGTAACACGGGTGAAGGCACTGCAGAGGAGCCGGGAGCAGACAGGGTGTCTTTCACCTTATAAAGTCTACTTTCAGTAATTATCTCCAGGCTTGGAGCAACAAGGACTCTTCACACTGCTTTCTCTAGAGCCAAAGTACAGCCTAATAGTAATTAATTAAGGAAAAAGCTTAAACCATCTGCCTGCAAAATATGTGCCATGATAACACATTGAACTGGAATGATAGTGCCTGGGGAATGCTTATGTCCAGTAGGGCACCCCACATGTCAGCTAGGACACAGTTCCTACTCTCCTGTTTGGTAAGGAAAGCTGCTTGGAAACCAGCTGCTCTGGTCCAGGGAGCTGTTCCATGCAGGCTCTCTGTGCCTCACCCAGCAGCAGACAAATGACAAAACCCTGAATCCACTGAATTCTCTCATCATCTCCAAGTGTATTCCATTTAAATCAGAAAAACCACAGTTGCTGAGTCTATAATTTGTACATGTACCCCGGTGTGTCTATGCCTGCTTCTCTGGAGTAGCTGTGCTAGTCACTAAGTGTATTTCATCAGCAAAGCAGCTGCAAATAGAGCTCCTGAAGTTGGGCTTATACCCATGGTTAGGCTGCAAACATCAGGAGCAGGCAGACTAGATGGCTTTTCCTGGCCTCTGTTTCCTGATGTGTTGATTTAAGACCAGCAAGACCTGCCTTCCTGCAGGCTGGAAGGCTGGATTTGGGCAGAGGCAGAGCACAGAGCAGGCTGAGATGGATGCTGCCTCCAGAGCCACTCCCTGCCAGCACTATGGGATGCTGCCTCAAGCATAAGCAATGGCATGGGAACCATTCTGTGCCAAGGTCTGGCTGCATCAAATTTTCTGTGAGTGCCCCAAATATAGGGATCTAAAGAAATGGTAAGCATTTTCTGTTCCTAATAGATGTGACATGCTTATTTCTTTAGTGTTGAGGAAGAAATCTCACAGATAGAGAAACAAACTGGGAACAAAACCAAAAACAACCCAGGGAAAAGGAACCAGGAATGTAAGGCTAAATGCAGATCTACCCATCCATACAAGCTCTGGGGCCTCAGCTGCTGCTACACTCATATGCCTAATGAAGTTGATTTATGCCAGCTGAAGTATTGGCCCACAGTACTGAAGAGTGCTAGGTAAAATAATGACATGGAGACATTTAACCTGGTATTTTTTTAAAAATAAGGTAAAGAATTTAATCTAACCACAGCAGGATGTTCACCAAATTTTAGCATTCAGATGTTATACAAATAGACCATTGCTGAGAACCAGCTATACTTAAGGCACTCATCCTTGCCCTGATTCCCCTTCCTCCTTTGGGCTGGCAACACAAGGTTTAACTTATTTCTTTGGGAAGAACCATTTTAAGGTCCCAGGTTCCAGGATGCTGGGGTCAGAGGATGAGGGCTTCCCATGCTTGCCACTAGGCCTAGTGCCACGTGGCCCAATGAAATGAGAAAATTCTTTAGTTGTCTGAGCTGCTGTGCAGTATTCTCTGTGAACTGGCAAACACCCACAAGAGAAGTAAAAGGGAAGGTTTTGCTGTCTGTCTCAGGCACTTCACAGCCACTGGCAAATTGCAGCAATCATCAGCTCCTGCTTTATTGGTATTCAGGACCTGTCACCAGTCCCCCAGCCTCTGATGCTGGATACAATCTGCCATTTAGCCACCACAGTGGAGCATGTTTCTCAAGCCATTACAGTGAGCTCTCAAGGCAAAGGGAAAGTTGCCTCATGAATACTAACACAGCTCTGTCATATTGACCTGTCTGCGTTCCTGTAACCCAAGAAGAAAAAAACCCTTACCCTCCAGGCATCTATTCACCATGTCACGTTTTCTTTTTGAAAGCTTTTCAAGGTAAGACATCCAATTTACTGCCACTTCTTTCTCTGCAACCTGATAAGAACTGATAAAATTACCAGGCACAAAGACTCTCATGAAATATTCCTGTTTCTCAGCACACACAGGAGTTAAGCAGAACAAACAGTTCTTGCAGAAGTGTCACATTGTGGGGGACATCACGATCGTTTGGGAAGCAATGAAAAAAGGAAAGCTGTATTTGATAAAAGCACCATACCTTATGCAATAAAGGGCTCTACAGGAATCTGGTCAAAGCCACCTGCACTTGATTCAAATGTTCTGTCAGGCTAAATTTAAGCAGATAGAGTATTTTTTCCTTCAAAGACATCAAAGCAATTGGCAAAGCACTTGCTGTCACAATAGTCCCAGAAAAAATGAATTATCTCCACCTTAACACAGAGAGAAACTGTGGTAATGAAAGGTTCAAGCTATCAGAGACTGAAGGTGTAAGGCATAAAGCTGGTATCCTGAATCTATCATTTTCTGCCCTCTAGAATATTTTTTTTTCCTTTTTTAACTCATTTTTGATCAAAGTAACTCCTTCCATGCCTGGGGACTCTGAAAAAGTCTGTTCTTAGTGTGTTTGCTTTTGCTATGCAGAAGCTGGGAGCATCAAATATTCTGCAAAACACAACATGAAAGGCAAGATATTTCCCATGCTCACTTGCAGCGGGCACAAATAATGGTTGAAGGGACACATATTTTAGACAAAGTGTTGGAGTTGAATTTGTTTTTTTTATCCAAAAATTAAGTAAAATTCTGGATGCTTTCATCAAGTTAGTCATCACATTCAAAGGGAACCTGGGATCCCTGCATTTCCTTCACGTGGTCCTCACAGCCCAGAGGTGGGGCTCTGAGGTGAAGCTGAGTCCAGGAGTATAATTCCAAAGGAATTCCATTTTTCCTTTGACTGTTGGGGGTGTCCCCAGAGCTCCACATGCCTACAAAAGGTCACAGGTGAGAACTGGCAGAACAGTGTAGGGCAGTTTTGGTTTAATTATAATGTCATACTCATAAGCAATAAGGTATGCTGGATTCCCTTTAGCACAAGGGAAATTATTTATATGGTTTGGCTGATGAAGCTGCATGGAAAGCATGCCTGAAAATTGAATGCATTGGCAATGTTAATACAACAATTACTTTTGGTTTTCCCACAACTGGTCAGGATTTGATACTGGTTTTCCTGCAGACATATAATTTGTTTTATGCACACTGCTTTAAATAAGCTTGGTTGAGATGAAACAGGCTGTAAACTGAGCCCAGTTTCATGTGTGGCTCCTGGCAAAATCCCAAACTTCTGCTTGCCCTAGTTATATAGGTTTACCCAGGTGTGAACACTCAGAGCAGTTTGGTCATCAGTAAAAGAAAAAGAGCAGTTCTGAAATCTGAATCGTTTCTTCAAAGTTTGGATGTGGGACCCTTATTCAGATCCATCTCTAATTCCTGGGTACTGCTTGATATATCCTCACACTGAAATATATGGTAAACACTGAATTAATTGTGGAACTCATTAAAGTCTTGATAAAAAGCAATGAGAAAAGTCATGTTTTTAAAAAGAAAAAGATGGGCATCAGTTTGTGTTGGAACTTCTCTCCTAAGCAAGCCTGGTGTGACTTTCCAAAGGCATCCTCCTGTTTCCTGGCAACCAGGGCTGTGCTCCTGCCTCTTAAATTGTAACCATCATTGCACTTTGCTTATTAATTCTTCAGCAAATGGAGGACAGTTTCCATTTCTTTTGATGGCTAATGTACTTTATGGTTCATGAAACAGCCCTGGATTCAGTAGTTTCTATTTAGAAGAAGCTCAGACTAAAGTGAAGGAGCCATCCAGGACTTGGAGGTCATAGGAGGATAACAAAGTTCTGTCTGCTGCAACTATTAGAGCTGAGAAAACATTTTCAGATTTTTTTTTCCATGAAGAAAAATAATGTCCAAGTATTTTGACTGACTGAACAGCTTTGCTAATGTTTAATCAGATGGCTTCTGGAAGAAACTCTGCTGGGAAAAAAACCCCCACACCACTTTGAAATGAAGACCTTTGGTTTGATGCCTCCAAGATGAGAGGTTTAATTCTTTTTCTATCTTAAAGCATTTCCTGCTTTGAAGGTAACAGAAATTTTAGCACAAATTTGGCAATGATTTAATTTGGAGAAAATTAAATAACTCCTTCTGAAATGTTTATACATACATATATTATTTAATATTAATTTAAAGATAGCAAGAGAGAGCATATTTGGCTCTTACACAAATCCCTATCATTCCCATACTGGAAAATTTCTTCTACTTTTATTTTAGGCAATTAACTTTTGCTTTCTTCTCATGACAACACCATTGCCCTGTACAAAATAAGGTAATTTGAATAAAGAAGTACCATTATTTTGTAGGAGGGAAGGAAGGAGACCAACATTTGGAACAGATGCCCAGATGCCCCATTTAGATGATCTATTAAAGTATTTTCAGTTTTGCAATAGAGCAGCTAAGAGCTAAGTGCCTTCATTGCTGCCCAGCATTTTGAGTAACTGCAATAGGGACCCAATCTCCAGAGTCCCCTTTGGTGCCTACAAGGTGTTGTGCAAAACTTACTTACCTTAGAAATCACCTGGTTTTATTTATCAGGATGCATAAAGGCTTCAAATTTTATTGCAATTTGGGAGCAATGGAGGATGTTTTACAATCAAAACAAAAACTGCATGTTTGCTTACAATCACAGCTTCTTTGTGCTTTGTATCATTAAATAACCTCGATCTGCAGGGATGGGAACAGAGGGCAAACCATACTGCACATAGTGATTTTTTGGCTAGTTCTCTAACCTTGGAATGATGGAGAGCTACAGAAAGAAGTGGCACAGAAACTTAGGGCAGGCAAACACATTTTAGTGCCATATCTCAGGTGGCTCCACCCCTTGCTCACAAGCAATGAAGACTCAAGGAAGACACTGAGAAGGGGCAGCTCAGGACAGCACTGACTCTGTTAATTGATGGCACCAGTTTTCAGCAGGCTTTAAATCCATGGAGAGAGAAAAGTAAATGGACTAACAAAGAATAAATGTAGAACCAACTCATCATCTGGTGTAAATCAGAGTATTCCTGCTGAAGTAGAGTATATAAAGGCTTATGCCTTGCAAATATCTGAAGTGGAAACACAGTTTCAAACAAGGAGCCACATGTTCTGAGATAGAGAACATTTGTGAAGAGATTTACAGCAGGAAAAGACATTCTGTTTTAATCTAATACAAATATCCAGTTAAGCCATTTTTCAGTGACATTTCAGTTTGATAATTACTGAGTTATGCTTTGCACATGCTTACATGAAAAATAAAATAAAAGCTAATTTTAGAGTCCTCAATCAAGCCTGCAGTTAGTCCTAAATCTTGATGAGCGGCTCCAGTTATCATCTTCTATTTTTAAAATATTTTGATTGATTTTCCTATTCTAAAGAACTAAACTGTAAATCATTTCTGCTGGTTCCAAAGTTTTTTTTTCTTTTAATCAGTAAGAAGCAAATGAGTTCTAATACAAAGAGAGAGAAAAAAAAATCCCTGAGTAAAACCAAATTCTCCCAGTTACTGGGAATTTCTGCCTGGAGAAAGCAGTCTGCATGGACAAGTTGCTTGATATGGATCTTTTTCTGAAATAAAGCTACTTCTCCAATGCTGCTCACTCAAACCCTTGTAGGCTATCATATCTGTCCCAGTAATAGCTGACAGCCTTGGCCAGCAAGGACGTGGAGCTGGTGCCAAGGGGTATTTATCCCTCTCGTGGCTGGCACATGGATATAAGGCTGGGACCTGCACAACAGTTCCCTGCAGTTCTGAGCATCCCAGCAGAGCTGGGCTTGTCCTGGGCAGTGGCTGTGGGACTGCTGAGGACACCCTGATGAGCACTGACTCAGCTGCAGGCAGGAAATGGTTTAATACTCTCTGCTGAAGTCCTTGTTCAGTTCCTCAGTGAAAACCAGGAGTCAAGAGGGTGCTCGGGGTCTTACTGAGCTTGGCCACAGGTGTGATGGGAGACAAATCACACCCCCAGTGTGAATGAAGCAGGCAGTGCTCCCCAGATGGGCAAGCAGAAAGGCTCTCACCAGACCTCTCTGGCTGCTCCTTAACACACATTTTGAGGGACAAGGGTGGAATGAAGACAGGCACCTCCAGGAAGGAGCTCAGGGGTAGGAGCTGTCTGGGATCTTTGAGTTCCAGTGGAAATGGTGCTGAGGGTATTTCTCTCTCAGGCTGACTTTTTTTTTTTTTTAAGCACCATTACCAGCTGTTTAACACTTCCTAGGCTTTGCACAGGTGCCAGGCAGAGACCCACTACTTCAGCTGCAGTCCCTGTCCCCATTCACTAGCACAGCTCCTGCTCATCCCTATTTTGTTATTCTAGCCAATATAAAAAAAGGTGCTTGTAAGAGAAAGGTAAATATTATGAAATCAGGCCATCCTTGATGCTAATGTCTCCATGGAGCGTTACAGAAGTTTTGGCTGCCACTTTCTTTGGTGGCCTTCTTTTATGAGGAAGGCTTTAGACTCTTGCTTGCTCTGTTGTGGTACACATTGTCCTGGTACAACCCAGTGCTTGTAGTGGGAGAGACCAAAGGAAAAAATACATGAATCACTGAGTACTGGGCTTTCCCCTGTCCCAAGGGGGCACCTCCTATATCTGCCATGGGGGGGCAGTGCCCCAGCCACACACCTCACACTGTTTCCCCCCCACATTTGTATGGCATGGAGGCTCCCCTGGCCTTCTGTCATCAGAGGATTATAGATTTGGGCTCTATATTTTGTACGAAGTCCTAAAGGCACAGAAATATTTAGCTGCCTGTCATCACTAGAAAGCTTAAGAGTCCCTAGAGCCAGGAAGGAAGGAAGGAAGGAAGGAAGGAAGGAAGGAAGGAAGGAAGGAAGGAAGTGACGGCAGGAAGCGCCGCCACGCACCGG
>WBNO01022214.1:48367-78598 GCA_013400575.1 Peucedramus taeniatus
AGGAAGGAAGGAAGGAAGGAAGGAAGGAAGGAAGGAAGGAAGGAAGGAAGGAAGGAAGGAAGGAAGGAAGGAACTCACACCTGGTCCCCCCTCCAAACCCCATTAAGCTGAAGCACTGAAGCTAGTTCTCATCTCATTTTGAGATTTTCACTTAGGCTATTTCAATTTGTAAACCTCAAATTTTTTAAAAAAGTACTTATAACTCCACATTCCCTTTTCACTGTGTCAACAGAATACTTGACAGATGTTAAACATTATTTGCTTTTTGGCTTTCTACTTTGCCTAGTTTATTCCAACCTATGAAACATCAAGGACATAAAACATCATAAAAATAAACACCACCAGTAGCAAACCTGTCATTCTTAAGAACATTCACCTCATTAAACTACAGAATTTCCAAAACCACTGAAATGCAATTTTTATACAAAGAGCGAGACCTTCTCCATTAATGAGAGGGGATGTGGAGAACCTTCTCTCCTGGATCATTAATGTCAGTCAATCTGCCTTGGATTTGCACCAGGGACAATGAGGAAAGATGTGACCTCTTTTTGGGCAAAGCTGATCAGTGCAAGAACACAGTTCTGGGACACTCACAGCTCCTGCAGCAAATCAGGTTATGCACTGGTGGAGCTTGTAGCCAGCATGATCACAGCAAGGGTGACAGGGCTTTGCAGGGCTGATCACAGCAACAGAAGCACATCAGCGTTTCCAAGTGTTGGACCATTATTTGCTCTTAGTCTCAGAAAATGGGGATACAGAGTAATGTGCACAAGTTAACTACCTGGAACCAGTAAGAGAGGAGTTATGCTTGCCTTCTCTTCCTCTGGCTAAGCTATACAGCTGTGAATTGATAATGAAGCCCTTAAAATTAAAGAGCAGCTGGATTCGATTCTGGAACATTTCCCATACCCAGCAGCATTCCATCACCTTGCCTGTAAGTAGGAGGTAGATAAAAAAACCCCAGACAAATCTTAGGACTAAATGCAAGGGGGAAGAGCTGGCTGGCTTACACCAACGGATGGAGAGCCATCTGAGGGAACAGCTTCTTTTCCTTGGAGTTCGGTGTGGCTTTGCAATCTGTCAGCGCGCCTGCATGTGCCAAAATGCTCTGTTAATGTTACTCCAAACAGGATACACATTGCCTGGAACATCAAGCCTCGTGCAAGATCCCCGTCCTCCGTGCTCGTGCTTGAGTCACAGAGGAAGAGAATGATGCTCTTTGGGTGGCAGCATCCAAAATGAGCTCGTCAGGCTCACCAGAACAAACAAACGTGCCTGGTGAGGATTGGCTCCTGTCATTAAAATTGCAGGCATGCTCTTGGTTCATCCTTAACTGCTTGTTGCTTCCTGATGAGTCCTTGTGTGAGACGAGCTCCAATCCGTGTTGCAGCATGAATCATAATTCATTTTATCCTCTGAGGCTTGTTTTTTTAATTCCACACATTCTTTCTTTTACTCTCTCCTAAAGGTTTAAGGGCTTTTCATTCCTTACAGTTGAAGATGAAGGTTTGAACCCCAAACTCACAGCAGACATTATTAGTTCAACAGCAAGAAATGAAATACAACTTATTTTACCTATTCAGAGATTTAAAATCATTCTGCTTCCTTCATAAAAGAAACTGAGCAAAGAGCCAAGCAACAGCCATTGAAAAATACCTTAATTTGTGATAATGTGAAAAATACAATGAGCTGTAGAAGCTGTGTCTGAAGTTCTCTGGGACTAGGACCATACAGTATCATGTCTCTCCCAAAATGCTAAACAGTGAGGCTGAGGGCCATGTGATTTTCCCTACATACAAAAGAACACCTTCTTAGTCCTTCTGGAACCTTCTGGACTTGAGAAACCACTATCAGTTAACAGCTCTATCCAAGAGTGTCAGACCCTTGACCTGGAGCAGTAAATAACATAAAGAAGACTTCTCTGTGTCCAGATTCCCCCATGATAACACAAGAACCTGCCTGCATTTTACTTTTCTCTTGAGGAGCAGGGCTCTAGCTCTTGCTGAAGTTGCTGGTGTTCCTACACATTGCAGGCTTGCTCAAGGTTAGGTTTCCTCTCCTACTGCTGGCACAATCTCTTTCTGTCCCTGTTGGCTCTGTTTCCATCTCCTCTCTTGCTCTAACTTCAGCCCCTTGCACTCCAACACCACAGACTCAGCTTTCTCACCCACCAGTGTATTTTCCTACTGCCTTTTCTGGAAGTTAGGAGGATCATGTTGGATGATGCTGCCCTTTGGCTCTGAAGCAAGAATTATCCCATTAGTGCCTTACAGTGGCTCTGACTTTATTTGGGACTGGTCTTCTGACTTCCTACAGGAACTTTCCCGTGTTGTTTTCTGCATCTTTCTTGTCTCCTCAATGTGCCATGTGGGAAACCTGGAAGAATTACTTCCACCTGGGAAAACACACAGCTTTATGGGCAAGACTGAGGACACCACAAGTCTGTAAAAACTCATGAGCTTAACACTGAGGGCCTGCTTTATTGAGAATGCATAGACCTTCTCTCTTGGTTCTTTACTATCCCCCACATTTTGCCACATTCTGAGGAAGAGAATTCCCTCTATATCAAAAATTTCCCTTTGACAGTTACGTGGCTGTCCCATCCCTCCCCTTATGCAGTGACAGAAATGCTGCCTCTGGTCACCTGGTGTCCTTTACATGGCCCCAGGTCCCTGCTGACTCTGTGTCCAAGGAGAAGGGCACATTCCTGCAGCTCTGTCCCTTCAGAAGGCAGCATGTGGGTGCAGAGGGAAGGGCTGGAAGCCCACTGAGCCAAACTGCCTTTCCCACTGCCACAACCACACATGCTCCTTCTCGAGCCACAGGCAAGCGAAAAGAGGACAATGACCCCGACTCTTCCTTAGGCTGCCTGACTGAAATATGTGATTTGAGGTTGAGAAGGACCCAAAAGCTTTGGGACAGGATTTCTCAGGGCATCTCATAAGTTTCCAAGAAATTACTCTAATGTCATTCAGCAAGGTAAAAATGCAGCATAAAAATAGCGAAAAAATCAACTTGAGTCTGAACCTCCACAATGTGCACCCCTGACTGTAATTAAAAGCAGCAGCTGATGCCTTCTGCCCACTCATCTGCTAACAGCACCTCTCCCCAAAAGCACACACAGCCCTGCAGCCTTGGAGCAGGCCTTGCAGCTCAGATGGCTGCTCTGCTCCCAGCCTCAGGGAAGTGCCAAACCCATATTTGACTTAGACCTGTTAATTTACCTGAAAAACCTCAAGAGGAACATGGTTAATGGTGAAAAAATAAATAGGGCCAAAACCAGCTGAGAGTGCAAATGAGAACAAGCACAAAACATGAGAAGTGAGTTAAAAGAGGATAGACAGAAATGGAGAGGAAGGAGGAAACAGCCAGGACACCTGACCAGGGTGCCAGCAGGCAAGGGAGGGATGGCACCTGCCAGCTGGGTAGCAGCAGCACTTCCAGTTCCCACAAATGGAAGAGGGTAGCTGAAATACATGTCCAGGGGCTGGCTGAGAAACTCACCTGTTCAAATTACTCTCTTCCTCTCTAGTTCTCTTCCAATGATCATGTGAGTGCAGAGCTCTTTGTTACTGCAGGCTGGTAATATTACCACATATCCTTCCTCACCCAATGTCTGCTTAGCCTCACCACCTCTAGGTCACAATCTATTGACCTGATGCAGGGTCAGGTCTTACAGCTCTCTGTGATTGATGAGCTCCATTCAGCTGCATAGCTTGAACTAAGCATTTTGCCTTTATATGTGTAAATATTCCAGTAAACCAATTCCCTGTTCTAGTCTGAGGATTAGAGTTCATATGGTCAGCATCTGAGACTACATGTAGCATAAATAAATCTATCACCAATTGCAAGAAATACTGAGAAAGAGTGCTATACCATGATCAAGGGTAAGAAAGAAGGGCAGAATGTGCCTGCTAATACAGGAATAGTTACAAGACATTATGCTCCTGCTCTGGTCACTTTACATTTTGCATAGTTGGTGAAAATCCCACCTTTCGAGGAACAATAAATTTTTTGCTGAGTTTTCCCAAGTTCAGCCATTATTTTACAGTGCTCTGAGGTGTGTATGTGACAATAGCCACTATCTATGACAATAAAATGTAACATTTCTTATTAAGTATTACAGGGAAGTGAGTAGAAGGGAGGTAATAAATATGATATGCATATAGGGAGTAAAAGGACAAATCAGGAAAAGCAAGAGGAGAGAAAACATAGCTCTAAAGACATCAGTTTTGAAAGCTTGCTTACTTTCTCTCTGCCTCTGAGATGCTGGGATTTGTTTGGGTACCCCTATGTGTTGTGCCAAGCTCAGCTAAAATAGATGCCATTCATTTCTGTCTATGCCTTACTCCTGATCCCCAGGCAGCTTTTCAGCAAGGCACACAGTTCACTAACAAACCTGACACTGCCAGGGCATTTGAGAACCTACCCACTGTATAACAAATAGCTGTTCTTCTTCCAGAAAGGCCAAACAGGCCTGTGATTGCAATTGTTATGCAATTACTGTGATTGCAGCTTTGCTGGACATTTTGCTGAAATGTCTCTAATAATCAGTGAGGAACAGAACTGACTTCTCACAAGTGCCAATATCATCCATTTAGGACTTACAGTCTGCCTCTACCAACAAGGCAGGTAACGTTCTGTGCTCGTATTCTGCCACCTGTGGTATTTATTCATTCCCAGTCTGAACCAGAAAGACAAATCTGTTCCAACAATGCTGTAGAGCAACCAAATCTTTGAGGAAGAAATAGCCTGGCTGTAGGCCAGAATCCTCTAATTAGCCCATACAGAGCACACACTAAAAAAGCCACCTAATTAGACACATGGCAAAAGTAAAACTCGCACTGCTCAACGCCACACAAAAACTCCATCCTTCTCTGCTTACACTCAGCACATTCATAAAAGATGCAAAATACATTCAATTTCAAAATACAAGTGGAAAATCTCTGTAAGGCACGTAGGTATTTGAGCGATGTGTGTAAAAAAAAGAAGAGAGAGAGAGAGAGGGGTTTGTCACACCCTTGGGAGTCTCTCTTTAGCAAGCATTTTGCAAAATGTCTCTGCATGTTTGGAGGCTGTTGTACTCCAGGGGTGGGGAGAAAACACACAGTCCCTGGTGGTCCACCTGCTTCCCTTTAGGTACTGTTGCCTCGGGCTCTGGGATTGGTAATTACTTTATGCAGTCAGCACCAGTTGTTGCCTGTTTCATGGTTTTTTCCTTCATGACTGGTGATTTGTACCTGTCAGCATAATGGCATCAGCAGGTGCAGCCACGGTGGGTGCCAAACTGAACCTGGAACTGTGACAATGATTCCAGCAGCTCATTTCAGGGACTCGATGGTCTCATTTTTTCTAACTGCTCTGAAAATGTGCCCTGTTCCCAAACTGAACAAATCTGCCCTTGTGGAAGTTTTTTATGCAGTGAGTGTGAGACATACATTTCTTCCTTAACCATCAGTAACCCTGCTAGGGGTTCTGAAGTCCTCAGCAGAGGAAGAGCCACACAATTACACCAACTATTGTGATGGACACCTTCATCAAGGGCATCACTAAAAACTTAAGGCTTAAAGATGAAGTATTTATTTCTTTTAATTTGAAATTCAAGCCAAGATTGGAATTGAGGTTTCAAATGCTTGAAGGATAGTGGTCACCACACTCTAGTGCTTCTTCCCATCACAGTGCACAATGCAATTCTCACAAAAGTGAAAGGTTTCCCTGCACTTCAGATATCCAGCTGGTCATGCAGATGTGATGTAAGGAGGAAGAAATATAGTAGCATTCATGTACAGTTCTCAAACATCTATGGAAATATATTATTAAAAGTCCACAAAACAAAAATACAATGTAATGAGCTTTCTCATTTTCACAAAAGCTAATGATCTGGATATTTGGCTCATTTTCTCCTATTTTAGTCTACTTGGAGTCTTTGTAAATATTTTTTTTAACACTTTCATTGCCAACCTGTCATTAGAACCTTGCAAAAACACCAGAAAATAACAAGCAATTCCAAACCAGTAGCTGGACTACTGGAGATAAATCTTTAAGTAAACACTAACTATTTTGCAAGTTGCAACAAAATTTATGAAGGATGTGAAAACACCATGCTAAACAGTATAATTGCTCAAGGTTTTATGGTTATATGCACTAGACAAACCCATTATGTCTCATGCAGAGTACACAGACATCTCTTTCTAGTCTGTTCTTCAGTGCCATGGATCTCTACAGCACGGAAAATTTGGCAATCCAGAAGTGATGCAAATGCCTTTTGCATAAGGATGAATTTTACCCAAGATAAGGAAAAATTGTATGCAGTAACTACTTGAATGATGATTTCCAGAAGCTCTGACATATCACAAGAGGCAATGCAAAGCAGGAGCCTTGAGGTTTCTCATTTCTGCAGCATCTGCAGCATGCCATGGTGATACAACAGAGTTCACAATGCTAAAGAAAACTCCAGCTACAAAAAATCCTCTGCCTTCATTAATCTTTTAAGCTTCCCAAATTTTTCTACTCCTACTCCTTTATTATTGCACTTTAATATTTGTCTCTGCTCATACTCTAAAGACTCTTGGAAAGGTGGACTCTATTTATTTATTTAAACACATTGTCTAGATCCGAGGTAGCTGTGAAGAAGTTAAATTGGCTACTGCCAAATACAGATGGAACTGTTTCAAAATCTTGAGGCTTGTGTGTTTTTTTTCTTTTGAAACTCTTAACAATATAGCTGGCAGTGGCATTTGGGATGACAAGGTAGGAAATATAACAACAGCAACCACATTTTGTGGGTTAGAGGATTTGAAACAAGCATTTCAGAGCATGACGAGATTACTGCTCACAGAGAGTAAAGCCCATCCCACACTCTCCTCCATTTTAGCTGATTCCTTCTCTCTTGAAGCATTCCAGGATGTGGGATCTGGTAGGACACTAGTTCTTTGACTGCAGAAATTACTACTGAAAATCTTTGCTGTGCTTGAACCAAATTAAATCACAGCGATAAAACTGAAAATTAGACATTATTTGCAGGTTTAAACAACTGGATACTTTATTTTCTAAATAATTTTCCAACTTTGTGCTGAGGCCTCCAATTTTTCAGCTCTAGTAACATCACTGGATTTACTTTAACTCATACCATGAGAAAAGCTGTGGCAGAAATACCAGCCTGCAGCCTCTGTAAGTCTGCAACTGGCTTCACCTGGTGACTCAAACACACATAAAATGACTATTTTCCAAGCACCACCAAATGGAATGTCATGAAACCCCTGCCCTTCATTCTCAGTGTTTCTGAAGCACAGAGCCAAAAGGAAATTCTGCTGTCTCAGAGATTTGCTGCTCGACCCAGAACAAGTTATTTACCTACTGGCAGGCTTGGGAGGGCAGCTGTGTTCTTAGACAGGACACAGACATATGACACCTTTTTGAAAGAAGATGCCATCAGAATACAATCACGATTACTTCCCTTAAATAATATATATTTTTTAGCTGGTGTAAAGCAACAGGGTAGCTCCAGGATTCATCAAAGGCCTTTTTACAGTGCATTTTCACTGAACTGATTCTTTTTCAAGAGGCTCCCCTATGAATGCTGCATGAAAGATAAAGGAGAAAGACAAGGCTGATACAGCTCCTTTTTTCCTTTTTCTCTGCTTAGCACAGAATCTCTAATCACAGTTTTTAAACATCTGTGGCTGCATTTAGTGTTACTAAAAAAGCAATGGTAATGAAAAGAGCCATAGCCAAAGTGTGTGGGCTATGTCTATGTAAGGCCCTCCTGCATTCAGCCTTATCAGACTTACTCACCACAATTCTTGATTTCTGCTGCCTATTGAGAATTCCATGGCTTACCTTTCCAAAGCTCTGAACACAATTATACTGAAGGACTTTGTCATCCTACTGATTATCTTTTGGCTGTTGTTACACAGCTGTTCCATGGTAACTTTGAGAACTTGCTGTTTGAAGTCACATCATCATTTTGGGCTTAGGGTTACTTGTTCCTGTTCCCTGAATTTGCTCAGCTTCTGTCCCAGATGTGCTCTAGTCCCTGACTGATGTTCTATGGTACAGTCAGTGTTGTCAGAGGATATGAACCTCTCATGTCCTTAAGCCACTCCCATTCAGAAGACAAAGACTGTAGCAGAAAAATTCAAGGGTCTTGCCCCATGTCCTACTCAATGCCATTAAAATGGAAATGTTTCTGACTCCTCTAGTTCAGCATTCCAACCTCTGCTCAAGAGAAACATGTTGATTAGCTCTATTTAAGAGCTTCTTAATTTCAAATGATCTTAATTCATCTGCTCTCTCAGTTGTGTGCTGTGCTCTGATAGCCTTTGAGGGAGCTGTTTCTTTATGTGGCACTCTGAGGGCTGGGACTCAAACAGGGGCTTGTCCTAGAAGACAACCAGTGAGTGTCAGGAAGCATTCCACTGCCAGCAGCAAAGCAAAGAGGGGAAAGAAGCTTCAAAGATGCAGCCTCCAAGTGCATTAGAGCCCCCACTGCTGTCATTGCCTTGTCCCATTTGCTTATACATGCACACCTCCCCATTGCTCTTTGGCACCCGAGGAAACAAAGTGGTAGAATAGGTCTGCTCCACTTCCTTGTACTCAGAAAACCAGAAACCCATGATGGCTCCTAAGGCATGTAAAATTAATACAACTAAATATACTTGGTTGAGTTAAGGTGGTTATGCAACTTTGTATATAAATTTATTTAAAAAAACAAAACAAAACACTTTCTTTGTGTGACTGATCGGCAAGTATTGTAGCAATAGACCTCAAAGCTGCAACTGCAATAAAGGACCCATGGGGCATCAAGTGTTGCCCTTTTTTCACACTAGAACATTGAGCTGTCAACAGAAAGAGTGATCTGAGTTCTAGAAAAGATTCTCAGTGGTGCAGCTTTCCCTGCAAATGAGTTCTCTCAAGGATAGTGTAAGAGCCACTCTGGCATGTGAGGTTTTCTTTCCATTACTTCGAGTTGTTGTAAATCATTAACTGTCCCTGAAATGTTGCTACAGTTGCTAGGCAGAGGCAGCTAATTTATGAAACCTCCATGTGGCAAGGAAATCCAGATTTAGGCATTTAGAAGAAAACTATGTAGAGCAAAGAGGGTGGGATGCAAAGAGAAAAGAGAGAATCTAAAATATACTTAACACTATGTTTTTCTCCCAAAAAATAATTATGCCTAGTGAATTTTTGAGAATCTTTATATTATCACATATGGTAAATACTTAATTGGAGGCAGCTGAACCAACAAGAGTAATAATATTCCAAAGTTGCTGGGTATTCTGATGTGACATCAGTAGATTTTTTTTTTTCCCATTTAATAGACCATTCTTATTTTTCCCATGGGTTTTGCAAACCATTTCTCCTACTTCTTATTTTTCTATCTAACAATATTCCTGGCAAGTTTTTTTGAGTAGAAGGCTAGCTGGTTTACTTTGCAATGTGCCACGCTGGGCAGCACACCCAGCAGCTGATGCTGTACTGCATTCATTGCTGGCACCTTGAAAAATGACACAGTTCTGAAAATCACTCCTTTGACTGGGCTGCTGAATTGCAGGTGTGTCTGTCACCATACACCCCTGAGATATGGGAAGCAGAGAATTAGTCTTGAATTTGAGAAGCTGCCCTCCCTTTAGGGGAGAAAAGCCAGTTTCCCTGGATGCATGCTGTAAGTCTTTGCTTCTCATTTCTGAGATGTGCAAACTTCTGTTTGGCAAATTCTATTTGATTTATTTTCTTCCTCCCTTTCTTCTATTATTGTTAAGAGTGCAATGTGCAGCCAAGTTAAACTTCAGGACTCAGAAATTAGATGTCTCTCTCAATATGCCATCCTTTTCACTTCCCAGCTTTTCATCCTATACCATTACAATTGCATGCCTGACAGCTTTTTCATATTCATTTTACTGGATGTGTTCTTAAAAGAAAAAGAATGATTTTATGTCAAATACAGTTGGAAGGGGGAAGGTCTCCAACAATAACCTCCATCCCACTAAATATGGAAATAAGTGAAATATGCCTACAATTACTTTTCCCAGAGAAAATATTATTCTTTAGTTCTCTAATGACAAACTATTCCATGAGGCCTTTCTCTGTGACTTTTATCTGACTACAAAATCTGATGGTTGAATCTTTACTGCACTTCAATAAGATAGGTGCAGGTTTTTGTGGATAGCACCAACCAGTGTTGTTTTAACCTCATCATTTAAAATGGCCTTTCAATTGCCTGAGCTGGGATTGTTTTCAGACATTCACATTCTGGAGGGCATCCCATGCTTCCTATGGAAGCAGCAGTAACTGGGAAACAGAAAAAGTTGTTTAAAATAGTTTAAAAATAATTAAAGGATTGTTTAAGTTATGTTAAGGCCAAAGACAATTCACTCGGTGCAGATTTGATCTGTCAACACCTCTCTTCCCATAGGCACTGACAAACAGATGAACATAGCTGGAATAGAAATTCAGAAAGATTTCAGATGTGTTGATCTGTTGATGCAGTGTTTTACATTCCCTCTGCATCACCAGTCTGAAATACTTATCTTCTGTACACTTCATACTTTTAGCCCTTCTAGGCCTACAACCAGTCTATCAAAAAGCTTCTTTTTCTGGACAAATTTAGACATATATAAAAATTAAGTTGAACTCTGAAATATTTTGGCTCAGAATCAAAATATTTTGTTTTGGCAAAGTTGCACCTGAGACACTGCACATCTGCCAGAGACATTCTATCCACCAGTGTGGGAACCCAGGACATCTCTCTTGTTGCTCTGGATGGGCTGAGCCCCGGGCAGGGGGCTCAGAGGGCTTGGCACAGAGCCCAAGACCCTTTTGCCTTTGATCTTGAATCTTGAGCCATGGAGGAAATTACCAACTTTATATGAAGGTTTACAAACCAGGGAAGGTTAAGTAGAATGATTAGCTTATCACAGGGTGGAAAAATAGAATGTTAAGATTTTTATGATAAGGGTACAGGGGGGTCAAGATGGAGGAATCTGGGCGTGTACTGTCCTTCTTCCTGGCCTCCATCTTCTTGGTGATGGTGGCACTTTTGGATTGGTTTAGAGTAGAAACTGACTGCCTAACAGAGGTGATAGGTATTGGGAATTAACTGTAAATAATGTCTAGGTAGTTTATAGTATAAAAAGACAACACAGCCCTGGGGGTGGGCAGTGTGCCTTGAGCTGAGCTGCTGAGAGCATCTCGGCTGGGCAGGAGAACATGTTATAGATAAGAGAAAATAAACAACCTTGAGAACCAAAGCCAAGGAACTCCGACTCTTTCTTCAATCATCAGGCTGTGAAAAAGGAACTCTTGGGAGCATCCTAGACAGACAATCCCGAGACACCAGGATGGCCAGTGTCCCTCCTTGTGTCACACACTTGCCATCCTTTCTCACAGGGTTAAGTGACCTACTGTGACAAGTCCTACCATTGGACACAGTGAAAGGCAGATGTAGAGTGAAGGAGAACACCTCTGGACACAGAGAGCTGTTCTCCCCACCTCCCTGCTACTGTGCCTCCTTTGAAAAATACACATAAAGTGTTAAAAGATCTTTTTTTCTGTGTCAGGCAAGATAATACATGGCAAAAATAATGTTTCACTGCAAGAATTTCGCCATCGTCCTGCCTCCACCCCAGTCCTGATTAAATTCACACATACAAAGTAGCCCTCATTATATTATCAGGTATTTTCTATGAGCCATTTTTATTCCTTTTATCTTCTTCCAACTTTTCCTCAGGAGCAGAGATTGTTGAACTGCTATTAAACATTATTTCTGGATGGAAAATAGTAAGAGAGGTTGATTTTCATTCCAGCTGAGCAAAATCTTTTAATTCACAGAACCTCCCAAGCCACTCTAATCAATTAGAGAATACATTTATATTTTGTTTTGATCATCAACTAATTTTGATTCCTCTAGTTTGTTGATTAAGCTCTGATTAAGTATCTGCCTCTGACAATATTCAGCCTTTAAGTGGTGTCATATTGTGAAGAATCCATTCAAAATACACATTTTCTACCTTTCTATGGCATCAATTTTGAAAGCAATAGCATAAAAACAGTAGAGAGTGATCAACAGCTAGCAAACAAATCCTACTCACAACCAAAAGTTGATTTACATGTATTGTGAATATTTCTATTTGTCTATGGTAAATCTATGGATTCAGCTCAGGGATTACTGAATGGAGAAATATAAGCAACTGCCTGGCATATTAATAGGGAAAATCTCCACAGGGCACTCCACCTTTTCTGTACTACAGACCAAAACAGATTTTTTCAAACAATAGCACTGTCAGGAAAATGCTCACTGAATTAGCACTTTAGCTAGATATATTTTCATCAAAGAACACTCTGATTAAGCAAGCTTATCTCTATAAAAGGGCTGTATTTTAAAGGAGGACAAATTAGTTAGGATAACACAAGGACTGATCCATGCCTTGTCCTATAGTATGAAGGAAATATTAAGAACTCTAGTTTCTTCTTTTTTCCCCTCTTTACTTTAATCCCATCTTCTTTCAGTTGCATTCCTGATTTGTGACCTCTTTTTTGTCTCTGCATTTTCTTTTTTTTTCCTCACCAGAAAAGAAATAGGAAGGATGGAAGCACGAGGGCTGTGTGATGAACAGATCCAGAAGAAGCCCTGAACTCAGCAGGGCCCTGGCTGCCCATGATACATTGCAGACCAGCAGCACCAGGCCCAGAATCCCATGGGAAATGTTCCCTTCTCCATGGTCCCTTCTCCTCACCGCTCTTTTCTGCGCTGGCAGCGAATGCTCGGGTTCTGGGAGATGGTGAGGGCCAGGAATGTGGCACCAGAGCCCTGAGCTGGGCTGAACAGATGTGGTCTTTCAGCAAAGCTGGAACAGATAGCAGAGGGAAGGTGGCAGGAGATGAGGTCTTAGTTTGGAATATCACACATATTTTGGTCTCACACATACAGGGCTGAGCTCTTGAAAGGATTTCTTGATAGTGTCAAAAGGACAAGACAGACACGTGGTGGTTGTTCAGGACAGCAAAGTGCTGCTGCCAGGCTGTGAAGTCACAGCTGCATTGAATTCCTGGCTGATAGGGGAGAAACAGAGAGGAGAGGAATCTGGAAAAATGCTTATGTGCTTCAGATTTAGAGGAACTCTGCTCTCAAACAGCAGGGCAACACTGCCACAGAAATATCTCAGGAAGAAGAGTGGATGATTGTTAAAATCATCAGACTGCAATGAGTTCTCTTTGATCTTATGGATATAGACACCCAGCTCCTGACACAGCCCAACAGACTCCTTTTTCCTGCCTCTTCCACAGTTGTCAGTTTTCCTTGTCAATTCACTTACTCAAAGACAGGTCCTACCTACCACATGACTGGAATGAGCACTGAGTTTCATACATTAGTCCCTCTATTTGATAGAATTGAAAAAAGAACAAAAGGAGAAAGCTACAGAAAAAGCTAGTGTAAAGGGAAGACAGTTATTTCTTTGTGTAGGGTACAGGGTTAGAAACTTATTCTTTGTTGAGGTAAAATAGGTTTTGAACACCTCTGATTAGCTGCATCTTCCTCTTTTACAATAGTAAAATTAAAAACCAGCAATGCAAACAAAAATCACATGAGGTCGTAGGAGAAGTCTGACACATCTGATGGAGCATATCTTGTGCACAGAGTAGCAGATTCCTAAGGTACCTCTCTTTGGTCTTGTATTTTCCCATAATCTATCATTTCTGAATAAATGTAAACCCAAGACATATTTAAACCATTCACTGTTTTTAGCTGGCAATAAGATCTATGAATTTACCTCTCTCTTTCTCTCTGCTCTAATTATTAACATTCTGAGTTGCTTCACAATTAACAACTGCTGCAGGTGATTTGTTGGGAGGCATAAAAATATGAAAAATATTAGCTTTATAAATAGCAAGATAAATGTAAATAGCAATATATCATGGTTTTGTCATATCAACAGAAAGTGAAAAAAAATATTATCTCAAGTTTTCTGATTCCTTTTCTCCTAAAAAAATCTTACACCTATGTGCAAAATATTTACATTTATCCCTACTAACGGAAAGCCATAATTCTTCTCTGGTTGCACAGTCTGGAGAAGAGATCTGATCTATTAAGCAAGTGATCTTGCTTGAAATACCACCAATTATATATTGACCCAGGCTAACAAATCCATCCATATAACATGCAACCAAAACTCCCATCTGCTCAGGCAGTGAGAAGAAGACACATGCATGCTCTGTAAGATGCTCCCTTCTTGTTGTCAAGGATGCCACCTTGATGCCAAGATACATTATTTGTTTTATGCTGCAGATGCCACCATGAGAAATTCCTAACAGAGCTCTACATCCATGTTTTTTACAGGGTTTAACAGTGCAGATTCTACAAACATTCCCTGGGTCTGATGGTTCTCATATCCCTCATATCCAAACCCTCAAATCCCTAGTACAGGGAACACCATAAGTAAGCACTATACCTACAACAAGTCTGTCTCAAAGGAGAAAAGTACTTTTTCTGAACACCTCAGTTGTGACTACCAACAATCCCTACTTCTGACTGTGGAATAGCTAATTCAAGACAGACTGAATGAAAAAGAAGACCTGTAAATAATTTCCCATTCGTGAACTGTTGCTTAAATATAAACTACTATTTAGCAGTCCAAGAGAGGCTGGATTGTACTTTCCACTACTGTTTGGACTGTCCAGTCTTTTCCAGTAAAAAACTTGGCTTTCAGGAAACCAAAAACTAAAGCATTTTGCTCTAAAGGCTGCCTAGAGACTATTACACATGCTCAGGTAACAATGACAGATTTCAGTCTACTGCAGTTAAAATGTTTCACTTCAAACATGCTTTTAGACAGACTGCCAATATCTGTCATAATCAACTTCAAGCTCATGCTGAGTAGCCTTCTAGTGTTTGCTGGTCCTCCTGAGGACCAGGTTAGACAGTTTTCACAAGAAAGAGTTTCCATTTAAATGTAACAACCTTTCAAATCTCAACCAGTAGCTACTATATGAGACAGCAGAGACAGTAAGCACCTTGTTTCTGTGGGTGTATTCACACCAGTGAGGCCACTCTGGCTGTGCTTTCCTCTTAGTTTGAAGCTGTGGATTTGAAAAACATCAAAGCCTAAACTGTCAGTCCAATTAAATGTTCTTGAACAACATTCAGTCCAAACAAGACACACCACACTGAATAATCAATTCTATTTGCCAGGCTTGATGATGAAAAACTTTTTATATCTGATAAAACATGTTCTGCTATATCCCGTATTTTATGTTAAATTATATACATTTTACAGGCCAGGTAAGAAATCTAGTGAAATCACATAATGCTGCTCTCACTGCAAAAGAACAAGTATCTTCTCAATTATAAGTAGTTTGCCTATAAAAAGACATTATGGATAGGCTGGAGCTAGGATTTTTTAATGTCTTTACATGTAGAATAATAGAAGTTCATAGTGGAATAATTGAAGTTCATCTGGAAGCATCTTTTATCCTGAGGCCATTCAGACAGGGAACATCCAATGGAACAATCAGGGAAGTCTTCAAAAAGACAAGAGGTCTGAGGGAAACACCGGATCCCTCTATGGATAGTGGCATGACAGCTTTAATAGTGGGAAGCTGTCTAGCTGATCTCAAGCTATGCTGTGGAGACTCTCCTCTTTTTCCACATATCCAGGGGAATGTGTCAGAAAGTGTCTCCACAGGCCTAATTCTATGATGTGGATTTTGACACAGATGCTGCTCATAGTCGCGAAAGTAAAAAGCTCCATAAAATCTGAGGGAAGCAGAGTGTAAATTGAATCTAAATGGGCTCCAGAACAGTAAAAACAAAAGAGTTTCTTAAAATCAAATTTTCTTTTCAATCCCCTCAATAGTTTGTTCTTGCACTTTACTATGCAATTTTGTTGATCAAGCACTCCTAAAATAAAGCAGTTGAACAGAGCAGGTTCCTATCTTCTAACGATGAAACAGAATAGAAATTGGAGATGGCTAACAATCAGTTACTCACCTTTGCTGTAATTATGGTATTTGGCCAGTAGCTTTTATTGAGGTAGGTTAGAATTTATTGCTCATCTTAAATAATTGCTTCTTTTACACGAACTTTCTGAAGTTGCACTGGCCATTCAAGGCAGAGAAAATTTCCCAGGTGCCCATTTAGGAATATAACAATTTCAAAAACTGGGTAATTCATGGAATTGTTTATAGGAAACCCAGGCTTTTGAACCAGTATAAAATAGTATACTGGTTCCACCTTGAATGGTGTGCAAAGTAGCTCATTCACAATTCAATCATATTAAGAAAAGATGGTAATTCCAAGCATTACATAAGGAGAGCAAAATATGACTGCCAATCAATGGAGAAAACAGAAAATGAATATCTTAATTCAGCAGCACTTCTTGCATGATTTCACTAGAACTGTACTTACCACTTCAGCAGAAGATGCTGCTGTGCACACAGCAGATGCCAAGCCTGCTTGCTGCTCTGTGGAGAACGAAAGAGTTATTGGAAGAACTCACAAAGTACTTCCACAGAACAGTGCACAACAAGATCCATTGAAAGTCCAAATCTAATCACAAAATCATCCTGAACCCACTAGAAATAAAAGAAGGCTCTCAAGAGCAAACACGAGTTATTTTCTAAGTACAAACCGAAGGCAAACTTTAAAAATGAAAACCAAACAATAAGCTTAAGAGCATTAGAAATAATAAAATAGAAACTTCCTAATTAGAAAATTAAGATGTTACTGTGGTGAGTAAATCCTCTTAGGCTTGGTTTAACTCTGACTCAGTCCCTTTCTGGGTTTTAGCAGATTCTACAGTCCCTTCTATGCACCAGAAGTGTCTCTGGCACGTTGCACTTCAGTCAGGTTGTCTGTCCCTGCTCCTCCCAGCAGTCTGCACTGGGCCACAGAATCTCCCATTGCTGGGCTCCCCTCCCTGTGTGGCCCTGGGCTCTGGGAGCTGCTCTCCCAACAGCATTTTCAACAGCTCAAAGGGCAGAAGAGTGTCCCTTCCTTTCCAAGCAGTCTCTCATCTCACAGACATTTCCTTTCTGAAGAACAAAACATATGAATAAATATAATATGTATTGAGCACCATGATATGGAAAAGAACTCTTCAATATAAGTACACATTTCTGTATATTTTCCCACATTTCCTTTTATCCCAGAGGTTCTTTAAATTTCTAAATAATTTATTTTGTGATGATTTTAATTAAAACAATAAAACTCCATATATATATATCTATCTATATCTCAGTAATCATTACAAATAAAGTAGAGACCCTGAAGAAACCACCATTTTGTTGTGTACAGGTACTTTATTCCTTGCTAATGGCAGGCTCATGCAGAGATGTATGATGGGAAGGAAACTTAACCAAACAGCTAATTATTAGTATTCAAAATTTTCTTATATTGCCACAGAGACCTGATTTGGCATCTTTATATCTTAATTAAACAATAATTTAGGAAATAAATATTTATTATCCTCCATAACCTGTCTGATCATGATTTATAGCATTGGAACTTGCTTTGGTCCTCCACCAGTGGATTTGTTCCAGAGTTGTATAAAACAGTTTATTGGCAGAGAATGCAGATTTCTTGTGCTTGAGTGCAGACACTAAATGTTTAGGAGGAAATGCTTTTCTTAAAAAATGTCTAGTAAGACATCCTCTGGAAAGAAAGCCCTTTCATTCACCTTCTTATCATCTCTGCCCAGCCACTGCTGTTCCTGCAGGTTTTAAAGATCCATACCTGAAGAGGTAAGAGATTCAAACCAGTGCCACCACTGAGAGCAAGGCAGGCAGGCTTTGGTCACCAGGCTTTTATCTGGCAGATGACAGCTTAACAATTAACACATGCACACATTAACACCACCTGCAGAAATGCTGCCTCCCTAGAGATGGAGACTGGCTTGGAGTATTGTGGAAGGAGAGAAGGCTTGGGCAGCAGGGAGAGTGAAGTCTGGAAGGAAATGGGCTCCAAGCTTCTTTCTGCTGCTGTGTAACAACAGCACACACTGCTATTACTGTCTAAGGCTGTTCAACAAGGAAATCCCTGTTGGAGTGCAAGGTTAGAAACCCTGCCTTTGAGGCAGCAGTGTTGTAACACCACTGCACTCAGGACAGGGAAGCACTGCTCACAGTAGGTACTATATTATTAGAGCTGGAAAGAATAAGTCCATTTTCCCTGTACCTTATTAATTCTCAGTGGAATAATGTCCTTAAATCTTGTCCTTTCTCATTCTCTTCTTCTTCTCCTCTTATTTCCAGCTTTTAGGCTGTCATTTTAATGTACTTTTCCCTCCTCTCCCTAAAACAGGGCTCCTGGCCCTTAAATCTCCCAAATATTGTCTTACAGTCATCTAACAATTAAATAAGCTACCAGATTTAGAATGCAGTTACTATAACCCATTACTTTTAGAACATCTATAAGACTTGGATGATTACCTCCAGTTATCCCTTCCAATCACAACTATTTTATTATTCTGGGGGTATAATTTATAATCTTAAAAATTCACGAATCAAGACATTCTGTCTGCTGAGAAAAGAGAGAATGGTAGCAGATTTAAACAATTGTCTTTGCCATTCCTTTTTAGGGCTCATGACACTACTGTTGAGGGAATTCCCCACAACTGGAAGGAGCAGATGCCTGGCAATCAGAAAAGTCAGTTTAGTGATCTTGGTTTTATACTCAGTCCTTAAAGGTTTTCCAAATTTTCTCTCCTTTCAAAAACCATCTCAGAGAAATACATTTTTGTATGGATGGCTGGCAGAAGGGATGGCTCAGCTGAATTAAGCTGAGAAGTCTTGCTCTGGGTTTCAGTGAAAACAAACCAAGCCCTTAATTGAAGCAAACTTATTTGGGGATCACTAAATATGTAATGACCAGAATCAGATTATTTTGGACCATGGCCATGTTGTTCCCTACTGTTGGTGCAGTCCTTTGAGCAGATTGCTGAATTACTGCTGCTCACAGCAAACACTGAAAAACAACTTCTCAGCTTTACTGTTCATATGCTCAGGAATCTCACAACCCCCAGCGCAGGGCAAGCAAAGAGAATTGGTTATTTATCAGGGGTTTTGATGAGGGCAAAATGCAGAGCTTCTTCTGTTTTTTTTTTTTTTTTTTTTTTTTCTAGATTAAACTTAAAAAGCAGAGCTTTTCCATTGTTGTTTGTTTTTCTCTTAGAGGAGTCATTAAAACTGATTGCTCTGGCTGATTTACAAGAACTCAGGTTAAAACAATAAAGAACTAAAATGCTTGCTGAGAGGATAATGCAATTTGCTTTTCAAGTTATATCAGTGCAGGTGGGCACAGCTCTAAGTCTGAGCATTCCTATAGAAAATATCCTCAAAGCATCATGTTAATAGACAATAGAAAACAGTCAGAACAGTTTTCACAGAAAGGATAATTCCTGAGGCGGAATATTTTTTAGTGAAATGAAATAGATTAACACTGTGTGACTTATGCAGATATTACAGACTAACTAACCCTTTCACCTCCAATTAAAAACAGCTTGCTGATTTTAGGAAGAACAAAATAGATTAACCCTCTATGCCATCAGCTAATTTTATTACTCAAATGTCACAAAATAGAAAGCAAAATATAAACCATATGATCTGAGATGAGCATTTCTATCCCATTCCTCAACTTAATATAAATGTGCATAATGGCAATCCTTTTCAAACTGACAATGCTTTACTGTAAATCAAACCCACTCATATCTCTCCAACAAATACTAAAAAAAATCCCTTATTACTTCAAAGCAAATGATCCAGCAATCAGCAAGTGCCTGATGGGAAGGGGGCAGAGAACACTTGACCTGCTTGACTAGAGCTGCATAGCCTGTGACAAAATTTGTTATTACAGCTGTATTTTCAGCACTGGAATATGAAAGCCACCCTGCTGTGGATCCTTGGTGTAGTCTTTCCCCTTTCTCTAGGCTCTTACTGCTAAATCCTAGGGAGGAGTAAGAAAGACTCAAATGGATCAGCTGGTGCATTCACCTGCCCCAAATCAACTAAAGCCTTTCTGACAGATGGTTCTGTAACCACTCTAAAAACTTCCAGCTTTTCCAGCCTCTATATGCAATCTATTCTAGTCCTTAATTATCTTTGCCACTGGAGCATTCTTTTTGCAAAGCTCCTCCTAAATCTGCTTTTGTTCCAGTTTAAGCATATTACTTCTTGCCTCACAACTTGAACAGTTTGTTCCTATTCCTCCTTTCAGAAACTTTAAAAATATTTAAAGCTTGCTGTATCTCTCAGATTTTTAGGCTAAACTCCAGTTCCTTCAATTTTTTCCCCACAGACCAGTATAATATCAGACAAAGCAGGTAAAAGGACAAGACAGAGAATATGAGGTTGCATTTTCTACCACTACCTGGAATTTCAGTCTGAGGAAGTTAAAGCAGAGTTACAGAAGAGCCAAGGCACTTTCCATACAGAAATTGAATTATGTTCACATCTGAAAGCTTCTTCTACTTTGGCACTTACAGGAGTCTTATCAAACACACAAAGCACCTACCCTTCAGCAAAGTGACACACACAGAGCTCAGAAAGGCTACAGGCAGCTTCAGCTACCTCTGAAACAAACCATGAAAAAACATCAGGAAAAGTTTTTTCTCATTTCTCTAATCAACCCAAAGATTCACATTTACATAGCAGCAAATCTTTCTATTTGGAGAGTTTTTTTCTTAGGATATGGAAAATATTGTCCAAGTCACCAGAGTTGCTGGGCTGACAATCTCAGCAATCACTGGGTTCAGCCGAGGTCCTTTCCTGCTCAGTGCACAGGAGAGTGCCACTACCTTCTCTGCCATTTGCTGAGATAAGCTCCAGCTTATCCAGCATACTTGGTGCCACTCAAGTCCTCCTTGTAATACTGATTGCTTTAAAATCCATCCTGGGCCTTCCCCATTGAAAAAGCAGCATAATAATACTGCACATTTGCAAATAAACAGATTATTGTGGAAGATCAGTGCTCAAAACAGAAGAAACCTTTTTCATCCCGTTTTAATATGAAAGCAGACTGCATTACCAGTTTTTGGTTGTTTGTAGGTGTTAGAGACTACAAGTTACTGACAAGTTCAGTACTTGGGACAGTGGCTGTGCCTCAGAAAGGCAGGGGCAGGCAGAAGCAGAGCTGTACTTCTTACACTGAAGTGGTACAGAGGCACTTTGTTTAGCAATGTGGGCTGCAGGCTTCTCACAGAGAGCTGTACAATATTTAATTCCCACTACAAATGGAGGATGCAATTCCTCACTAAGATAAGAAAGCAATCTCAAAATTAAATCTGCAGCTGGATGTACATGGCCAGGCCCCCTTATGATTCTTTGCTAAGGGTCCCGAGGAAGGAGACCATTCCCATGATGTGTTCAAAACAGTGTAGAGGAAAAAAGCATGGCTTCACAACATCTGATAGAGATTAGAAATGTCTGGTTGCATTCACAGATCAAACAAATCAGAAAATCCATAGCTCTTTAGATAACTACTGATTTTGAAAAAAAAAAAATTAAATGTACCCTATTTTTCCCTTTATAAATTGACAGTAGGATAATTTCTCTAACTTTTCTATATGTTTACTCTAAAAGAAAAAGTTAGAAGATAATTTTTAATGGATGTAAAACAGTGAACATGTAGGAGAGCAGCTAAGCCTCATAAGAATCCTTCTGATAATAGAGCTTGCTTTAATTATATAGATGAAAAGTCAGCAAATAGCATTTTTATGCAGTCTTTGAGAAAAGAAATGCAGTGCACAGTCCAAAGTACTAGAGTTCTTGTATCAAAGGAAACATATTAATCTTTCCAGCCCTAGTCTGCTTATTCTGATTTTTAAATGTATGACTGAAAAAAATGGGGATTTGTGATAGTGAAATTAGTATAGAATAAGAAAACCTAGTTTTAAATCACCAAGGCCCCAGGTGATGGGTTGTATTTCTGTTGCAGCTGTCCAGCTGGGGGTACACTGGATTTCTTCTCTAAGTAGGGGAGAGGACTCTGAAGCAGAGAGCCAACAAAGAATTTCCCTAAGGTCACCCAGAGGCAGGGACAGAGCCATGCTGCCTGAGTTGCAAGCCTGTGTTCCTTTGGCTGCTAATATCAGGAGCACTGACATGGATGCAGTTTGCTGTTGTGCCAGGTAACACCACTCTGGGCTCAGAACAGCCAGTTCAGGCTCTCAGAAGAGAGCAAGCAGATTAATTTATGTCATCAGTACATAGCAAAGTGTAAATAACACAGCTGAAAAATAAATATGAAGCAAAACCTTAGATTCCATGCTGGCCTTCAGCATCCTGCTTTATAACCAATGCTTAATTCAGTGTTTTGAGGCTGAGGGTAATTACCTTCAAGGCAGAGGTGTCTGTCACAGCCAGTCCTTGCTCGACCCTTGATGGATGACATTGACAGCCAGCTGGCATTTCAGGACAGTCCATGCAGACCTTTCAGGCTGTACAAGAGGGGGGAAAAATAAAAAAAAAGAGAAAGTAATTACAATCACCAAAGACACAAAGCTCCTTCTGCCTTCATCCTTATTCTATGAGCATTCCCCCTTCACCTTCCACATTATTAACCATGTTTTCAACAGTGGAATAAAAGCTAGCACAGAAGCCACTCATATAAGGCAGATGGGAAATGTCAGGTTGAAATCACAGGTTAGAATGTGAAAACACAAAAGAACTCATGGTCTTTACAATCTTTTTGGTTTGATTTGTGCATAAAGTGTGGATACCTACGGAAACATTCATTTTCCTAATGGCTTTGGCTAGCATAACTCTAAATAAATACACAAGCATGCTGGTTTTCTCTTTAAAATTTGCTAGTTGCATTCACATTATAATTGCTAAGTGATATTTGTGTTCAAAACAGCACATTAATCATAAGAGACATGACCTTTAGAAAGATAACATTCTTGCTCTTTTTATTTTGTTTGGTTTTACCTTGGGACAAGATACTGCATAAGTTAAGGCAGGTCACACTTAATACAAATGGAAGAAAGGAGACAGTCATTTAAAACACACCACCTATTATCTTATCTAGGAAAAACACCAGTTATGTGGAATTGTTCCTATGAGGTTCAGCAGAGCACTGGAAATCTCTAGGCCAACTAGAACTTAGTTCAGCTACTTCCATAAGAGACAGTTGAAATGCCTCTATAAATACATTAGCAACAAAAAGGGGACTAAAGAGAATCTTCATCCTATGCTGGATTCATGGGGAAACACACTGACAAAGGATGAGGGACTTAATGTCTTCAACTGGTAAAACCAGTTGCTGTCCAGGTACTCAGCTTCCTAAACTGGAAGATGAAGATGGGGAGCAGAATGAAGCCCCCATAATCCAAGGGGAAATGGTCAGTGACCTGCTACAAGTGATGGGATGAGAGGAGATGGCCTCAGGTTGCACTAAAGGAAGGTTAGGTGGGATATTAGGAAAAATCTCTCCATCAAATGAGTTACCAAGCACTGAAACAGGCTGCCCAGGGAAGTGGTTGGGAGCTATTTAAAAGGTGTGTACATGTGGTGCTTAGGAACATGGTTTAATGGTGGTCAGAATATCTGAGATGAAAAAAAAAGTATAAAAATTAAAAACAGTAACTTTCAGAACAAGTTTTTTTTTCCATGTTGTTTGAAGCTTTTTATCTGGACAAAAGAGACACCACTAAAGCTGTAAAGACATCAAAGACCTCATTGTTCCTGTATATGTACAGAAAGTTTGTTCTGTTTTACTGCCTTCAAGACTCTATATCATAGAGGTCATTTCAATGAAAGTCATAATGAAAAAGCCTGAAGAAAATATGCACTCTCTTACACTTGTGCACATGCATGAACATATCTATAATTCATAAAAACTTAAGAGAAAAGGGATCAGAAAGGAAAAAAATTGAAGTTAATTCTTATCAACCATCCAAGCTTTTTGGTGTGAAGGGGCTTAGATCAGTACCCTGCATTTGCAAATTCCATCCCCCACAATAAAATTATGTGATCTGTCAGAAATGAAATTGCATGCCATGAAATACTGCACAACTCCATAAATAATTAGCGTCTCCATTTTCCAAAGCAAATTGATAAAACTGGTATTTGGCTTCGTTTTTGCAGTTCAAGAAGCTCTGTTAGGCCTCTTGTGTTGTTAATTCAATCTTCCACCGCTGGATTGATAAAAGCAGAGATTTTCAAATTGACCCCTTTTGCCAGTATGAAGAGCAGGTTAGATTTGTACGAGTTAAAGGAGGTTCAGAGTCAACAAAAATGCCTTTTAGGACACAACAAATAGTATGAGAATTTTCAAATTTACTTTTTTAAGAATCTATTCAAACTAGCAATTCTTCTGTTTAATTCACTGAAAGGAATCCAGTGGTTGTGTGGAATAAGCCATGAAACTTTCTGCCCATATATTTCAGCAGTCTGAATCGGGCGTCATTTGCACCAAAGGCATTCTGCATTTTTGTGATACCAATATAACCTTCCAGAGAAACCCCAAAGGAGTACAAACCTCAGTGATCAATTGATTCTGAAAGCAGATCTTGTCCTTGCATTTGAAAGCTGTAATTCTATGACAGATCTGTGCATCTCAGTCACACATCAACCACATCAACCTAGCTTAAGGTCAGATATTTCTGAAAAGCAGAAATTCACTTCCTTAGGAATTAAAAATAGAAGCAAACCTAAGCAGATGAAGATACCTATTTAGGCAGCACTCCCCAAATACTATAGAATACATGCAGGAATTACAGAATGATTTTGATTAGAGGGGATCTTAAAGATCATCTTGCTCAACACCCCATCATGGGCAGGGACACCTTTCCCCAGACCAGGAATCTTAAGAGACTCCTCTGATTATAAAGCCTTGAGATTCTGGCAAGATGGCTGCTGCTGTCAGCTGAGCAAGGCTGGCTTCTTGCTAGAAACATAACAGTTTAAAACCAGGCAATTGCCAGTTTTGGCCCATCCTTTGTTTCTGGAGAATGACATATAAATTAGGAACAGAACTGCTCAAATATCAAAACCATCCTGCAGGGAGTATCGTACTCATTCATATGGAGGAAATGAGTCTTGGCTTATTTCAGTCTTGTTTGCCAGAAAAGCAATTCAAAAATCATCCAGATTAAACCTTTATCAATTTCAGCTGTCTACATTTCTATTAGTACATCGAATTGTTTTGGGACTCAGACTAATGAGAATGATATGACAGCTGTAATTTGAGTTTGATTTTGTACAATTTGCAGGTGCTTCCACAGAATCCAAACACTGATTTGGACATTCAGAAAAATGGGAGAAAAAAAAAAAGAAGAGAAAAATATATTAAAAAATACACACTTAAAAATGCACATAAGGTAGTCACATTACTGGGTTTTCCCTCTAACAGACTAATTTAGGTTTAGATTGTAGATCTTCTTTTTATTTAGCTTTCACATGGCAGATGAAAAGGGCAAAACCAGGAAGTTTCCTCTCTGCTGGAAATTGAATGAAGATCTTTATTATTGTTTTCATTAATAATCATGCATGACATTCTGTCAAGAAACAAAAAAAGACACACACCTATATTCCTAAAGCTAATCATATCACTATGCTAGTATTAATACACAGCATCAGACACAAGCTTAAATATTTCACATGGTGTGAAATTCTAGCCTTACTTTTCTAATAGAATGTGCTAAAACCAGGCAGGCCTCATCTCCCTGAATGCAGAAGAGACAAGTAAACAAACCAGAACCAGCAGATATGAGTGCCTGCACCACTTGTTCCTCAGGAAGAGGTACTGTAGTGTTGGCTGTGCTATTTACATGCCTGTGTAGGTTACAATGCTCTAAAATAGAAATGCTCATGCAAGTAGGAGAATTCATATCCTGAGAAAGGTGACACAGAAATGTCTTTCTGTGATTTATTGATTTGTAATGCCAAGTAAGGTCAGCTCAGCAGCAAACAGATATCCTATATTAACTATGCCTTTCTCTTGGGAATACACAAGGAAATTTTTGGTGACCAGATAGAAAGCATAACTTTTCAGGTCCACAGAAACTGTGGATGAATATGGTCACTAAAGAACTGTATTTGTATGATTAAAAACACATTTTCAATCATTTCTTCAAGCCCTAGAGATCACCTGAATATGTATTAATTTGTAACAGTCCATATTGCCCTCACATGCTTGATTAACCCAGAAGAGCTTGCTTGATTAACCCAGAAGAGCTTACAAATATATCTCATCATTATATCTTTCTGTCAGTCTTAGCAAATGGCTTTTCCAAAAAATACAGCAGGGAAAAAAACCACAAACCCAAACAGAAATACTGGGAAATACTATGGCTATACCTTTCCATAGCCTGTACCCCTACTGTCTGCTGACAGCACAAGGCAGACCAGATTCCCTTTCAATACCTGAACCTTGGCTTCTTGTTAGCTGACCACCAGGAATGACATCCAGGGGATCTCAAGGTTTGTCTGGAAGCTGGGCGAGAAGCCAAGAAAGTTGTGCGGCAGCCACACCAAAACCTTCCATTTCACAGCTCTTCTACCCTTCCAGAGACTTGGTAAGAATTAAAAGAGTATGAGGAACATGGAGTGAGATTCAAGAGCAGTTCAGATGTATCAGCAATGATCTACGTGCAACGTGACCCATAACTCATCCTTTGAGTGCTGTTACTAGTTTTCAAAAGGAGCAATGAAACACCCCTGGTTCCAAACACTGAAAAGGGGTATAAAACCCAGTGTGCCATGAGAACCAAAGCACCATCAAGGGGATCAGCAGATCTAAGTGAGTTTTTTATGGTAATGAGTGCTGACTGACCTTGCCCATGAACTCACATGTCTGCAGCAGACACTGAAATATTCAAAGTGCACTAGCAATAGGTTAAGTGGACAAACTCTTACTTTAGAAAGAATTAACTCATCCTTTAGAAAGAATTAATAGTCCCCATTTTTGAATACAACTGTTTTCCTGGAAGACAATTTTCAACAATGTTCTTGAGGTATCTACCAGCTCAGATCTGAACAATACCACTGAAAAATCATTACATTCATGTGGAAAACCACCCCAGGCATGGGACTTGAGTAGAACTGGACAGAATTACCATGCAACTGAGACACTAGCCTGTGATTCATTAAGTGGTTCCAACAGTACCCTGGGACTCTGGAGACTGGGCTTTACTCTCCTGCTTTGGAGCACACAACCAGTGAAGTCTGATAAAGTCACCTCATGCAGTTGTGCCTAAACTTCCAGCCTGAAAAATTTGGAGTATTGTTCATTATTTCTCAGAATGAAAAGAGATGCATTAGGCAATTCATTCTGTATGCAGTAGGACAAATAAAGCTTCTGGGTGTATACATTTCCCCCTTTCCCCCACTTACTACACAGTACTCATCTTTTTTTTAGTGTGTCTCCATGACATCTGTGCCGGACAAAACAGGGATGTGTAATTCCTAATTCAAATAACAGTTGGCCAGTCAATGCCTCCTTCCTGACTGGCACACCAGCAGCTTCCAGCCATATGTACAACAATCCAATTCTGCCAACTTGGCCCTTAGTAAACAATGATTTATGGTTTTCCCCTCCATCCAGCTTTCACTTTTTTAAAATCAAAAGACAAGATTCACACTCTGACACATTACCCTTTGAAGCTAATATTCCCTCAAAATATTGCCCTGTAAATCAGGAAAGGGATAAATGTGATACCTCCTGGATCTGCACAGTGGGAAGGTTATTTATAAACAGGGAAGAGTATGGGGACACAAATGGAAAATGAAAGAGAAGTATGCACTACTTCTGAGGGGCATGCTTCGAAATGGTAGAGCATTATCCACCTCAGGTATCAAGATATGTCCCGATCATTCTGGCCTGAGGTTACAGTGAAAGAAAAAGGTTTCTCAGTCAGGCAGAGTATTTCCCTTGTGGATGTAGTCTGAGAGGTCCCATTCACTTGTATATTTCATAATTTTGGTTCTTTTGTGGCCATAATGGATGACATATCTAAAATCTGCAAGGAATCTAAGGATCTCATGAACTTACAAAACTTTGAAATTCACTAGACCTTTTCTTCTCTTCTAAGAAAACATAGTTCCAGCCAGTTTAATTGTGCCAATGTGGACTTTGGCATGTCAGGTTGATATCCTGGAAACCTCCTTTACACATCCAGCCTGAGGGCAAGTGGGTCATACTAAAAGGACTTCTTTAGGAACGGCTTGTGGGCTTGCAAAATTGCCTCAAGAGCACTGGGAAAAAAAGCATTTGGATCCTGCATGAAGACTTGCAGTGGGAATTCAGTTTAAGCATGTGCTCCCAGGCAAATGATTCCTAATATTGCCATTCTGCATCTCTTTCAATCCACTGCAAGAAAAAAAATCTGAAACTGTTTTTTAAAATGCATTACATAAAATGCATGCATTATTAGTTAATTTATTTAAATACAACTGTCAGCTCTCATGTTCTTACTCTTTCTGAGATCCTGAAACACACAAAAGAGTCTCTAACACAGTGAAATAAAAGGTCAGCATTTTAGTATATCACTTTGTCTTTGCACTGCTCTTTCATCCAAAATATCCCTTAAGGATGTTCTTTACTAATGTTTATCTGCTACTCAGTCAATAAGAAAAAGACTCTGTACATAACACGATCTTCTTCTGACCATTGCTTAGCTGCTACATCTACAATCTAAAGTGAATACAGAAATTCACCATTTTCAACACAGTGCCAGGTTTTCAGATAGCACTAGGCACATGATTAAAGTGAGAGACAAGTAAAAGACCAGAGATCACACAGAAATTAGAAATACCACAACTGGTAGAACAGGACATTTGCTTGCTGCAAATACTTGGCTTCTTCACAGAATCACAGAAGGTCTGAGCTTGGCAGGGAACTGTGGAAATCATCCAGGCCAACCTCCCTCACTCAAAGCAAGGTCTTCCTCTGCAGGCTGCTCAGGACTGAGTCCACCCTGGTTCTGAATAAGTCCAAGGAGGGAGACTCTACAACCTCCCTGAGCAACCTGTTCCAGTGTCTGATCATGCCTACAGCAGAAAGTTTTATTAGTGCTTAAATTTCCTGTGGTTAGCTACTTGCATTCTGAGTTCTGAACTGTGTCAGCGTGAGTCTTGTCATTTTATATCAGAAAAAGTCTTTAAAGCCAGTTAAGACACAGACAACATGTGCAACATAATGATAGAAGACAAGCAGGACCTTGGGATCAGCATTAGAGTAACACTTCTGTGAGCCATACTTGGGTGAATGGTTTTAGTGGGCTGACACAAGAGCTGCAGAAGGTAAGCTGATTAGTTTTGTGGTGTGTTTGTGGCAGTTTTTTATTCAGAGGGATAAGAAGTTGCTGGCAGAAGCAAATTAGGTTTGATTGATGTCTACATTTGTCTAGTACATTACAAAAGCCACAAGACCTTCAAACCATATTATAACTGTTCTCAGGCAGCTCTGTGGAGAGCTGTGCAATAACAGAAATAGCATGACTTAAATGCAGTAGAAAAGGGTTACATCATTTCATAAAGATGCTTCACTTGGGGTTGTTCATTTTATATTTTAAATCAATTGTACTTCATGCTGAAAAATACATCAGGACTCAACTGCTCTTTTTTAAAAGGTGAATTTCTTGAGGGCAAGGAAAGACAAATCATTGACTTTAATAAAAAGCAACCTTGAATCTGATCTGGAAAACAATTCCCTATGAAAAAATAATTGTGCTGATCCTACCAAAAAATTACACAGGTGCTTCCCCTTATTCATAGCAAGCCCCTAGATAAGAACCTCTCTCCTCACTATACAGAAGCATTTCCAGGCAGTCTCAGTTCCCACAGATTGCCATAACCCACCATCCCAGTGTGCCTGCACACCCATAAGAATGGACTGAGTGCTTCTGTCATCCTTGCATGACATGGAGCCATCATCTAAATAACTTCAGGGTTTATGTCTCATATATTTCCTCCCAGAACTCCACAATCAAACATATAAAATAATCTAGTGCCAAGACAGACTCCCTATAAACCTCAGAAACCGGTGCTATTTCAGCTCTTGTCTATCTTTGAAACATTAAACTCTGAAACATCTTTTTATGTTCTTGGAAAACACCTACTATCAGGAACGTTATGAAAATTTAAGCAATTGATCATCATCCTGTTGTCATTAAGAATTTTACATAGAAGCCATGATTATTTTTCTTTGCTTAACACTTCTCTCATTTCTTCTGCTCTTCACTGAGCCACTCAATGTTTTAAGCCATATCACCTCACCCTATTCTCCTTTGTCTGCTTCTC
>WBNO01022215.1:0-49980 GCA_013400575.1 Peucedramus taeniatus
TGTTCAAAAATCATTGAGAGAGGCCCTGCAATGACATAATCTAGAGCTTTGAGTCTTCTGAGATTAATCCCATTGGGCGCCATAGACTCATAGAGATACACCTAGAGTAGTAGTTCCCAAAAAATTCAGGATTGACTGGGATTTTATCATTCTCACAGCCATGGTTCTCCAGCTTGGGTCTCTGGGATCCCCATAGCCCATCACTGGTGATGAAGAGTGAAGGGAAGAAAGCATTAAACACCTCTGCCTTTTCTGTGTCCCTATTTGTGAGGTGACCACCGTTGTCGAATGATAGGTCAATCACCTAGTCTAACCACTCCACTTACAGCCAGAGTCAGCTAGAACAAGGTTGTTCTGTTAGTATTCAGTTGTTCTGAATATCTGGTAGAATGGAGACCCCACAACCTCTTTGTGAAACCTATTCTGGAATTCAATCATCTTCTGAAAAAAAAAAAAAAATAAGACTAATTTATTGTATTTCAGTTTGTGCCCAGTGTCCCTTGTTCGGTCACTGGGTACCACAGAAAAGATTCTGGTTTTCTCATCTCCACTTCTTCCCAATCAGGTATTTATTTGATGAGATCCCCCTTAAGACTTCTCTTCTAAAGGCTGAACAGTTCCAGCTCCTTGAGTATCCACTCGTACATCAGGTGTTCCAATCCTTCATCATCTCCATGGCCCTTGACTAGATTTGCTTTATTGTATACATATCTCTGCTGTACCTGGAGCTCCAGAACTGGACCCATTACTGCAGATGTGAGGAGCTGAGCAGAGGTAAAGGATTGCTGGTAATGTTCTTCCTAATGCAGCTGAGGATACTGTTGACCTTTCTTCCTTCAGAGCATGTTACTGACTCATTAATTTGATCTTAAACTGGGATGCTTATTTAAGAATTTAATTCACTTAAATATGGTGCCTTACTGATTGGCGATAAAACTCATGAACAACTTCTATTTTTCTTCCAAATTGAAATGAGGGCTTTGAGATGTATGCATTACTCTTTACAATCAGTTGTATTTTATGTCAGTTTTTTTTTTGGGATTTTTAAGCTTTCAAAGGATGTCAGCATCAGGGGAATTATATAACATGCATGATCTTAATGAACCATGCATGGCCCACAGGTTTCAGCTTTGATGTTTGATGATCTGACGAAGTTTTTATTACTCCATCTGGCTTTTTATTGACATGTTCCTGGATAGGTACATTTACCTGCAATAACTGTGAGGGTGGTCACATTGGTTGTAATGCCATTCTACCTTGCTGAACAAAAGCACATTGCAGACACATTTCAGAGGACATGTTTTGGACTAGACAGAATGATATAAATTTCAAACTGATATCTTTGCTCCTGTCACATAACACATCTTTCTTACATTAAAACATTTATTTATCTTTCACATACCATTCTTATTCCATCACTTGGGAATTCCTTACTAACCCATTCAAGACTGAAAAGTGAAGTTGCTCAGCTACTTATGGTAGGAAAATGTATTAAAAAGACAAACTAATGTGCCATTATCTTTCTTCCCTGCATATAACCAATATGAAATGTTTTCTGTGTTTCATGAAATCTATATTTATGGATTTATTTATTTTGCTTTTCTTTTTTAAACAGGATACAAAAAAGGAAACTCTGAGCTCAGTCTTGTCAGTATTTTACTGACAGTATGAAATTGTCTTGTTGTCCCAGAGGTTAATAAGAAAAAAAATCTCTTATCAGACATCAAAGAAAATGCAAAATTATCACAACAGAAAGCAATATTCTTTCATTCTTTAATAATAAACAGTGCACGTTGCTACAGGAAACAAATGTACCCAACTGAATAGATAAATCCATAAATAAAAGCTGACTTTTTGCTTTAGCCAAGAAACAAATTGAAAAATATTCCGCATATGGCTGAAGCCAAATTGTGTTCGCAATTGTGAGCTTTACTGGAAAATACACTGCTTTTAGTGGTCCTTTAGCCTTATCCACTAACACATTGTGGAAACTTATAATAGAAAGCAAACCTCTGGTTTAAGAGTTCTCCGTTTTAAGACAAGCAACACTAAACACTGACAGACAGTATTTTCAGATTAACTTCATAACTAGAAAGAAATCAGAAATTATTAGGATCCAATAAAAGGGTTCACACCCTTTCAGCAGGCCTTAGAGAGAGAATGTATTGCCTAAATCCAAAACGGTGTTGCTGAGAAACCACTCAGCTGCTACTTAGCTCTGGAATTTCATAAAGTTTGCAAGCCTCTACTTCCTGGTAGTGGGAAATGAGAGGTTTCTTCTGGATGTGTTTTGAAAGAAATGTGTGAGCCCTGATAGTGCTCAAGAATCAAGGTTATAGTTCATATTTTCAGGAAAGTCTTTAATACTATGAATGCTGAGTACATCATGTGTCTTCATAAATTCCTCTGGGTAGAGAGGCAATATGCTGGATGCACTCTGTTCTCAGTATTTTCTTAGAGACCAGTCTGTTTCATATTATGTTTGGAGGGCAGCAAAATGCCTTCCCAGGGCCAGTTCAAATTTGCTAAACTCCTGCTTGGGACTTTCAGTGCTTATTTTTGGGCAGATGTCTAAATGCCCAGGGTTGGGGAATCCCAAGCAGCTTGTGCAAAAGGCAACTCAAAAAACTGAATATCTATCATCTGAACCCTAAGTCTTTGCTTTATCTTGAATCATCTGAATTCTCAATGCATATAGGTCTTAATAAGATCTGACTTGTTTTTCTATCATGAAATGTCTAATAGATCTTTTTTTTTGATTCAAAGATTTTATTAACTTTTAGATTTCTCACTTTGATAAGGCACTATTACTTTAATTTTATTTTAGTTTGCTGGCATTTTTCTTCTCATTCAACATCAAAGAAAACACAAAACAAGCTACCAGGAATCATTCTGAACTTTCCATAATAATTGCAAAAAAAGTATTGTAATGCCAGAAATAAACTAGGACTTGACTTTCCTAGTGCTAATACTTTTAAACCTTTAATACAAATAAAGCATCTGAGCTTTTTTGTCTAAAATTGTGATATTTAACATTGTTATCACCCAAGAAATAAACAATTGTTTAAGGAAATGAGTGAGAGTGGTTCTCAGTGCTACAGTGCTGAGTCAGTCATGCAGAACTAATTTCCTGGCTGTCTCTGAATGCACATAAAGCTGCCCTGTAGATGCTGCTGACAATGAACTAGTGACTGGAAAAAGGAATCTTAAACACAGTCACATCTCTTGACTGTTAAAATCCTTTACACAAAGCATGCTGATCTAATGTACTGTAGTAAGCAGTATCCTTTTTTTTTCTTCTGCTTGTTAGTAAAAGAAGTTTTAATACCTGAAGCTGTTGCTAAGAAACCAACTGCTTCCAAAATGCATCTTTCTTGATAATAAAACTGGTTTGTTTTTCTGCTAATTAATATAGCTATACTGGAATTTCAACACTGGTATTGCGTAATGGGAAAAAATACCCTAACAATACAAGATTGTCATGCATAACTGAGGTTGTCTCATTCCTGTGGGGAGCATATTACAAGTCACTTAATCAGAAAATCTGTATTTGAATACAACTGCCCAGTTTAGAAGCAAAATGCAAATAGAAGTAAAATGCCTGTGTGAAAAGGGGCTTCCCTGTTTCATTAACTACATCATATAGTGCAGAAAAAAAGAACTGATGTCTGTCCATAATATATGATATTTAGAGTAGGCTCACAGATATTTTTGCTTTCATAAATAAAATAAGCTTTTTTGAATGGTGTTTCAATGCAAAGATGCTCAGAACCAAAACAAAAAAAAAAAAAAAACCCAAAAGCATTCCTGTACATAGATTAACTAGCACGGCAAGAAAACAGAAGATGCCCACAAGTAGCAATAGTGCTTCCAGCTTAATGTCGATCTAGCGTTATTCTTCAAATAAACTTTAATGGCTGCAAGAAGAAGGAGGTGGGAGGAAAATACACTCAGATCCAAGTTTGCAGTGTAACAGCCCACACAGGGATGTAAATGAAGATTTGGACACAGGATTTGCTCAGCGAAGCAGAAGGTTTTACTGCCCTCTAGTAAAATGCAGTTACGAAACTGTCTTTTAAAAAGTATGCATGCTGAGTAAACCATTTCAGTTATTGTTACTGAAAATGTGATTAGTCTTGGATTGTCATCTCATTGTTTCCATAGTCAAAGAATAAAACATTTATGTTCAATCTAGAATGAACTATTTTTGAATTAAGGAAAATAGCAATAATGAAGCACAAAAGCAAGGTCTCAGGGGCTGCATCTGCATGAGCAAATCTCATGCCAAATTTTCAACACTGTTATTAGGAAAAGACTAAGTGGTAGCACAGTGCAAAAATTCCTGAGTCCTAACTACAGGGGAACTCACCCTGTCGTTAGGATTGTATCAGCACTGAATTAGCAGCTCAAGAGTGAGCATGATTTGTGTCCTTTAATTTCTGCCAGCAGCAACTCTGAGAATTAAATGGCAGCAGAACTCTTTACCTAGTGCTACAGAGAACTGGAAGGTAAGTTGCAGAGAATCTGTAGTTATTTAAGGGCCTGACACACAAGAAAAAAAGAAATGAAATCATAGTGTTGTTGCCATGCACGTAGCTGTTCCATGCAGTGCCGTACCACCAGATTATTCCTAACAAGGATGGCATGAAAGGATACATGAGGCTGTCACTGTAAAATGCCTGACACTGGTGGCCATTGTTGTAACTGTGTACACTGTGACTTGTTACTCAGTGCAGGCTCTGCCTCAAACAGCAGCAGGAGAAGTGCTTGGGAAAAGGCAAGTGCTAACTGCAGCCTCACAAAGTACCCAGTTCATTTTCCCCTGTATCTTGCTTTTCTCTCTTTCTCTCTTTCTTTCTTTCTCTTTCTTGCTCTTTTTTTTCCCCTCTCAAATGTAAAGTATAAAACTGGCAGGTTTTTCAGGAGCCACATAGGCCTTCTGGGAAAATTATATTTTCAATTTTCAACATCAGTCAGGAAAAGTACAAATATTCTGTCAATCCTACCACTGCATTTTTATAAAGGAATATTCAATCTCCATATATTCTTGTTTATATAGCTTCATAAATATTCAAATACCTGGGGAAAATGAGGCTAGAAATGGGTACATAGTTCTAAAGTAAATATAAATTAAAATAAACATTAAGAAATAGAAAGAGTTTATATTCATTCATAGGAAAGATCCAAGTAGTGGGTAATGTAGCTTACTTGTCCTATCTTTTGCCTCCCTCTGCCAGGGCCAGTGAAGGCCAGAGGCATTATCTTGTGCAGGGACCACCACATAGGAGGGACCTTCCACCCTGTGATGGTACCTTTGCATACTCTCTCAAGGCCAACCCATAACTTGAATCTAGAAACTCAGTCCTATCTTGTACATTGGTGATGCTCTGGGATCAGAGAACTGCAACTGGTTTCCTGACCTTTTCTCTTGAGATCTGCTGGGATGTGGGTGAGAAATCAAGCTCTCAAGTGCTCCAATACTTTGTTCTATACAGGAACAGATGCAGAAAAAACACAGTTTTCAGCATTTTTATGAAGGCTCTCAGGTAATTTTCCAATCCAAATCCATGCATTCCTACTAAAAGAGGTCTAGAAGGGGCTGTGGGAGACAAAGTAATGCAAGCTTCATAAAAAAGGAGAATAAATTGTACCTCAGTCATTGTTGACAAATGCTGACACTAACTAGCCTGTCCTTGAAAACCCCAAATAGCAGCTACTCCAGGTACTCCAAGGTCTCTTCTGTCATCATTAGGCAAGATCCCTGATGAATCTTTACTTTTAACTGCTCTTCTGTTTGCAAGCTACTTGTCTCTATCTCGTTGACTGAGTCCTTAACCCTTAAAGGCTGTTTTACATTTAACTCTCCTAATGATTTATACTCTAAAAGAATACGGAGGAAAATATATTGTTTAAGCTTCCTGGAAATATTAAGCTTACTTTTTAAACACCCTAGTTTAATTTAAGATATATTTTTGCCCTTTCACTTAAACTTTCTTAAATAAGAGAACATAGTCTATTGGTTTTCATTTAAAAATTATTAATTTAGCATATATATTTACACTGCACTGTGCATGTGATAGGTATTGCATTATGATCATTTGACTTTCCATTATACATTAGTAGCATTATTTATTAACCTTTTGTTGGTTTGTTGTTCTGGTACTGTGAACATATTTGGGGGTTTGAGCTATGTGAGGGGTTGATCAGATTTATTTCTATTGAGCTTTTTACAATTAGTAGGCCATGTTAGTGCTCTTTCATGTGTACAAAAGAAACTTACTCTTGTAGTAGGCACTTAGATAAAAATATTTTCCATGATTTTAGACAGCTCTATCATCTTATATTTCACCTGAGTTCTGAAAGGACCAAATGTGCAATAGTGAAAAATAAAGACTTCAGAGAGCTCCCTAGATAAGTAATACAGCCACAGCTGTCACTATAGTCTCCTTTTAGATTCATGTTAATAGCAGCAAAATATTTTCTTCATAGCTCCATTCCAAAATATGGCCCATATGTCTATGTATAACGTGCAGTAAAGAAAGAAGTTGCATGCTTTCAGCTGAAAGAATGATAGGTATAAGCATCTTAAGTGAAAAAGTCTCAATTTTAAATTTAAAGTCAGGACCTGAATAATGCACTGATAAAATGTTCTGATGAGGCTTGGATATCTTTGTTTTATCTTAGCATTATTTTTAGAAGCCACTATCACTTTTGTATGTGGTTCCTAACCTAATCTGGATTTCTCTCCCTTTTCCCCACAAATTCTGTAAGTAGAATAAATAATTTTTTTTTTTTTTAAATGGAAGAGAGTTCTAAGCAATTCCAGAAATATTTTAAATTACATTGTGACCACAATGTGACTCAGGTATTTCTTGGCCCTGGAGATCTCAGAGTTTCTAAGTTCACGACAAATCAAATTGTGTAACAAGGTTGTAACTAGATCTGAATGCAAAATAGGATTCTATCAACATGTTAAAATTTTCCTATCATGAATAATATGAAATTACAGCCTTTGGAATTTTTTTAGGAAAATAAAAGTACAAGGAGCTTGCCTCCTGTTTGATGCATAAAGCACAGTTTCTTCTCTTCCCATTCAGCCTTTGATTCACAGCCTTGTCCTAAAAGCCATCTCCTGTGTGAACATTTGATGAGGAAGGCCCTGGAATGTAAATGGTGAAGTGCATACTCACATCTCTGCTATGCCTGATTTAGACCAGAACAGGGATTTTCAGCCTTTGCTCTGCAGACCCCTGTGGTTTTCAGCAAAAAAAAACTGAGCAAATGAAAAGCCAACCTCCCATATGCTGCAGAAGTCTACAGACATGTGACATTTCTGAAAGGATCCACATCTCCTTTGGGAAATTTATGCAGGTAAACAAACTGAAAGGACTGAAAAACTCTGGACTAGAAATGTGGGTTAGTCACCCTCAATGGTTACTTAGTTCTCATGCTGTTTGGAAGCTCATGTGTTTTTTGGATGAAATTGTTTTGCCTCCTAGGAGGGATTATGTATTCACTGAATGGGTGAGGCAAAGGGTGTCTTTGAAGTCTCTGCAAAATACAGGTATGGAACTATTTAGACAAAGCTGAATATCTTGAGCAGATGCTTATCTAGATCTTAGAGGCTGTTGTATTCTTTTTATTTTTTTTTTTTAATCAATGCTCTACAATAATAAAAAAAATCTTCTACAAGACAAGAGAATGATGAAAATTAAATCACTTCCAAGATAATGGTGAGTTTAAGCTCTCTGTATATTTATGAATCCTGAAAAAATGCTTAGATGAAATCAGCATCACCAATTCACTCCTGTTGTTCTCCCTCTTACTGTGAGTCCTTCCGAATCAGTAGCAAAAATAGGAATGATTGAATCAGTGAAGCTGTGAACATTACAAGATGCACACTCCAACAAACATAAAATGCGTGAGTGCCTGGTGAGCATTAGGGAATCTGTCACTATGAACAATTGAAGATGACAAGTTTAAATAGACCGAGGAATTCCAATGTTAACTTACTTTCAAACAAAATATTTTCAAAATTGTCGTGATCACTTTTTTTTTAACTGAAGATTAGCTGCGTGAAAAGAAGTTCATTTAAATTCCTTTCATGTAAATGAAAAAAATAAAAGATTCTGGGAAAACCATTTAAAATGGACACAAGAGCATTTGTGCTCTGATCGCTTTCTCTTTTTTTGCTCGAACTTTCAAGAACACCTTTCCATACTCTTAGTCTGGATGACTAACCCAGTATTACAGCCTCTCATGGGTACTGATGGTACCTCGGCTAAAAAGTCCTCAGTTTTCTGTTGTTTTCTTGAAAAGAAGAGAATGCTCTATGTTTGAAATGTCTACTGTTTTCATAAATAACTTGTGAGAGTCTTATGTGAGACTGATTCTATACTGAAAGAGTTCAAGCCCTGCAGAGACACCCCATCAGGCAGCTTCAGGAGCATCTACCATGCTGGCTTTCACAGCAAAGTGGCAAGCACAGGGAGCGACCATTAAAAGCATTACAAGCAGTTTGCCTCCAGAGTATTTTGTTCTGTGAGTTGTTTTAGCTGGTTAAATTCTACAGAGAAGAAGATGGGAAATGATAAAGAGGGCTGAAGAGAATGGGAATGTCTTGAGATAGTTAATACTCCTCTCAGTAGGCAGATAGATTATCTGAAAGGAGGAACAAAAATTGCATTTTTTGAAAGCAACTCTAAGCTTCAGGGAACCAGGGAAATTGTTTTCTGTTGTATTTGTGGGCATAGTCTCATCTGCAAGATATTTAAATATGATTATCCCTTTAGCACATAACTTCTACTCATTTAGCTATCTAAATAGTTTTGTTAATTTTAGTCTTTAAACTTTAACCTAAATGGTAAAAGCAGAATACTGAGGAAATCTTTGTGGTGTCTGTGGACGTAATAGGGGTACAGTGTCAGAAAGTAGGTTTCTGTCTTTTGTACAGTTAGTATATTCTAGTATAAACACTTTGTAAATGACCTGTGCACTTTCATATTTCAACTTTCTTATTTATACTGCATGTTAGATGGAAATGCTAACTTTAAAATTAGTCATCCTAATGTGCAAAGCACTGCAAAAAGATGAATGTTTTGAACATAACTGGCTTTACATTAAACTCCAGCACAGATTAGATGAATTGTGGAATTATGTCTAATACTCTTAAGGGGTTTTAGTGATCAAACACACAGTAGATCCATGCTGACATTAGGTTCTGGCATGTCTAAAAAAAACACATAATAGACATCCAGCATCCTACAGACCTGCAGTCCTACTGGTTTATGTTTAAACTTTTAGATTGTAAAAATGTTGACTGAAAAAGCCCATTTTTTATCGTCAACAGTAACTTCAGTGGTGTTTCTGGGCAGTCCTGTCCCTGTGTATTTTGTATTTCACAGACTGTATGCTGTATGTATCTACTGCAATACTGTGTGGCCCTCTTACACTGTAAGTAGACTGATACTGCAAATTATACCTGTGTGCTAAAAATATTTTTTCCTTCACCATAGGACATTGATGAAAAGTCTGCTATGATAACATATGAAAGTCTCTAAATTTTTAATATTCTATTTTTGGAAAGATTTAAATTAATGTGTTTAAGGACCACTGATTTGCTAGTGTCCACTTACCACTGAGGAATGCTTTCCCCATCCACAGTATGTATTTAATCTCAGTAATTTTATTCTCCTAGACTATTTCATAAGAGAAGGAGAGGTATCTAAAGCCCATGGCATCTAAGAAGATAAACCCCTGCCTGAAATTTCCTGTCTCTGCCCAGGACTAGACTAGTCAGCTGAAGTTAAGTGAGATCAATCTCATCTACAGTATGGCAGCTACAGCAGAGCTTTAGATCCCTCAAGATGGAAAGTGTTCCTCATGCCTGCAGAGGAATCTGAGAACTTTGGTTGCTGTCAGAAGTCACAGTGAATAGTTCAGTATGGTTAAGTACAGTGACTAATGAAAAAGCTGTTAAGTTTGAGTTGCAAACAGATCAGTTTTAAGTAATATCTACGTCAGAGATATTACATAAAAGAGTGAGTTTTCAGAGCAAAGGATGAAATTAAATGACCATTTTTACTAGTAGTCAGGCTGCATGAAAAAAATAGAACTGCCTGGTAATGACATCAATGAATATGAGCATTTTAGACATTTCTAAAGTTTTTTGTTTGGGTTATTAAATTTTTTTTTCATTCTACAGCCTTAGTATGTAAGGTGAAACAAACTGAAAAACCAAATTTGACCTATGTGGCAAAGTTTTGGTAGCTGAGGGCTGTGTGAGCAGCCTTTGTGAGGAGACATCAGGAGCTACCCTTATGTCAGAGATTCAGCTGGCTCCAAGACAGACCCACCGCTAAGTAAAGCTGAGCCCATCAGAAACAGCGGGAGCACCCCTATGGTAGCATATTTGAGAAAGAAAAATGTTACCCATCAGAAGCTGGGATAGAGGAATGAGAATATGTAAGAGAAGCAACTCTGTAGGCCCCAAGGTGAGTGCAGAAAAAGAGGGAGGAGGGAGTCCAAGCATACAACCAGAGCTTCTCCTACAGTCTGCAGAGAGAGTGTAGTGACATGTTTTTCCTTGCATCCCATGGATATCTACTGTGGAGCAAACAGCCACCTGCTGCCTGTAGACAGCTCCACATCAGCACAGGTGAATAGCCCTTAAAAGCAGCTGTGAGTCATGAAGGGCCTATGCTTGACCTCCTGACAGGGGGTGCAGCCCATGGGCAGGATACCACACAGGAGCAAGTTTGCTGTCAGACCTGTGACCCTGTGACCAAGGACAGCACTCCACAGCAGGACCCATGCTGGACCAGTCAGCCTGCGGAAAGGACTAATGTTGGAGAAGTTCATGAAGGACTGTCTCCAATGGGTAAGCCCTTATGATGGAGCAAGGGAAGAGTGTGAGAAGGAAGGAGCAGCATAGATGGAATGTTATGAACTGAATGCAACTGACCCTTTTCCCCATCCCACTGCACCACTTGAGGTGCAGGAGTTAAAAGAGGTGGGAGTGAAGTTCAGCCTGGGAAGAAGGGAAAGGTGGGGGGAATATTTTTTTTTTTTTTAATTTGTTCTTATTTCTTACTATTTTATTTTGCTTGGCAATAAATTAAATTTATTTTCCCTAGTCCAGTCTGTTTTCCCTGTGACAATTGTTAAGTGATCTCCCCTATCTCTGTCCATGTGTTCTTCATTGTCCTTCTATCCTGTTAAGGAGGAAAAGTGATAGAGTAGCTTTGTGGGTGCTTGGCAACCAGCCTAGGTCAAAGGTCAACCCACCACAAAATAATACAGAATTTTTTTTTCTGAACCTGAAATTGTGGAGAATAGATGTCAGGAAGGAGACAGAAAAGTAACTTATGAGGGATGAGAATAAAGTCCCCAAAACACTGAGGCTTCATCTGTGCACTAGGTTATGCAATGTAATTAGATACATGATTAATCATGGCTCAGTTACCAATATGAATCTGTCCTGATGAAACAAGATTTAAACTTGCATAAAAATGTCTGTTCATGCAATAGGATAATTTAACTAAGATGAAAAGATAAGAGAATCCAGAACTTGATGGCACAGATGAATTTTAGACTAATGTAAAAACAGCCCCTAAACAGTATAAGATATGGAAGGCTTTTTTTGTTTTTAAATAAATTTCATAAGAAATTGTTTAGTCAAAAATGACTGTGTTTGTTTCTATATTTTTTTGCATTTTTTAGACTTCTCATATTTTATTACTTCTGTATTCACCTGTGTGACTCCTGAATCACTCGGTCTATGTGAGCCATGGTAGATGTGACTGTAGCATTTGAATAAAGAAATTGAAACATCTGAATTAAACTTCCCCTTGCAGAAACACTTGTCAGTTACTGCAGTGATCTGTTTCCCCTGTGAACTGATGCATAAGGGATTTTAAACATGTGCCACTGAAGTGCAGTTTAAAGGCTGTTTTTTAAAAAACCTTTTGTACAACCCTGAAATGTATTTAACTTTCTCTTAACACTACTTTGTTAGGCACTTGCCAAACTAAATTTATAATGCAATGTGTATTATCTGGTTTACCAGTTTTGAATTTTGTCTATGTCTGCATCCTCAGTATTGATAAAACTAAGAATTTTCTGGGAAAAAGGTTAAACTCTAAAGGCAATTTCATGGCTTTGATCTTTGTGCACCAATCCCAGTAACAGAGAGAATAACCACAATGAGAAATGAGGGTATGCTCCAACAACAACTTCATACTTTGAAACAAAATGAGAAAAAGGATTTTGAGGAAATGAAGTAAAATAGGTTGATCTCTAGAATATACAATGAATCCAATATCTTACATTACAGGTAATATATCACCTGAGCTTATTTTTGTCTGTGCCAGGAATTGCTCTCTAGCAGACCACACAGATCTGCATCACCCAGTAACAGGAAGCATATGATTTCCTTTGGAGACAGGCAGGGGAGCTCTTCACACTGACATAATGGAACTAGATGCTTTTGGAATACTTCAGAAAAACCGATGAGATGGATTCTATAATTCCTCAGAAAATGTTCAGATCTTTTCTGAGTAGCTTTTCTAATATGCATGTCAGAAAAGAGAAGGGCTATTTCTGATCTCCATAAAAGAAATGTATGAGTTAAATCTGGCAGTTATTACTATTTCTAGACTGAATTTTGATCTTAGTACCATATTGCTCTGGCTGTTTTGTAATTAGGTGCCATTAAAAGAGGATGTCTATCAAAATGTTAACAAGGATGGTGGTCAATCTCTGTCAGATTTATTGAAAGCAAATACATTTACAAGTTCCATCATAAATCTTGGTCAAGTAATGAGATTCTCAACTTATTTTCCATAAAGCTGTTATTGCATTATGCAGGCAAAATGTCATGGTACACAACAGTTCAATTTCATCAGCTCTTCACATGGCAATGAAGTCATAAACCAGTACTGCTCAAATTTTGATTTATTTCATTGTCATATGTTAGCCTAGAATATATGCATGTATGGAATATTTTGGCAGAATATATATGAAAAACCACCAATAATTCTCTTATTTCTTTTGCAATTCTAACAATAAAATGCCAAACTTATTTAAGAACAAAATTAAGTATAGAATATATTTAATGTTTTGTTTTGAAATGATGAAGTCATTTGAAATTATTACTAGATTTGGCACTAACACTGAAATTAATACACACAAATAATGTGCAGAACCAAATTATGCAGAACTACTTCTTTAATCTCTTAACTTTTAATGCACAGTTCCAAAGAAGAACTTGCATCCTCTGCATATCTGAAATAGTTAACTATTTAATGCAAGGAGCTCAAAGTGAATTTTCAAAGTTCTGAGATATAGGTTAATATTTACCATCTATCTCAAAAATGTTTAGGTATTTTTCAAAGACCAATTTTTACTTCCATGCCTGGGGAAGCCATATAATGGTAAATAGTTTTATTTTGAGCACACTTAATGAAGAGGTAGGAACTTGTGATTTATCTTTCTGCACTGATCAATACTGAACAATCAGTTGGAATTTAGGGAATTCATATAACTAGTATGAACTGTGGTTTAGGATTCCCTCAGTTGGAAAAAGAAACTGAAATTATTTGCTATTATTCAAGGCATGCACTTCTCACAGAATAAACAAAGAACATACTGATAGAGCATTCCAGCATTCAGTCCTCCAGAATGTTATAACTTCTTATTTCTTCCACCTTAAATTATGCAGGAAATTTGGGTTAAATTGACAAGTAGTTTGGGGAGAAAACAGTAGGTTGTTTAAATGAATTTTCTGCAGAAGAAGAAATTCTTCTCCAATACAAGACTATGCTTATCTGTGTGGGTCTAGTTACATCTATATTGAATGTTAAGTTTAATAATAAATTTATGTTTAAGCATATAACTGCTGATCTTGGGTAAAAAAACCTACCTTAGTCTAGTCCCAACAGGTGGCATAAATTCAGCAGTATGTGGAATGTCCAAATGCAATACAGTGGTGTCTATTGGCCCCTCCTGCTGTGTATGAAATTCATCCATATACTGAAAGTTGTAGCTGCAGAAAATCCAGCAATTCTGCAATTTCTTGGTCCATCATTTCTAGCCTTCTACAAACTTGTATTTTTTTCTCCTTTGCTTGTGATTAGAGCAGGTGGGGTCAGAGAAAGAAGGCTCAGTCCTAAAAGAACTTTGAAAAGCAGGTTTTGGATCACTTTAGGGTGGGTCCAAAGTAATGGATGCAAATATGTGGATTTTGTGTCTTGAGTCAGGTGGAGATGACCTTCAGATTAGACCCCAGGGATAGCTGTGTGCTATACTACTCGATGGATATTGTTTCTGAAAGGTGTTACTGACTGCTTTGTTCTGCTTAGATGAGCAAAACAGTCAGATCAGGATTGATGTTTATGCACCATGCATTCATTTGTGGCATAAATTCAGTTTAATGTTCCCATTGTATATGTCTTTTCTGCTCTTTTTGCATTCTGTAAAAAGACTGCACAGAGACAATATTGTGAAATTGAGGAAGAATAGTAAATCAGTTGATTGGTTTTGATATAGTTTTTGTCCAGAAAATTTTTAGACTTGAATTAAGCCTCTGAATAAAAGTTGTATTTTTCTTATGTAGTTCTATGTTTGATATGCTGGGAGTGAGCCACAATTTTCTGGATTCACAGTGAACCACTTCAGATCAATATTACCCTGTCTGAATATATGTTATATGTGGGCTGACTCCACAACACAGTTTGGAAGTTATCCTACAACTAGATTCAAGCACAGATCTCCATTTATCATGTAAGTAAATATATCATTTATGTTTAAATTATTTTTTTTCTTTTCCCTGCCCAGGAAAGAGGAATTTGATGGCTTGCTGAAGGTTTCAGAAAGCTCCGGAGAAATGACTGCTGCACTTCATGATCAGTTTGGACACACAGGATTTATGTACTGTGATAAACATGATCTGGCTACCTAGAAACACTGTTGTTTGCAGTTTTAATGGCTAAAGGGCAGCAGCAACTACAGGGCTCACAAAGTATATGATGGCATATTCTCAAGCATATGGTGTATTTTCTGGGTGTTCCTCTTAAATTTTGCTGAGAAGAGGATTAAAGGAGAAGAAAACATATTTCCTTGGCTAAAATTCTGCTCACTCATAGGGGAAAAAGTCCAGAATTATATCCTTTCCCTACTGAAAGAGTATTGTAACCCTACGATGAGAAACTTGTGTCCAACATTGTTTCTATGAATAGCAGATTGCAAATTGGTACTGGACAGCCAACACACAATAGTTGGTAGCAACTCTGGATAGTAAGTGTTTCAAAACTAAAAAGTAATTGAAGGAAGCTAGTAATTATAGTTCTTTCAGAATTCCATACTGTGGTTGAAAAACGGGTACTGGAGTCAGATGGATTAGGGAAGTAATCAGGAATGAGGTGTGAGCAGAACAAAACAGTGTCCAAGAAAGAATCACATATGATGCCATGGCACACTGTTACCCCCTCTCTGTAGCCCCCCCACTGCTGGGTTTTTAGCTGCTCGAGTAGGGAGTCCAGCTTTGATTCACTCCAGCTGTGTAACCTTGACTCAGACTGCTGAGCCAGAGCTGTGAGACCGTCTGTACTGGGATAAGAGAAGTAAAAAATGACAGAGAGCGGCAGGACTGCTGATCTGCAATAGCCAGGAGAACAAGCACTCAGCAGAGAAATCATCCACGTGAAACCCTAACACCTTAAGGACAAGAAATGAGGGTAGCTGGAGGCTGGTCCAGTCAGGGCCAGTCAGGAACTGACACGTTGGGGTTGATCCATCAGTGCTGATGGAGTAAGAGGGAGGAGCAGCTCTGCCCCCATGGTGGCTCTCAGGAGCCGTGGCCACCAACCCAACCCCTCACTCCTCAGCAGCACCTGCCTGCCTGGTGAAGGCTTTCCAGCTGCTGTGCTGGAGTGTGAGCACACTCGTGCTTAACCCCACAGTTTACTAAATACCACCTGTCTTTTATGTGTACTGGCCAATAAAGAATTGCTTTATACCTGTGAGTTATCCATATTTTGCTTGCAGAGTACTTCTGTGCCAGGCTAATGATGTCCAAACAAACTGACTATAAAAATATTTTGTAGAGGCTAAGAGGTGATTTTATTATTATGCTGGGAAGCCAACATGAATATATGAGAAAGTAGTAGCTTAATAGGAAATGAACATCATCTTGGAAGAAGTGATTTACATTTCTAAAATTAAAAAAAAAAGTCATCTAGCAGAAGGTACACTGTTCCTGGGATGGATGGAAGAATCCTTTGCTGCAGCCATACATCTAGAAAACCTCTGATGCTCAGAGCTATCTGACATTAAATCATGTCAAGCAGAAGCAAACAGCAATGGAAAAAAATCATTGATGTTTTTAATTAGGTTGTCTTGAATGCTCATCTGCATTCTAAAAGCAAAGGGCTTATTTCAGTAAAAATCATGGCCAGCTTCTGTAGCAAGGAAACTGGCTGTACTCAAGCTGAATTGGGCCCTAAATTTGTTTTTTGGCAAGAGCAGGGAAATGTTTTGCTCTGGTGTCTGACTCCATTGGCAGTGCTACTTGTTAATCACACAACCCATTACAATGCACTGTACAAGGAGGAATCTCAAAAACATCTTATTGCTGAGCTAAAGGCTATGAAGTGCAGTCTTTTCTGCTATCCAGATTTGTGCTCTGTTGTGTTTAGTGGCAGTTGTGCCAGTCTGTGATTACTCACAAGCAGTGACTAGAGACTGTGGCCGAGAACCCTGGTGTGAGTGCAAGGAGGGGAGGACCTCAGAGCTCGTGCTTTAAAGCAATATTTAGGCTAGCTTAACATTGAGCAATAAAATGAAGACAATAACATGGAAAAGGAAGGCTAAAAATGTTTAATTACTTTACCCTGATCACTCTTCTCCTTTCCAAGTTGGCAAGCAGGAACTGGAACTTGCCAAACATGTTTTATTTTTAAATCTTTTATCCTTTGGCAAATCTGCATATTGCATCAGACCTCATAAAGGTGTTTTACAGTTTTGAACAGTTTCCCAGTACAAACCCATGTGTTCATGCACACACACTTGAGAACTGCTGCCCAGAGGGGCAACTCTGACTGTGGGGTATGTGGGGGTCCATCCCCCACTGAATTTTGTAGCTAGACAAAATCTCTCTGAGTCATGCTTCCCCCTTTTCTCAGTGCAGCAGCAGCAGCCGTAGCAAGGCTAGCACCAAGATGAGCTCTGCAGCCCACTGGAGGAGGTATTGAGCACCCATGCATTCCTTTGAGGGAAGGAATCCCCCTGCCCCAGCACCTTCCAACCCTCTAGCTGGAAAGCTCAGGAATTTTTCACATATAGAGTGGTTTTTTTGTGTGTTGGATGCTCCCTCTGAACACCGCTCTAGGATCTTGTTTAAGGTATAGCAGAGTATATGAGTATCAGCAATGCTGGAATACTGACAATAATGAGTAAATGGAGAAGGGGTTTAGTCTCATAAAAACTAGATATCTGTTACTGGAATCATAGTCCTGGCATAGCCCTACCTGACTTCTTTTCATCTGGGACATGGGAATCACTGCAGCTGTGTACACTTTCATTTACATTGCTCAATTCCTGTCTTCCTTTCTAGTGCACAGACAGTCCAATTAGCAAATAACTAATTTTTTTTTTATATATCAGCATTTTGGTGAGCTTGACATTTAAATTGGGGGATTTATTAGTAAGGAATGTCTGGCATTACCTGATGGCTGGTAGCTCAATGGAATGTGATCTTGTTCACATTGTTAAATGACTTTCAGGTAATTTTCCATTGTTTTATTCAATGAGAAAGAAACAGGGAGAGTAGCTGTTTTTCTGGGAATAAGGTATTTGAATCCCTTTTTCTGAGGTGCCACAGATGAATGTCACTTCATCCCTGAAGAGTTAGAGCTAGCTTCCTAGAAGGATTTGTTTGCAGTGTGTCTCTTTCATGCATCTATGAATGTGCTCTTCCATGCAATGTAGCATGGTCCAGAGGTGTCAGCAATGTTTTGTGCTATTGTTGTGACTGAAATGTGTTTTCATTATTACAATGCTCTGGCTGATCTGCAGAGAAAGTAAGAAGTGTCACAGGGTGAAAAAAGACCATAAATTATAAGTAAAAACAATGCACTTAGGGAGGTATGTTTATGTAGTTTGTGTATTTTTAATTTTCACAAAAGCTAATTATTTATTACCAATGCCTGGCTCAAAATTAATCCTACAAAATTAATTGTTTCCAATCTTAAACATTTGACAATTACAAATCAAGATTAAAGAATGGAACTTAGTGATAAAAAAAGACTTGATTACCTTTAAAAGGTCCCTTCCAAATCAATTCTATGATTCTATGCATATAGAATCTATCTCTAATTTTGACACTATTCTTATTTTTATCTTAGGTTTTAATACAGTTCCTTTGCATATTCTAACAAATGACCAATGTATATTACAATCATGTCAGTTCTGTATCCAATTTATTTTTCAAATAGTCAATGTGCTGAATCAGAGTTATCTTAAAGACCACATTTCTCTTCATTACCTATGAACAGACTGTGCTCCACAGCAGCAGCGTGGCCAGCAGAGCCCAGGAAGGATGCACTCCTGTGCATTCCATAACATATTAGCAGCTTTAAGTCTGTGTCTTCTTAGCTAATAATAACCCACGCATTTCAGCCAGGTTATAGGCCTCTTCCTTTTTTGGTAATTTTTCTTCATTGATGAGAAGTTTCAGATAAAAATATTTATTGTTAAAAATTAAAATAAATACTGGAATGAATGACCCAGAATGCAGAATAAAATTCTGAGATATATATAAATCATTATTTCCTACCCTGTGCAAAATAAAATTTTCTAGATATAAAGGAAAGTGAATTGATATATATAGATTAGCAATGCATTTTGCCCTTTATGGAATTTGAAAGAGATGAACTTTCAGGTAAGGAAACACAAAACCTTCTCATGATTTTCAGTGTATAACATAGGGAACACTTGTAATCTATCAAAGCTGAGATTTCAATAAATCCTTATTCAAAAATATATAGGTCAAAGAGGGAAATTTGAAAATATAAATGGTATCCAAGAAGAAATAATTCTTTCCCAAATCTGCAGTTCTTCCAGGCTTACATCTTATTGAAACCAAGTAAAGTAAATGTAATATTTTAATAATTGCAACATAATAAACACATCATTTTCATTTCTCCTTCTACCAATATTTATATTTTTAATGTGGTAGTTTAGAGACAGCGTCCTCTGAGGTGGTTTATGGTGGTTCAAAATTATGTGTAAGACTTCTTTGCAAGAGATTTCTCTCAAGTTTTTCAGCTACTGGCCCAAAATTTGAGTTGGTCTTCTGTAGAGCCTGTGCATACCTGACAGTCTGATGCAGATATCTTGGAGACCCTAGGATATTGCAAGTGGCTTTAGGAGCTGTGTTTAGTCAACTGTACTGTCTTTCTTAGATAGATTTTTATAACATTTAACTTCAGCCATCAGAAGTATAGGGGAAGGATTCAATTCAATATTGATACCTAAATTAGGTCTTTACCTCTGTCATGTGGCATATATATCATCTGTGTGCAGATATCTCAGACAATTTAGGAAACCTCAAATGGCAACTTTGATTTTTTCAATTCAGGTGCCAGTATTCTTATTGAAGCCTAGCTGAAAAGAGACTTAAGTGCAATTCAGTGCTTATTTACCTACCTTACAGGTTTGTTCTGCCCAATTTGAATATCTTCTTTAGGCTGTTATTAAATCTTCCTGGAGTCACCAATTTATGGAGAAAGACCTATAAAATTAAGACCTTTCCATACCTAACAATTTTAAGATAAATTTAAGGATTTAAAGCAGAATAGTTAGGGTTTGGATAGTTTAAGACAGAAAAGATAAAAAGATAAAATATATCACAGATGCTAAAGTGTTCAGTCTCTTGTTTCTCATTAAAATAAGAATGATCAAAAATCAAGATAAAGCACTACTTTTATTCTGAGTAATTCATTCCTCATTATACGAAAGTCAACTGTCGACCTTAGCCACACACAGAAAATTATAATTTCTGATAGCTCTGACATGTTTTGCCATTTCCCACTGCTGCAGTGTATGAGGTTATTGCCCTAGCTCTCTGTCCTAAGCAGGAGTATATCTGTTTCTTACTGCTTCAGTTAATAACCTGGTATATGAATTCAAACAATCTCTAATTGCAATTGCCACCCTGGTCTGAGAACTGCAATGCTACATAACAGAAATGTTGCCTACTCTGTGGGCCTGCAGTTGGGTAACAAACAGTTGACTACTGTAACCTCTTCATAAATTGCAGCATAAAGGTAACAGGTCAACCCCTTGCAGACACCTCACTTATGGAAAGAAAAAAAAAATCCAAGCCATGAAAGTCAAAGCAATGAAGGGCATGCATTTGTTTTTCATCAGAAGGATCACATAAATTAAGTTCATACTGCTGAAGAACAAAGCAGATGGTATTAAATGCCAGATTGTCTTTATATATCTGGTGAGAAAGGCCATTCCCTACTTCAAAACATTTAAATCTCTAACTCGTATAACTTTTTCATACATCTTAATAACTTTATGAAATAAGGCATTTATATTTCATTAAGACAGAGGAGAGAGACCTCATTGCAGTAACAACTTCCTTGTGAGGGGAAGAGGAGGGGCAGGCACTGATCTCTGCTCTGTGGTGACCAGAGACAGGATCCAAGGGAATGGCCTGAAGTTGTGTCAGGAGAGGTTTAGGTTAGGAAAAGGGTCTTCCCCCAGAGGGTGGCTAAGCACTGGAACAGGCTCCACAGGATGGTATCAAATCTGCCTGAGTTCAAGGAATGTTTGGACAATGCACTCAGGCACATGGTGTGACTCTTGGGGATGGTGCTGTCCAGAGCCAGGTGTTGGACTTGATCCTTGTGGGTCTCTTCCCACTCAGCTTATGCTGTGATTCTGTGATTAATAGCATGGTAAATTCATAGGGACTCGGTTTGTTTTTTACAAAAGAGAATGCTTTATAATTTTGATTTGCAGAATATTTGAAAACTTGAACTCTTCAACCCCATTCAGGCTAAATGAAATTTCAAGAAGATGTGAATTTTCTGTGAAAGAGGAAATGTAAGTTTAGACTAACTTGTTGAAATCTACACTTAAAATATGATTTATAATATTCTTGCTATTGCACTAAAAATAAAGATCTGTTTTCAGTTATTACAGTTGTGGAAGTCACATAGATCTTAAAAATAAAAGTCTGTGCCCACAGGTCTTCCAGTCTCTCCATACCACAACTAGCAATCTACCTGCAATAGCACCCTTTTCAGAAATTATATCGCTAAATTAAAGTTGGGCTGTCTTGCCATGTTCTTTGAGTTTTATGCAACAAGATTTTATTCATTAAAGCCAAATGGAATAAAAATGTACCCTTATGAAAGACAGACATAAGAAGATATACATAGAAGCCCAGAAACATGATGAGGACTTAATAAAAATGAAATCTCTATCCACTAGTTAATTATAAATATTTTCTATATTAAAATAACTATGAAAGTGAGTTACCCTTCTGTTTTAGAAGGGTCTGTCATACTGGTTATTAATTTTGGTTAGTATAATAAACATGCCTGAAAGTAGCACCTCAAATAAATGATCAGACACATGGAAAAGAGAACTGACCTGTTTAAATGTCAAGAAATTGCACATTTAATTAGTGAGCTTGTTATTTCTCACAAGGAAGATTATCAGATGACAGCATTCATATTTTAATTAGGAGAGAATACCTTTGCACTCTTCCTGAGGCAGAGTACAAAATTTGTCATGCAAGCTGATTTTCTTTGTGAACTGTTCTGCTCTGACTGCAGGCCTGGGCACTCAGAGGTAAAACTGTGCTGAAGTAGATAGCATGCATACCTGAACAGCCTGGAGAGCCTTGGACAATTTCTTTGACATGAAAACGTATTGAAGACTATCTAATGGCCTCTTCTAGTTGAGGAGATGTTGTGCTCTCTTAACAAAGTCATAATTTTGCCCATAAACCTAATTTCACTTCAGATCTGTATAGTTTCCATAAACTCTTCTATCTTCTGTTTTGATCATTTCAGCTAACTAGCTATTCCCAATCAGAAGACTAATTCAGCACCCATTTATGGTCATTTTTGGTCCTTATGGTTTTAGTTGTCTTTGATTCCAGCAGAATGAAATGTTTATACACTTCCCTCACCTCAGCAGCAGCACCTGTTCAGTCTTTTTCTTTAGTCCCTGTGGCTTCTGTTCTCAGCTCACTTTTGAGCCATGTGTCTGTGTTCTTGTATTCAAGCAGCTAACAAGCATTGTGGCTGTTTCTTGTGACATTCTTTGATGGGCTTCACTTTGAAGACCAACTCCACTTTGTGTTTCAACATGAAATTGAATGTTCTATTCAATCTTTAATACAGCAGGTAGGTTTGATAATGTTGCTTATAGTCTGTGCTGCTCATTGGTCAAGATCTCTCGTAAAAAGAAAAAATACACACACACACACACACACACATATATATATATATGCCACCACATTATACTGCTGACAACAGCCATAGTATCCTAGCAACAGCCTCCATTTAAGATGAGTTTTTCAAAGGGCTACTGTCCAGAATGCTTCAAATAGGCTTAATTCTCCATGCAGGTTCTCTAGGTTTATAATTTATTTTTTTATGTAAAATCTTCTTGATAAGGCTGTTGTCACCAATAAAATGTCATAAACCCTACATTTTTTAGGTTTTGTTGTTTTTTTTTTAAAGTCTGCATTTTTATAATAGTGTCATAACAAGGAAAAATGAAAGTTTTTCTCTTTGGAAATCCCCCATAGCAAACTGATTAAGAGTTTTCTACAGAAATTATTTTCATGGGATGTGTGCTTTCTCTGCATTTGTCTTCGTAAAATGGATTGATTTTCCTTTTGAAAACTGCGAAAAACTTTTGCTGCTTCTCAGGGAGAGTAGAATGCCTCCACTGTGCACTCTGTCTCTGTTCCAGTGACCTTCCATTCTGCCCAAGGGCACAGCTTCCAGTAGGACATGCATCTGATAAGTCTGGGTGCCTAATACTTGAGTTCAGACACCATTCCAACATGGGTGGTGTGCTGGCACCTAACTGGCAAATGACGAAATTAGAAATTAGGTATAACCCTCTGACCAGATAAGGAGAGAATCAGGGCATCAGATGCAGGAATACCATTGCCAATTACAAAAATGGGGAAGTGGAACAGATAGGTGGAAAGCTATCAGGAAAAATATCTGGTTTTATTATTCCCCAGGCATATGAAAAACATTAAAAAAACTATATTAAGGCTATTAGTATTATTAATACTTAGGCTTAGTATCCTAAGTATTAGGATACTTGTTTTAATTTTACATTTATTGTATCCCATAGATTCTCTTCTACCATCTAGTTCTGTAAAACATCCAAAATATGTACCTCTGTCAAATCTTGAAATAACTGTTCTGGTTATCATGAGATGGGACTTTAATATTTAGTTACTTAGAAATTTAAAATCTTTAGTCAGTCCATTTCAGTCTCACAGAATGTCACAAATATAATCAGTTTAGACTTTGAGCCTTATTTGAATGTTTCATAGATAAAAGGAGTAATGATATAATAGCAATTCTACAATTAAATATTTGCCATTTTTTTTCTGTGGTGCTAATTTTTTGAGTTCTCTTCAGTAAGAAAATAAATTGGGTTGAAACTTTTAAATTTATTTAGTATGTGTTGATTATATGTTGATTAGCACCATTCTTCCTGTAATACTGGTTTTGCCAGCATTATTTGGAAATAGGTTATTTGCCTTGTGGAATATATCAGCAAACATGTAGAGATAACTTTAGAGAAGAACAATAAGAGAAAACCATTACATTTATCATTGAGGAAGTGAGTAGGCAGAGGTCTTCTGGTGATGTCCTAATGACTCCCTGTGGCAGATTATAGAAATATAGCTTTTCAACAAAGTAAAAAATAGAAATGACAGGAGTGCTAGTGCAGTGGAATCTTTTAAATACTTTATACGCCTTAACTCATTTTCATACTCTTCATTTGGTTTCTAAAATTTTCCTCTGATTTTCTACTTCTTTGATCATTAGACTATGATATTCCTCTGGGAGATCATAACATTATAGCATTCCCTATGCTGTAGAGATATGCTAGGAAAACGAAGAGAGCTGCTCTGGGAAATGTTAAGGAAGAGTTCAAAGCCATATAGTTTTTGTGGTCAAAAAAGCCTAGTGTGATTGGTTACTCTGACCATGCCATAAAATAGCCCTGGAAGCCTTAAACCTGTTTGTCATTTGACTTAAAACCCTTATGGGAGGACACTGCAAACACCAGTAATCAGTGGCAGCTAGCCCTGGGTCAAGAGAATCTGACATCTCTTAGTGAGGTTTAGCAAGAAGATGTAGGCATGGCTGAGGATGATCTCTTCTGACTGCTTTGCAGAAAACACACTATTTATATTCCAGCTATCTCCATTCACATTAACTCATTAAAGTGCATAAATATCTAAAGGGAGGGTGTCATAAGAAAATTTCCAGGCTCTCCTTGGTGATGCCAAACAATAGAACCAAAGGTGATGGGCAGAAGTTGATGCACAGGGAGTTCAACCTGAATATGAGGAAGAACTTTACTATGAGGGTGCTGGAGCACTGAAACAGATTGTCCAGAGACATTGAGGGTTTTTCTTCCTCATTTGGACACAATCCCGTGCCATGTGCTGCAGGATGACCCTGCTTGAGCAAGGAGGTTGGACCACATGATCCACTGAGGTCCCTTCCAACCCAACCTATTCTGTGATTTCCTTCAGGTTCTATTCCCTTGGTTTCAGAGGTTTAAGTTTCAACTTTCTCCACACCCTGTAAAGAAAGGAGAAAATGCGAGACAATTTAATCTGTGCAGACATACATGTTTATGCTGCACTGGGAAATAACAGAAGTTTGCACTAGGATATCTTACTCAAAACATTTCATGTTTTATTTCTGACTAAATGCAGTAGGATTTTACAGAAAAAAAGGACAAAATAACAACCTTAAACAAAAGTACAGATCCTCCCTTAACTATGTTAGGATGAGAGTTCTAAGAGAATCGAAGATTTACCAACCTTGCAAAATTTCTCTGAACCTCTTTCTATAGCGCTTAAGGGATAATAATCCTGGTTTCTGTGTCCCACATCTCACAATCCCTTATCCAGAGACTTCATATGCTGAGCTTACACACACAAGGAATAATCAGTGGCAAACTTAAATTATGCACCACTCAGTGTAAATTGCCCAGGTTCTCTTTGGTGAATTTCTTCTGTAGCTGGCAACATTAATGAAACAGAGAAGGCATCTGCTGGCATACATGATTGTTAACACCTGCTTTCTCAGGATTTGTCCCTAAATTGTTAACACCTGTTTTCTCAGGATTTGTCTCTAAATGCCTCAATGACCATGCTACTTGTCTAAAAGGCAGAAAGATAACAACACTTTACCCACATAGTTGTAGGACCAGTGAAAATGTAACAGGTTTCTCTTGCCAAATCAGAGTTAATCTTATGTCATATTTAAAAAAAGAGAAAAAAAAATTTTTTTTCTTCTTGAGTTCTACTGAGGAGGAATGCAAAATCTTTGCAGCATGATAGTTTAGCTGTGAAATGGGTGGTAAATTAAAAGTTTAAAGACTCAATTTTCTAAATACAGGAACCATGCTCACTGGCATGTTTTCTGTGATAAAAGTATCCTTGGAATTAAGAAAGAACAATAGCCTCCTGAGGTCATGAGTGATAAGGCACAAATGCCTGGAAACAAAGAAGTAGATGATAGAAGGAGGGAAACAATTAAAATTACTGTGGAGGTAATTTGGTAGTGCTTCTGGTTTATGGTAAAAAAACAAACTAGCTAGCCTTTACACAAAATTCTCAGTAAAAGGAAGTTAAAAAAAGTATTATTTCTGCCTAAAAAAACTTTCATTTTTGAACTTATTTCCTGTCTTTCACCCATGTGGGAATAGAGTAAATGGAAACTAAAATCTAAAAAAAAAAAAAAATCGCTTGCCCCACATATTAGTCTAGTTCACAGTGTATTGTTTTATAGCCAGCAAATTCTTAACATTTTTAATGTGAAAAAAGTGACACATTTAATGTATTACTATGCCACAGCTGTTGTGAGAAGTTAGAAACTACACAGGACTGAGCCACTCATGCTCTGATTTGAAAATCACCAAAAGAGGTGTGATTTAGTTATTTGTATAATCTTTACTGCTTTTCTGAGCAGCCAATTCCTCCTGCTGTAGCTGATGTGAAACCTAGCTTTTTCTAGTGGTGAGACACTGTAGAAAATAGATCACTGCTAACTCAGACATGCACTTTGTGAACCAGTCAGTTTGTATATTAGCTACTTAGCAAGGGAAAAAAGTCTCAGAAAATCTTGTTGAAACTGTTCCTAAGCTTCAACTCAGTAGAAAAATGGTGATACTGTCTCTCTATCTATTTAGGTATGTCAATAAATTTGGATTTTGCTAATGTTCTGCAATAGGTTGTCTCTGGTGACTTTGATCGTAAAAACCCTTGGCTCAATCATCAATGATGACTGGTAAGAATAAGCCTGCTCTTTTATTGTTGGAAGGCAAAGAACATAAGTTTCAGTGTCTAGGAAGCAAATAAATGCCTCCAAAATAATATCTGAATATACACAGTGATACACTATTACTACAGAGACTAGTGTGGAATGGTTCTTCCCACAATAAAAAATAGAAGCATTAAATATGGGAATACTTTGTGGTGAGCAAATGTCCCTCAGAAACTAAACTATATCTGTGGATAATTTATTTGCTTTAAAAGATTGAACACACTGTTCTCATGCTTAATAGAACGTGTTTCACAACAGGACTCTATACGCAAAAACTTTTATGTAATATTAATGTTCTGCAAAAGTAACATATTAGGACATAAATGCATTGCTGATAAACAGAGATGTAGGAAATGTTTTGTATGCACACAGAAAGAACAAAGTTATGCATAAAGAAGAAGATAAATCTACCATGAGTGTTTTCAAATTTAATCAGGTCAACAGTCTTAGTGTGTTTGAGTTTGGGTGCATCAAAATGAAAGAGTGAGCTTAGTGGCTAGAATACAGAATTGAGAATCAATATTCCCAGGTCTTATTCTCTGGTACTAACTTGTTGTGTTACTTTGGGCAAATCATTTGAGAGCTTTGTGCCTAAGGTTGTTCATTTTTCAAATGAGATATTTGCATGATTTATGAGGATGTTGTAAGGCTCAAATCCCAGAATATTTGAAAGGAGAGGTACCAGAAATGTTAGATGTAGTGACAGTAATACATTGCCATGGCCAGCTGTAAACATTTCTTTATTGTAATGATGGAGCCAAATTGTGACTGTTGAGTATGTCTTCATGCTTCCAAAAGTGGAAAACCATCTAGTGGGTTTTTACCAGTATAAAACTGGCTTCCTATGTTGAAGTATAAAGCAGGAATTCTTTGTAATCTCTAGTGCCCTGTGGGACTGCACATGCTACCTTTTCGCTGTATTGTTTTCAGAACTCCTGCAGGATGAAGGAGTACCCAGCAGGAGAATACCAAGGAATGGAAATGAAATTAAAAATAAAAACCAAAAATCTGTGTTGCAAGTCATTATAGCAAAAATCCATCTACTTTAAATAACAAAAAGAAGAAAACAAGTGCCTTAATTGGGCTGATTTATGGAGAAGCTATAAGTTGAGTAAATGAGAGAAGACGGATAATTTTGCTAAGAGGAAATGGCTATGCCCCCATTAAGAACAATCTGAATTTTTGGATTGATAGGTTAAAGAGGAATTGGCTGGAGAAGTTCAGGTGAGCCACTAGATCACTGTGTACTTGGCAGGGAGATAAAGGTATGTCCTGCCAAGAGCATCTTTATAGACAAAAGAGTTATCCATTGTTAGGACCTGGTGAGGTATTTGAGAAAGAAGAGTATGTGTTGCTTTTACTTACCAAATGACAAATTTCCAGTGAATTAGATTTTTTTTTTCTGTGAAAAAGAATCTACAAATAGCTATTTGAAAAGCCACCAGGTATTCTACTGGCTGTCATGATCCAAGTTTGTTTCCAGGCTTGGGTCTCTGAGGTGTGATACAGTAGTCTTATCTAAATAGGTAGAATGAGTGAGAAAGGAATTGTGACAGAATTACAAATTGGTTGGGGTTTGAAGTACCTCTGGAAGTCATGTGGCCCAACTGCCCAGACTGATCTAGTGGGGCCAGAGCAACTCTCTGGTCAGAGTTGCCTGGAGCCATGTCCAGAGGTCTTTTGAATATCTCCAAGGATGGATACTCCACAGCTTCCCTAGGCAATCTGTGCTATTTCTCAGCTACCCTCACAGTGATAAAGTATTCCCCTGATGGCCAGGCATCATCTCCTGTATTCCAGTTTGTACCTATTGCCTCTTGTCCTATCACTGGGCATCACTGAAAAGAGCCTGGCTCCATCCCCTTTGCACCTTCTCTTTAGCCATTCATATACATAGATAAGATCCCTCTGACCCTTCTCTCCCTAGGCTAAACAGTGCCAGATCTTCTCACTCTTTTCTCACAGGTGAGAGGCTCCAGTACCTTAGTCATCTTTGTAGCCCCTTGTTTAGTCTCATTGTGAAGAGCCTGGAACTGGTTACAGCACTCCAAGAGAGGCCTCACCAATCATCAGAGGGTAAGAATCACATCCCTGTACCCACTGCCAATACTTTGCCTAATGCAGACTAGGATAACCTTCTTTGCTGCAAGGGCACAGTGCTGGCTCACATTCAAATTGGTGTCTGCCAGGATTCCTGGGTCTTTTTCTGGAAGGCTGAATTCCAGCTGGGGGGAGGACAATGCTCAACCCTGGATGCAGGATTTTGTGCTTTTTCATGTCAAAATTTATGAGGTTCCTGCCAGCCCATTTCTCCAACCTGTTGAGATTCCTCTGGATGGCAGCAGAACCCTCTGGCATATCATCCAATCCTCCCATTTTTGTGTCATCTTCAGAATTGCTGAGGGTACACTCTGCTCCCTCATACAGATAATTAAGATTTTGGAAAAAAAAAAAAAAAAAAGAGCCAGTATTGCCCTCAGAGGTACGCTGCTATTAACTGGACTCCACTGATCACCATGCTCTTGGCCATTCAAGCAGTTAATAACTCACTTCTCTGTCTGCATATCCAGTCCATACATCAACATCTTGTATATAAGGATCTTATGGGAGATTGTGTCAAAGGTCTTCCTGAAGTCCAGGCAGACAATATTCCTTACTCTCCCATTGTCTACCAGGCCAGTAATTTCATTGTGGAAGTTCAACAAGTTGATACAGGATGATTTTCCCTTAGTGTACTCCTGACACTTCTGATTATTTTCTTGTCTTTAATGGACCTGGAAATGGTTTTCAGGATTAGCTGTTCCATCACCTTCACATGGGAAAGGAACCTTCCTTTTGGTACCAGAAGCCACCAGATTCCATCCCTCTTCTCCAGAGGTTGCATTTACCATGATAGTGAGTATTTTTCAAGCTGTTGAGTCTCAGAAAAGATATTGTCTATCTCCCTTTCACATTCTTTGATGATGAAACTTGCCACAGGAATTTCATAAGCTTCATAAGAAAGTAAAAGTCCTGCCAAAGCCCCAGTGATCTAGATGCTGCCTGTTATAGTAATAATTACTGCTTTTATTTTGCCACTTTCAGCTCCCTGCTATAGCACAGAGTGACAGAAATGAGGTTATGTAGGCTGACTTTACAAATTCTCCTGAATTCCTGAAAAGCAGTCAGCACCTGTCTGCAGAGGGACCAACACAGAATACAGTGGAGATCCTACACATACCATAGAAATTGCTCTCAAAGCATATTTTGAAAACTGCTTTTGACACAGGGGAAATTTCAAAATTTCAGGCAGCCAAATTCTTAAGTGCCTCAAGAGAATGGATACTAAGCAAGGTACATATGATACCCCTGTATAGAAAAATGGCCTTAAAAAAGACAAGACAGCAGTACAGAAGGAAGATAATTCTGAGCTGTGTAGAAAATTATATTAAAAATTCCATGTTAAAAGAATAATTTTAAAAGCTGTGGTGAAGGAATAAAAAAGGGTGACATATTCTGATGCAACTGATGCAAAAATGAAGCTTACATGCTACACCATTTGATGAGAAAGGAATGTGATTTGAAAATGTGTGTCAGAAGCTAAAAGGGCTACTGCAAGTCCAGTGAGACCTTAGCCTTCTGGTTCAATAAGAACTTCCTTTTATACAGATAACTTTTTCTTTGGAGTACATATGCCCTATGCCTCTCCTTGTACTTGTTTCTGACTTTTCATTGAATGTGCCACAGTATGTTGAAAATACTGTAGATCAATGGAAATTTTAAAGCAAAAATAAAAGATGAGATTTCCATGCAAGCCACAGAAATAATAAGCCAGTAAGTGCTGTAAAGTCTTTATGGCTAAGGTCCTTTTCATTAACATAGTTGAGAATATTTTCTGCAAAGTGAAGGTCTTTGAAATTGTGTTTAAAGTTTTAGTGATCCTGATAGAAAAACCTCCAGGAGAAATTATTACTTTCTTCCCATGTTCTACAATCATTGTACTAACAGATCCCTAAATATCAGATAAAATATTTTCATAAATAATATATACAACTACATATTTGCCTTAGATATTGCCTTTAAAAATTCTGGCAGTTATTCACCACTTACTGGAGAAAATCATATCCGTTTGAGTAGATGTTTGAAGCTGGTAGGGAGGGGTTTTCTCTGGTTTCAGCTAAACATGTAGTCAAGATATGCTTTCATATTCATGCTTTTTCATAGTTTGTGTATGTTACCAGAAATAATTTTAAAGCTTAAGCATGAGAGATATTGTTTCCCTCATTATCACACATTACATTATATTGTTCTGTTGACTTGGAGAAAATAATAGAATAATCACATACAATTTTTGCTATTATCTAATTCTTCCATATTCCTGAAGGTATATAACCCCATTAAAAATATTATGTACTATGCATGGAAGTAAAATAAATCCTTTTAAAAGTTTAGACCCACTTTCACATATGAATCTTATTTAGTAATAGAACACACTAATTTGTCAAGCTTTCAAAAGACATGTTGATTAAATATTTTTACAGTTTTAAAAAACAAAAGCTATTGTTGGATGTAAAATGTGGATTTTTAAGCTGGCTGTTCATCTAGCCCAGTAAATGGCTGTACCTCTTTCATAAGTCTCTCCTTTTTCTTCATTTTATTCCATAGGCATTTAAAGTTTCAAGACTTTTACTCTTCATTATGTAGTAAAATACAATGGAGGCCAATATATGTGACTTATAATTGCCATTGACTAAGATCAAGAATAATGTGGTCAACTGTCTCAGGCAGCAGTTTGTTAAGCCATGGAAATACAACCACATTCAGTCATGTGATCATACCCATATTTGCAAAGAATATACAGCAAAACTTCCACAGTAACTAGAGAAAACCTTCCTTGAGGAAACAATACATTTGTAGGGTTATTTAATTTAACACTTTAAAAATCACTCTTGAATAATTATTAACTTTTTTTTTTAATTGTTTAAATTAATTTAATTAATTTTTAAAACAATTTTTAAATTGTTTTTAAATTGCCTTCTGGCATGTGGAAAATACATATAACCTTGCTTATTACACCTTTACCATCACAGAGAAGCATCTGAATTTTGCTTTAATAAAACTGAGGTGTTTCCTTACCACTTAAAGCTTGCTGCAGAGGAATGTGCTTTCACTAAAAGTCTGTGTGATCAAATCTGCTTAAGTCTGTTTCTCTGATTCTCCCTCCTTTTGTGTGAAAGTTGGTGACAGATGAGTAGCTAACAGTGAAAAGCAGTGTCATAGTACACATTTTAATCAAGCTTGCCATTCTGAGTGAAAAATTCATGTTACAATGTTAGTGAAGATCCTCATGTTTGCTTACACATGTGACATAAATTTGCTACACTGGCTGTGTAGCCCAGGGGTGCTATAGCATAAATAAACATACCCTACAGCTTGCAAGAGTGCATTTTTTGTTAAGGGAAGAACAAAAAAATGTTGAGCTCTTGAATGAAAAAGCTTTCTTGGGAGCATTCTTCTATCTAAAGCTGTCACTGATAGCCACCTGAAAAAAAAGGTGAAACTCCTAAAATATTTCCTAGCCCAGTTGTCCACTGGGGTTAATGGGAAGGACTTCAAAGCAAGTTGCTAAGTGATAGCCATATGGAAAGGTTTCTGTATTTTAGAAATCACATGGCAACAAAGTGCACCTTGGCACCAGCAGTTCCAGATGATTAAGTTGGACACATCTTACATCAGTAGGTACAAATCTATTGAAGAATGACAGGTACAGTGTCTATAGACTAAAGTGCAACATTCTTGTAGTTTCAGACTTTATGAAAAGGCTTTATACATATGAAATGTACTATTAAAATTATGCCTACATACCCCCCTCCCACCTCAACCCAGGTATGTTCCATTGAGGTGGCAGGTGCCACATGGCTGATTTTGACAGAGGTAGATTGGTATAGAGATCATCTGGAGATAAATGGTAGATGTCTGCAGTGACAATTACATTCACCAGGCAGCAAACTCAGGCACTGAACTCTTGTCCGTCCATCCTACTTAATTGTCAGCTTGTTCCCAGCTGTTCTACAGATCATTACAATTAGCTTTCTGACAGACAAGAACTAGTGATGTTTCTGTATTTGGTCTTATTAAAAAAAAAAAAAAAAAAAAAAAAAAAAAAAAAAAAAAAAAAGAGATAAAAGGGAAAAAAATAAAAAGGAAAAGCTAGCACTAGTCTGAGCTAGTTTCATGCTATACTATCCCTTTACACCTGGAGCACCCAGCATGTGCATTTTATTATGCTATAAAACATAGCTCTGGTGGCCTGTAAAACAATTTTCATGCTATTTCAAGCATTTGAACTGAAAAAGCATAGGAACAAGAATTACCATAAGCAGAGAGCCCAAGTGACCAAGAAGGCCATTGGCATCCTGGCCTGTATCAGCAACAGTGTGGCCAGCAGGACCAGGGCAGTGATTCTCCCTCTGTACTTGGCGCTGGTGAGGTTACACCTCCTGTGTCCAGTTCTGGACTGCCAGAAAGACCTTGAGGTGCTGGAACAAGTCCAGAGAAGAGTTACAAAGCTGGCAAAGGGTTCAGAGCACAAGTCTTATGGGGTGTGGCTGAGGGAACTGGGATTTAGCTTGCTGAAAAAGAGGGTCAGAGGGGCTCTTATTGCTCTCTACAACTGCATGAAGGGAGGTTGTAGTCTCTTCTCCCACTTAAAAAGTGATAGGAGAAGAAGAAATGGCCTCAAGTTGCACCAGGGGAGGTTTAGATTTGATTTTAGAAAAGATGTCTCCACAGATTTCTCTTGTGAAGCAGTAGAAGATGCTGCCCAGGGAAGTACTTTAGTCATCCTCTAGTGTCTAGTACAAGCTATTTTGCCTATGGTCCAGGAACTGGTCCTTGAAGCCTTGTATTCAACAGTCTGGAAATTACTGTGATAACTTTATGAGACCGCTCATACTGCTTCTACAAAACTTTTTAGAGGAAAGTCATGGTGTATTTCTGTGAAAGGGGCAATGAAGATTAACTTTCATTTAATTTTTTTCTTCAGAAATTTTCTGGACTTTTCTCAGACTTTAAATAAAGGAGGTTTATTTTTCTCTTCCAGAAAAGAGCAAATTTCTTCTGGATTTCTCCCTTCTTTTAAGTTGTTTTTTCCCCCACCCACTAGCACTAGGACATATAAAAGCAAATCCATCCCAGAATTTTTCTGAATCTGTTAATTCCCCCTATTCTCATTCTCTGTAAAACTCTGATAAAAAGCCCTTGACAGATAAAGCAAAAGTTCTGGCATTGCTTGAACCCCCCTCCATCTTCTTAAAATCATGTTGTGGGTTAACTTTGGAAGGTAACTAAGTCCCACATGGCTATTCACTCACTCAGTGTGATGGGGAAGGGAATCAGAAGGTCAAAAGTGAGAAAACTCATGAATCAAGATGAAGAAAATTTCAGAAGGAAAGCAAAAATTCTGCACTTAAGCATAACAAAAAAAGAAATTACATTGAGACTTCTCATTGGCAGGCAGGGGTTCAGCCATTTTTCAGGAAAGCAGGATTTTATTATACATGCACAGTTACTTGCCATCACTCTGAATGTGCCCCTCTTCCTTTTCTTCCTCCACCTTTATAAGCTGAGCATAACCCCCAGCCTCCCCACTGGTGGGGTGTAGTGAGAAGCAGAAAAGGCCTTAATGCTTTGAGAGCACTGCTCAGCAATAGATAAAACATCCCCATGATATCAATACAGTTTCCAGCACATATCCAGAACATAGAACCTTACAATCTGATTTAAAAAAATGAGCTCCATCCCAGCCAAAAACAACACAGATCATATTTTGTTTGTTGCTTTTTTTTTTTTTTTTCTTTAGAGGTATATCTTCTATTCCTCATGTACAATTTGTGGTTCAGAAAAAAAATGCACAAACTCCATAAAATTCTTATAGCTGTAGAAAGACAGCATATTGGATAAGTTAAAGGTGGCCAGTAAAGACATTTTATTAGACAATATAAGTAGAGTTACTGGGGTAGCATTATGGGAAAAAAAAGTAGTTAGAATACATGAAAAATGAAGCATTGTTCTGTAAAATTTAGATAAATGCCACATGCTGCTTAGATTAGCTGTGTGAGAATTTGTTTTAATGCCTAAAGATGCTACCTGGAACAGAGGCTGGACATAGTTAAAGGAATAAAGTAGGTATTTCTTAAAAGGCCTTCAAAGGCTACACCTTGGGCAGCACAAGAGCTCCACCCAAGATAGACAACAGGTCATGAGTTTTCACACTTTTCTAAGTTTTGGTCCATTTACATATTGGGTCAATTGTCCAATTACAGCTTCAGGTTATGGAGTCCCATCCTCCCAGACTGCTCTGCTCAATTTGCTGTTGTTTGTACTTTTTGGGCCTGAAGCTGCAATGGTGTCCTTGGTTCTCAGGCTGGAAAAGGATTGTTTTGTCCAACTAAACTGTGTAGAGAACTTGCTGAAACTTTATATGAAGTTCAGAGTTATGAACTAATGTAGTACAGAATCTAGAAAATATGAGAGCTAAAACTTAAGGTATCAGTTTGAACATTTTGAATTAAATGAAATTGCACTTTATAGAGAGACAGCAGAAGAAAACAAAATAAGAGAAAGAAGAGATGTACTACAGCATGCCAAAAGTCTTTTGAGAATAAACAGGTGAATTCACCAAAAGTATCCCAGTTGACCTGGGTATGTACACTATTCTCTAACTAAAATCTGAGGTCAAAGAGAATATTATAACCTGCATGCCTGAAGCAAAAGGTTGAAGTAGATTTCACCAGAATGAAGTTGTCATACAGAGACAAATAAAAATGTGAAATATGCTTAGACTAGGAAGTAAAAATTTTCCCTACAAAGTGCAGAAGTTATTGTAGCAAAGGAGCACCTATATTCTCCAGAGTTTGTTTGGCTCCTTCAGCTGTTATGAAAGGCATTTTCAATTGCTTATAGTCTTTTGAATCCATTCCAGTTTAGGACAGACAACAGGATAAAACTTATTCTGAAAAGGTAGAATGTAAGGATATAGGAAAAGAAAAAAAACACATAGATAGTAAAATCAGAATAAATTGCAGAAGTTCTACATTAGCTGATAATCAGCTGAGAAATCATCATCTGAAGTGTTTAAATAGGACCAAGCAAAGTACTGGAGAAAACACAGAGGTGTCTAAGCTCTAACCTTTTCCTGCCTGACCCCCAGCTGCTACCCCTGTAGAGCACTGATCTTCCTGCAGTACTTGATTTACACCCTCTAACCCCTTTGGGAACTAAACACCTGAAATGTTTCTGATGCCTCAGTGCCTGCTAAGCACTTCTTGCTAGGTAGTTACACAGCTAAGTCTCTGCCTGGGACATGTAATTTAGAGAGTAAAACTATATTGCTAGTAAAATAAGCAGCTTAAAGTGACTTTCTCACTTGTGATTCATGGATCTGATGTTTCATTTAACCTTTTATTTAAAAAAAGTGATCACCAGCTGGTCTATATCCATATAAGTTAAAACTTCATCCCTTACCATATAGCAAATCTTACTTGCTTGAAGTATTTTTGTATCTTTGGTATCATACTTTCTATTGTCTTCCACCAATTTAGGCTTTACTGACTTCAGTTAATTATGAGAGAGAGAGAGAGAGAATAATGGTTGTTTATTGATCATTCTCATTCTCAGTATATTCTGAGGATTTAGCATCTGAAAAATTTCATTAAGTTGTCTAACTCAAGCGTTTTGTGCCATTAAACACAGTCTAGAATATCTTACTTAGACTTTAGTTGCAAAAAGTAGCATTCATTTTGTCATTCTGGATTAATGTTTCTAGTATCTTAGGTCATATTTTCATGATGGTTACTAGCTCTGAGGTTTTTGGGAGGAGACAGCCAAGAAATTTTCCAGTTTAATACATTTGAAGAAAGCATATTTTATCTCCATGTTAATTTCAAATAACCTTCCCAATTATGTCTGTTTATAGATGTGGGACAAGTGGATGTATGTTCACTTCAAAATCTTGATAGCCGAGTGAACACTGCTTATATCATAGAAGAAATAATGCAGATACCATGTTTCAATGACAGGCTTGTGTTTTACTTGTCCAGCAGTTTTATAGCCAAAAAAGCTTTCAAAATTAGGCTTAATGATAAGTTTTCACAGGAACATTAGGGTGTTTTGTTTCCAGGTTACTGATCAACTTTCCTCACCGATGCCTGGCAGCTGGTAGGTAACCCCAGTGAGGGTTGTTGTTTGCAAGCCAACTAGTTGTATATTTTGCAAGCAATATTTCAAATAATGAGAATAAAATATTGATTGTTTTCACTAAAAATGGAACTGCAGAGAGTCCTTGAATGCAAATTGGTCTCAAGAATTAAATTAGCAATTCACAAAACCCAAGAAATATTATTTCTGACCTCATTACAATAACAAAGCTATCTAATTCTTCTACAAGTCTATGTGCCAGAATCTAATTTGGCTGTCTTTAATCTTCAAAGATAAAAAGATTTAATATTTTAGTAAACAGCTTACAAATGATATCAGACAAAGAATCTCCAAGGAATTTTACAATACTCTCTGTTGATCTGTCTTCCATGCTTTCCTTCTCAGGATAAATCACTTACAGTGCTTATCACAATGTTTTTTCACTTCAGAAAATTATATTTACTTGCATTTTGCTCTGCCAGGTTTGTAAAATATTTTTATTTCTTTTGAATAAGATTACCCTATCATCAGTTCTTCCTTCCTTCCTTCCTTCCTTCCTTCCNCCACTTCCGCCACTTCCGCCACTTCCGCCACTTCCTTCCGCCACTTCCTTCCGCCACTTCCTTCCGCCACTTCCTTCCGCCACTTCCTTCCCTCTCTCTTTCTTTCCTAGTTACTATTAAAATAATGTGTTAGGTCAGAAATAAGAGATTGTCTGACTACATTAATTGTGCACAATCTATATTTTTTTTGTGATCACACTAGATAGACAATCAGGAAATATCTGCCTTAGAGATAACCCTTGAAAACTATAATTACTTGAAATACACAAGAATCTTTTTGGAATATATTTGGAAAATTCTTTTATGTAGTGCTTCATATTTCTTTAATGTTTGTCTTTAATAGATATGCTAGAAATAAAATAATGATATCCAGATATCTGACTGCGTGACTACATGAACAGTTTCACAAAAGGCATTTAAAAGTTCAGGGACATAGATACCTACAAGTCACACTGCAAGAACCTCTCCTTTGAAATTGAGTTCTGTTTTTTTGTTTGCTCTGTAATAATTTCTTATTTATATTGTGGTAAAGTTTGTGTTCTTCCGTTAAGCTTTAAGTTAGACACTCACTGAATAAAATTTATGTCCAGTAAAAAGATTGTTTACAATAAAATATAAAAATACAGCAACAGTGATATAATTAAAGCAGAATGGGGATCACAAGAAAGCAATTATGCATTATTGGTTTGCATGCTCATAATATCTAAGACATAATGATGCACTTTCAAGACAACTATTAACTTGGGAAAAAGCATTGCAGTTATACATTGACAAGTCCTGGTAATTTACACAAACATCTGTCTGTCAAGATCAATTTTTAATACATCCTAAGAAATGCATTTACAGTACTAGAAAGCTTCTAATCTTTGAGTAAGTACCAAGAAAACACAAACCAGATGATCAGCTGAAATACAGCCCAATATTTTAGATAATAGTTTAAAACTAATAAAAAATAACAAACCCAAATATACTGGGATTTAGGTTCTGCTAAATTGAGTCAATAGGGCTTTGAATGAAATAAATTTGGTTAAGCAGACGATGAAATTTAAAAAATTACCAGATATTAGCAATAAGTTTAGGAATTCTGTTAATGATAAACAAGACAATCACATGTGTGCTTTTATTTCTGTGTTTGATCATGAAGAGGCTTATTTTGAAGTATTTAATATATTCCTGGTATGCATTCTTGTTGTCTACCCAGGACAAAGTTAATTGCAGTGATCAGTATTTTTACAAGGATACAAGTAGATGTAGGTGAAAAAGGACCATTTTCTTTTTCATTGAGAGAGACATAAAACAATCTAGGAATGTTCACTAAAACAAAACAAAACAAAACAAAAAGAATGTAGGTATTTTTTAACAAAGACATAAAAGTATGGAGAACTTTTCAAAGTGGTAGGCTGTGTCTATCAAAATGGAATTTTCCAAGACATATACTTTAGCTAAACATGAGATTTTCAAGAGAAAAGCTGGAACAATTAGATAACCTATAATATACATGAGCTAATAATAGTTTCTGGGGTATTAAATATCAGACCATGAAGAACAATGGTATCATTTCTATAACAGAGTATCTTGAAGAAATTGACAGATTTTTAAGTTAAGAATTTCAGTGTAGTTTAATCAATAGTAGAATTCCTACTAAATACGTCCTTAAAAGTGCTGACAAGCAAATAAATAAATTAAAATATTTAAAATCGTATTGAAATTTACAAAGCAAACACTGAAAACAATAGACTATTTTCTTAACTAACATATTAGCAACTGAATAAGGAGTGTATGATCATTTATGCATCTAATACAAGTGTTTTAATTTTAGGTTTTAAAATATTTTTTTCTGAAGTAACTGATTTACAGATGAACTTGTCACATGTATTTTTGTTCAGACACAAAGGCTCAAAGTGCAATCCAACACTCACTGAAGCCTATTAGAAACCTTCCATTAGAACAATAGACACTGTATCAAACATAGAAATTAAATAAAGTGACAAATAATAGGGTAGGAGGAAGCAGTGGAGGAGAAAATTCAGAACAGATATACAATGGATTATGCCAGCACAATAGTACAGTACAATTACTAAGGGTGGGGAAGTTTCAATGTTACACAAAAAGGGCATTTGTGAAACACCTATTGTGAATATGACATGCATTTTAAACTTCTTTTAATACATCTCTAGAATTAGTTACTAAGGTTGCATAGCCTTTTACAAAAGAATTACATGTAACATGGCATTACAGGTGTCAGAAGGGTGTCCGAACATGCAATTCCAACAATTTTGCAATGCATGAGAAATAATTATTAAAAGTAGCTATGAAACAAATCACAACAATTATTGAGTGAATCATAGTTGGTCAATGCAAATATTTAGGATTAAAATGTGAGATGAGTCAAAATTAACAGCAAGTACATGAATACCTGACAAGCATTCATTCTTTCCATCAGGAAAAACTTGCTATAGGAACCCAATTGCTATAGGAACCATTAAATAGCAAATGTAGACCTATGAATTTCCCATAAAAAATATAGATAGATTTACCATAATCCCTTTAACTTAATTTGAACGAAAAGTCTCTCTTCCACTTTTCCTACTCACTCCTCCTCTTTTTTGCAGTGACTAAGAAATAAAGTAGAAAATAGCTGTGTAAATGGATTCTGTTCATTTCCTGCTTGGAAAGAGAAAAAGAACATTTCACTGTTCTTTTTTTTTTTTTCTTTCATATTATTCTCTAAAACAAGAGGAGGAAAAGTAGGGCAGTCTTTTGCAAAATGCTTATGCCAAATTAAACAGGCTTTAGGCCACTTTGATGACAATTTCCATTATTGGGCTGAATGAATGGATGAGAACAGAATGCCAAAATCTACTGTCTAATTTTCTGGAAGTACACTGACTTTCAGTATCTTAGTTCTGTTGCTATTTCCACTCCTTGCAATTAGGAAGAGATCTATCAACCTCAGCCACACACACCCTGCCCCACCTTCTCTATAGTGCCTCCATCAAACAGCTGGGTTCACAGCAGGAACTGGAAATGCTCAACAGATAAAAATGAAATCACCTTTCTTCAACCTATCCCTGCAAGGACAGAGGACACTGTGAGCTCAAGTTGTAGGAAACTATGAGGCAAACATAACAAAACCCCCCCATTCCTTCCGAAGAAGGTCTCCTATTGTGTAGGCATTCTTGGACTTCTTCAAAAGAATGCTTGGAAAAGCATTCTTTTGCTTCTGTCACTATGGCACTTACAAGCCTGGATAATTGCAGGTAATAAATATGCACACCAGTGGACATATATACACCTATGAATTTGATGTTTGCAATTCCAGACCCACACTGGATGGCAGCAATAAAGTCAACACTCAGTAAGGAAATAATGGGAAAACAATACAGATGGAGGATGACCAGGTCAACAGAAGAGTGAATCTGATTTGTATTATAAAGAGCAAAATTCAAATGCCTGGTGCAGGGGAAATAATAACAACCCCCAATGTCCAACTAGTTACATCCAGCAGAGGTAGCAATTTCTCTAATTCATCCAAACTAACAAGCATCATTCTCTGCAACATACTCCTTTACGCACTGAAGTGCTATTCAAGTGTTGCTCAGTTATAACTTATTTTCCTAGCTGATTAAAATGTTGAGTATTAAAGCTGGCACTGGTTCAACCATCAGTGTTCATTAAATTACTCAGGAGATGTGGACTGTGATAGTAAGGCCCATGAGGTAAAATGAAATGTTCTATTTATCAAGTCATACCCTGCTGTGCTATTCATTTGGTAATAAAAACTTTATTTTCTCCACTTGTGTCCTCTCTCATTAATGAGATAAAAAGCATAGTCATTTTATTGGTTTGTACAAATACCTAAACAATCAATCAAAAGCCAACAACCCGATATAAAGCTTCTCTGGAACAAAAAATAAGAGTTTATTTTTTGAGAAATAATTATGTTCCTTTTTATAGTTGCATGGGCTTTTTGGACTAATCAGTCATCACATATATCAAAGTGATAAACATTCATTATCTGGCAAAGATCACTCTAATGATATAAGGACAAAAGTTTCAGTTGAGCAGCTCTGATAGGTTTCTTGTGCCCCTTTTCACATGAATTTGGTAGTGAGGAGGCAACAGGGGTGGCTCTGTGAGAAGCTGCTAGAAGCTTTCCCCATATCCAACAGAGCTAATGCCATCCAGCCCCAAGACAGACTTGCTGCTGGCCAAGGCCAAGCCCATCAGCGATGGTGACAGCATTTCCGGGATAACGTAGTCAAGAAGGGGGGGGAAACCCTGCTGCAACACCAGCAGAAGCCAAAGGAGAGGAGTGACAATATGCAAAAGCAGCAACTCTGCAAATCCCAAGGTCAGTGAAGAAGGAGAGGGGAAAGATGCTCCAGGTGCCAGAGCTGAGATTCCTCTGCAGCCAGTAGTGCAGACCATGGTGAGGCAGCTGTGCCCCTACAGCCCATGGAGAGCCATGGTAGAGCAGAGATCAACCTGGAGGGCTGCAGGCCAGAGCAGGTGGATGTCTGAAGGAGGCTGTGACCCCAGGAGAAGCCCATGATAGAGATGGTTTGCTGGCAGGATTTGTGACTCCACTGAGGACTCATGCTGGAACAGTCTGCTGCTGAAGTACCGCATCCCATGGTGGAACAATCTGTGAAGAGCTGCAGCCTGTGGGAAGGAGTTGTGTTGAAGATGTTGTGGAAGACTGTGTCCTGTAGGACAGACCTCCCACTGGAGCAGGAGAAAAGTGTGACAAGTTGTCCCCCAGCAAAGGAAGAAGCAGCAGAGGTTTGTGATGAACCCACCACAAGCCCTGTTCCCCATCTTCCTGCGCTGCTGGGGGACAGAAGGTAGAGAGATTGTGAGTGAAGTTAAGCCACATGCTTAGTTCTGACTTTGAGGACCTCAGGACCAAGGCTTGTGAGGCTCACTCTGAACTTGTCTTGACCTGTCTGGAGTTTTTATTTTACCTGGTTTCTCTGTAGCAGCAACTTCTCTTGCATTCGGAAGTCTACATCTAAGAGGTTTTACTTTTGCTTATCTCTGTGTAATACACTTTAATTTTTATATAGACAACAGTAACAAGCAGTTATTTTTCATGCATTTAAAAATTTATGATTGATATTGTAGTGTGGAGAAATATATACCTCTTATAAGGGCAGAGGCCAAGAGAAGTGGAAAAATAGAGTGCAGCATAAGGGAGCACAGGCAGGGGATGCTAATATATGGTTCATAGCCTTGGTACTGGTCATAGCCCCATCCTTATAAACCATTGACCAGAGGTCAGTTAAAGAAGTTCTAGACCAGGAACTAGACAAAAACAGTTTGAGGAGTAGTGAAGAGAACAAATAGGAAATAGTTTGCACCATATCTAGCAAATTTGAGTATAATGTGAACTTGCTGACCAATCAAGAAAGACCAATATGTAAAAGCAGATTAGCAAATGTTAAAATGAACTAGAGCCTGGAAAGGGAAAAAAACCCCACAAGTATCAGTCATCCTTGGTGAAGGGCAAAGGACTCTGATGACTCCTTGATCCCTACCCCAACAGATGGAAGGCATCAATATTACCACCCCAGAGAGAAGTGAAGAGTAATTTAAAAAGCCCCAAACAACAGAAAAGGTAAACTCCAGGAAATGTGTGTAAAAAAGTTAAATGTGTTGCTATTAATACTTAGAACTTTTCTGTAAAAGAGACTTTTTTTGTAAATTTTATTTTTTTCTTTTGGTGAGTTGACTTTAATTGGTTGTCAGATCCCCACCTAGCAACGCTTGCTTTCCATCCTCAACAAGGCAGAAGAAGTAAGCAAGAAAAAATAGGATGCAGTATATTGTGACTTCAGATAAAGACAGAACATCACTTATCAAGTACCAACATGGGCCAAAAAAGACTCAGTTTGAGAAAACTGGTCTAATTTATTGTCAATTAAAATAAAGTTGGATGGTAAGAAAAGAAGACTAAACCCCTCTCCCCCCAGCACATCTTTTCCCTGGCTCAACTTCACTACTTCATTGGTGACTCTTCCACTTCCTTCCACCCAAAGCAGTGGAGAGGCAGGGGGATCAGAGGATTGTGGGCAGTCCACAACAGGTCATCTCCAATACTGCTTCTTTTCATGTTTTCCCCTGTTGGGGGTTGGATCTGTTTCTTTTGTGTTTGTGGAATTTTTTCCTGGTGGTTTGCTAGGTAACTAATTGCTGGGTACTTTATGGATACTTGACTTAAACAAAGGAGGCAGCAGGTTTCTCCGGGTGGAACAGCAGTGAACAGCAGTTTGGTCCGAGGACACCGCTCCGAAAGGACTGGAGTACCAGGGGACCCTGCTTGTTTTCTCTTTCTCTCCACTGGATTTCTCTCCAGAGGAAGACTGAACTCATTTTTTTCGTCACCATTGGACTTTCCTACAGGACTATTTTCACTTCATAGAACTGCATTTACTGCTCAAGGAGGATTTCATCTGGACTGCTTTCACCGCCCTGATACCCAGGGTGTCAGGTCACATCCCTGACTCTGTCAGGGCATTTTCTGAGGTTTTGTTGTTTCTTTGTTTTTGCTTGTCTCTTAGTGCTATTACATTTGTATTTGTCTTTGCTTTGTCTAATATTCCTAGTAAAGAACTGTTATTCCCACTCCCAAATCTTTGCCTGAGAGCCTCCAATTGCAAAATTATAATAATCTGAGGGAGGGGGTTTACATTCTCTATTCAAAGGGAGATTCCAGTTTTTCTTGCTGGCAGGTACCTGTCTTTCAAACCAAGACATCCCCCCTCTCCAACGTGGTCTCTGCATGGGCCACATTTCTTTCAGCAGTTACCCACAGAGACAATTTCCAGCTCCAGCCCACCCACTGCAGGGCTCTGCTGAGCCACACCACCAAGGTGGTGGTGCCTGGGGAAAATGTACTGAAGAAAGGTGAGGAAACACCACTGAGGGAGGAGGAGAGAACAAAAGGAAACAGCAGAGGGTACACCAAGGGGAGGGAAGAAGGAGGGGAGGAGGTGCTCCAGGTGAGGGAGAAGAGACTCCCCTGCAGCCCATGGAGAGACCATGGTTAGCAGATATCCACTCTACAGCCTGTGGATGACCACACACTGCAGCATGTGTGTATCTGCTGAAAGAATGTGGCTTGTGGAACCTCAGACTGCAGAATGGGGAAAGCATGAACAAAAAAAGGCATTGGAGAGCAGCGTTAATGGATTGACCACAGTCCCCCTCTGCCTGCTCTCCTCATTCTTCCCTGAGTGGTACTTAGGTAATGCTGAAGCAGTATTTTTCTAGAGATTTCATACATTTGTAGGAAATACAGAAAGTACTGTTATAGGGTGTAAGGAAGAAAAGCACTTTCTATAATTAGAGATAATTATAGCTATGAATAACTACTCCATAATTTTCTATATAAAGAGCAGTGACAGAAAAATCAGTGAATAACTTATTGGAAATCACACAACTATTACAGTAAAAAATTAAATCAAGCATTTCAGACATCTAGGCCAGTAGCATAAACAGAACATATTCTGCCTCTTCTAGTGTACCAGTACAGTATCTGTTATAGATGCCTTGCCTCCCTGGGATTACATACTACTCACTGGTTAACACAAAAAAAAAAGATTATCCATCTTTCAGCAGGAACTAGGTTACTTAGCCTGGAACTTTTGCTTAAGTACTATGACTATGGTCATAGTACTATTTTCCTTAAGTACTATGGCCTGACACTGAATCATGTTATCCAGAATTACCCGATGTTTTGGTGTACTGAGCTGCTCTAGGATCAGGTAAACTCTGAATGATTGTAAGAATGAAAACTTCCCTGTATTTTCAAGCAATCTCTGGCATTTTGTAACATTATAGACAATATAGCTATATATATTTTAAATGTAGCAAGTTGGAATGTCAACAGATCACTATTATCTGGTACTGGCTCTATAAATGGCAAATTTAAGCTTCCATTTCTTTGCTTAACATTGTTAATTGTTTTGCCACCTACTTCTCTTTTCTACATAACTTGTTTCATCTACTTATAGTGTTCTGTCTGGCAACAAAATGAATAATAATAAGTTAAAACCTCTTCTATGCTTTACTAACTACTGAGAATGTGAGCAATTCTCAAGGGGAATTGGAAGAGGAGTGTGGAGTCACAGAGGATATCCTGAGGGAAGTAGATAAGAATTTAGGTATGCCTGGCCAAGATTAGTTGATGCCTATGTAGAAACCTGTTGGAAAGCAAAAGGAGGTTTCATTGCTTAAATATAGACTTTTAGGAGCACTTTTTTTCAATGTTAAATTCCCTCTAATCTTCCATTTTCCAGAAGATGTCTCCTGCAGGTCACACTTCATATGCAGAAATCCCTTGCAGATACACCAGACTCTCTAAGGGTTTATGAACGAGTCATAGAGGCTGAAGCTTCTATTTGGGGGCTTGAATTGTACCTCAGCTGCTTTCAGTTTCCTTCCAGTTTCTTTCACCTGACTCTGTGCTGCAGTAGGGTATCAGGACTATTCAGAGAGCAGGGATTAGTGATTGCCTTGAAGTGTTTCTGGAGACAATCTGGTAGGTAAACTCTACAAAGCAGAGAGAGTGATGCTTCTAACTGGTGGAAGTGTAGGCAGGAGATAAAAGGGAGAATCATAGTTGTCAGTATTTTGGTATGTGAGAGAGCAGGTGATGATGGAGAAAGGCTCTCAGGTGAGGGAGGGAGGAGGAGAGGTTGATAAAGTCTTGTCCTAACAGAGAACAATGGGAAGATTTTGTGGGTTTAAGATTGTAAATATATTTTTCTCTTTGTCAGGAAAACAATAGTTTTCCCCAAATGATCATTTTTGAATCTTGGCTCCATCAACCAGTCAGATTTATTGAAGAATTAAATTATTTCTAAATATGTATTGTTTTAAAATATCCCTCATCACTATCAAATGTCCTTGATTATTGCAGGGCTGGCATGGAAACTCAAAATAAGTACTCATGAGATATATTTGGGAGGCATTTTTCTATGAAGATGCATCTTAAATCTTCCATATTAATTTAAGAATGGGGGAGTTACAAATTTAGCCAGAGACTAAATTAGACTACATTCATATGGATTCCTATTAATAATAGGAATAGTTAGCAAATTAAAGTGGGTCATTTCAGTGATACTCACTAGTTTACAGATTTCCAGGCCTATTCATCAAGCTTTCAGTATTTTCTAGTTGTCACATAGTTTGAGATTAGATATTTCTCTTATAGAAATGGATCGATGGAACATTCTTGCAATAGAGGATGAAACAACAAAAATTATAAGGGAAAAAGTCAGTGAATGTGCGTCATGTCTAAATTTAGAACTGGCAGAAGATACTCAGAAGAAAAACAACACAAGTAGTGAAGGGTTAACACAAGTACTGAAGCATAAAATTGGAAGAATAAATATTGGGAAGGATATGTAGTACATGGCTTGATGAAGGATACTTAAAATGTGCATCATCTCATATCATGCAAACCATTCTGAGCATGAAACCTCAAAAGGCAAAATCGACATACTGGCTGAAAAGCCAACAGAGATTTTTCAGTGTCAAGAATGAGAAATAAAAGTGTTTGGATTTTATCAGCAACCAGACAACAAACCTTGCAAAAGAACTAATGGCATCTTATGTTCCCTGGCTAATTACTAAATATAAACACATACACACACTCAGAAAAAGAAATGCTCATTCTTCCCAATGCATTGAGAAGATATTTTGTTATACATGGGGTCCTATTTGCAACTCTGCTCAAATGCATACTATTGTCCAATACTGAAATTATTTGTGTTCAAATAAAGTTGCTTGATGTTTTTCTATGAACTGTCAAATAACAGAACCTCTTAAAATGTAATCCCAAAAGACTTGTAATTCACTGAGTGTAGAAATACATTTAATTCAGCTTGACCACTTGCCACTGAAAGATATTTTCTTGATGGGAAACTACAGGATGCTGTGCTATTTAGTAGTTCATTTTAAGATAATAGGAAAATACTGTATATGAAAAAGGGATATATTGAACAAATTAATGTTGCAACAGAGCTGAGAGATGTTGGAAAGCAGTAGAGTTTAAAAAAATCTGGATGACAAAACTTCTGGCTTCCTAAGTCAAACTTATTTCAAGTCTAAGATATTCTGAGAGTGATGTAGAAAGAATAAACTTAACAGTTTTTCTCTGGCACTTGAAACTGGTTTATGTTTTGTAGAGAAAGGGGAATAAGCCATCTTGTGGAAAAATCATAATGTTCCTTTTTGACAACAAAATTGCATTTATTTCATAGATTTGCTTGAGCTGCTCTTTATCCAAATTACAGCCAGTAGGGCCTCAGTTCAGTTGGATAAATATTGTCACTTGGGATGACCAAAAAGATCCCAGCATCTGTGTGTGTTGGCAGTTAAGAAAACATGCCTACGAAAGGTTATCGACAAAAGATCTTACTGGCATGACACATGAATGCCAGGCAGCATAGCCCACCATATCTCTAATTACAGGAGACACCTGCTTTAGAGAATAATTGAAGCCCCATATCTCAACTGGCTATAGTAAGAGCTGGGAGACAGTGTGCTTGTGGATGTTAGCATAACTGGGGTGTTTAGGTATATTAACCTCATATTGAACCCCAGATTAACTTCCTAAAAGATATGACTGGAAAGAAACATGTAGAGTTAATTCATTTTGTTATGGAATTGAGGCAAATAAAGTAGTTTAGGACTGCAAACAATGAAGCCAGTTATGTTTTGTTATCTGCCTGGTCCCCTTAGGTACTTTTGAAATGTTTTGATGACATAACTGTTGATCAGTGTGACTCGATTTAATAACCCTCAGTATCTATCTTTTCACTGAGACAGACAAAGCCCTCTTGGAGTTGTCATGAGATCAATCATACAATACAATATTTATTTCCTGTTTAATGAAGTAGTTCTGGCTTTCAGTCATTGGAGAGTATAACTTGTTAGAAGAGCTTGTATTTAATGTCTTAACCCATGTCTGCATAATGAACATTGCTTCCCTTTGCCCGGGAAAGTGGCAGAGTCACCATGCCTGGAATGTTCAAAAAAGCATGTGGATATAGTACTTGAGGACATGGTTTGCTGGTGAACATTGCGATGGTGCCAGGTTGATGGTTGGACTTGATGATCTTAGAGGTATTTTCCAACCTTAACAATTCTGTTATTCTATGTTTCTGTCATTCTATAATTCAATGCATATGCAAAGGCCATTTCTTCCTCAGACTTCATGAATAGAATACGGGAGTATTGCCTTCCAGAGAGACAACTCTGGAAGACTATTTCAATTTTCAGTCTAGTACAGACAAGATCTGTGCTATTGCATGAATGAAGTAAATGAGAAGTATTTAAAGTAATATATTAAACTGTTAACACTGCTTCAAATTAGTTGTAACTAATTAGTTTGACCTAATTTAAAGAAAATGATATTTAAAAAAGGCATGTTGTACAAACCTGTAAAAGAAACCATTAAATAAAATTGTCTTGATAAATGAGTTCTTAAGGATAAAAAGAGTTAAGGAGCAATAATATGTATGCAAAAATACTAACTATCCCAAATGGAAGAAGGCAAGGAAGCACAGGTAGGAGAGCAATGCAACTAAATCTTGAGCTCTTCATTAAACTCAAACCTAAGCAGAAATCTTACAGAAAGTAGAAAAAAGTTGCAAGTATCCATTAGGTTTATAAAAAAGTAACAGAAGCATGAAGAGATTTGGGTTGGAAAGGCTAAGACAGAAAACAAGATGCAAATAGTGTGAGTCATAAAAAATGGTAGTGAACTTTGTAGGGGGATTAGTATGAAATTGTTGGTCAACTGTTAACTGTAAACAGATGACTCCAAGGAGGATGAAATGTTTAATGCCTCTTTTTTCTTGTATCTTCCCCAAAATGTTAGCTTGAGCTACTGACTAGAATAGTCAATGCCAGTGAAGTCAGAATATGAGAACCTGTTCCATTACTGAAATATAGAATGCAATGTTCTTTGATGAACTTTAGGATATCTGTGATATCTTCACAGAGCTAGCAGTTATGACACAAATCCTCCTGGAGAAACAACTGGAGGTCAGTCAGCACACCTAGAAGTATCTTAGAGGCAGTAGACAGTCTGAGCAAAGACTATGTGTTTGAACTGAATCTAGGCATCAGTAGGAAATTTATACTAGTGATGATTTACATAACTCAGCAATTTTGAAAACATCTCAGGGCAATTCATTATCATCTCAAAAAGGATCTATGACTGCATATCAATTTGAAATTAGAACCCTTAAATTCAGATTTGTTATGTAGGTGTTTAAAGGTATGCCAGCTACTGGATTAAAACACCCTCATGTACCCACACCAAATGGCCGTTTGAAACAGGGTAAGAATACCCTGCAACATCTCAAATAGCAACACATATTGCTAATCCTAAATTCCCACTGTGGTCAGTGGAATACAAAATGCATTTTGGTTGCTCAAATTTAAGCCTCTAGTATCACTTGTGGTCTTCAGGCTACCAAACGAGGACATGGGGCTCACCCTGATCTGGTATTATATCCCCAGTGGCTGTCTTGGAGACACTGCATGACCTCAAATAATACTAAACACTTGTATGTGTAATTTAATCAAAATGGGGCGGGGGG
>WBNO01022215.1:49999-92536 GCA_013400575.1 Peucedramus taeniatus
TCTCTGTATTAAGAGCTTAGACACCTTCAAAACTTGTGGAAGCTTCTCTGTAGATAAGAAGTTATGCTATTATACCCTTATAAACTTAGTAATATATATCTATTTGACATATATTCTGCCCTGAAGTACAAGGAGAGGCAGTACAGTAGTGGTCATAGAATTTGTGAGGAAGAAGGGTGTACAGGAGAGGGATATAGATTTATACTGACAAGAAAGAATTCAGAATTAATAAACTATGCCAAGCTTCTGAAAGATAATGGTCAGATGAATTAATCTGAGCTCGAAAAAAAAAATGATTCAACTCACCAAATTTTTTTATATCGCAAGATCAGAGGCCCAAGGAATTTAGGAATTCAGTATGCTTTTAACAGTTATAACTTCTTTTTTTCTTTCTTTTTTTTTTTAATAATCCAGGTAAAGAAGTAGATTTTTGCTGTCTCTTCTACAGAAGCCCTAAACAATGTTTGGAAAACTGTGCCCAGAGAATTATTTGTGGTTCACTACCAGAACAAAAAGATGTAGAGTGGAGCTTCATTCGTTTTTTTCATTAACAACAGGGATGATGGAATCAAGAGCATATGAATAAATTTTCAGACAACACATATCTGGGAGGGACTGTAGGCATACTGGAGGATAGGATGAGAATCAAAAATGATTTTGACAAATTGAAGAAATGGTCTGGAAAAAAAAAACCAGATGCAGTTCAACAGAGACGAGTGCAAGGAACTACATTTAGACAGATATAATTAACAGCATAAGTGGGAAGAAAAACAAATGGTTGTGAAGAAATTAATTTCCTGCCTTTCCAGGGATTATAGTGGATCATAAACTGAACTTGAATCTGTAAAATCATCCTGTCGTGAAAGAAAACAAACATCATATTCAAAGTATAATCAAGAATGTAAGTGCAAGACGTATTAAACCTATTCACTCCTTAGTGGGGCCACAGGTACTTCTGGGCAGGTCACCTTCAAAATGTATGTCAGCCAAAGAGAGGAATTTTAAATCAAAGTAATCCCAGATTCAGACTGGAGATATAGAAAACAAGATCTAAAAGGAACCATTGAGTAAAGTATAGTGAATGGGATACCGTAGAGAATACACCAAAAAATTCTCTTTTTAAAAAAGGTTATTGTTACAGAAAAATACATCATGCTGGGTCCAACAGACCAAGAAGCTGCTGAGGCTGTTACAGCTCCATGCCATAGGTGCAAACTGAGCTTGTGGCCCCAGCAGGCACATACACACAGACACACATACACACAGACACACAGACACACACAGAGCACACACAGTTTTTCACACAGAGCACAGACACACAGAGCACTCCCACCCACAAACACAAACTGCAGAAACAGCCTAATACTGTCCCCATCTCTAGCTGAGGAGGGTGAAGGCCCTAGATCTTCAAGATTCTTTCAGGCTATGTATTATGAGGGAAACTTTCAAAAGCAAGTTCCTGTAGTTACTAATGTCAGCACATAACTTTTCTTCAATAGCTTAGTGCTTCTTTTCAGCTCGTTGAACAGAAGTTGTAAAATTTCTGTTTATGTAAACAATACTTACCCAGTTAACAGTCTGCTCATAGTAATAACAATTTGCCCAAATTCTACATTTGCCAACTCCATGAAAAGAAATCTAGTGAAATAATTCTAATAAGGTCATTCAGTCTTTTGTTAGTACATGCAAAGTATGCATTAAGTAGTCAACATTAAGAGAAGACATCAGGGCAACCCCTGAAAATACTTGGGGAAAAAACATTATCTGCGGTAGCCAGTCATGGATTTATGAGTTTTTTTTTCCTAATTAAAGTGGAAAACATAATACAGTCTAGTTAAGTTTTGGGTGTTTTTTTTTTTTGTTTGTTTGTTTTTTTGCATTGCACTTTTACATAATTAGCTTTATACATTGCTATAAGAACAGAATAATCTTTCCTGTAACTTGTCTTTACTTTAGTTAGATGTAATACTTGTTTGGAATGTTAACTGTTGCATAATTTTTCTGCACATAAAATAGAAATATTTATAGTGAGAGGATGACCTAACAGAGATGGAATCTTCTGAGATCATTGATTTAATTTCTGAATTCTGCAGATGAATTACATTAGAGCATTTCCGATTTCCTTCATGTGATGAAAATTTATTCATATTTACCAACGTTGGTGTGAAGCAAAATTATTTAATTTTTATGTAATACTTTGAGATAGTGTCATGGTGTGCACTGTTTAGTAAGTGCTTTAGTTTTTACAAGAGAAAAAAAAATGTATTGTCTTTGTGAAATCTGTTCCAACAGTTTGAGATTTGTACTGGTCCACTTAAAAGAACACAAGTACTGACATAGCTGTAGGTTTTTATTTACATGTATTTGAAAACGATTATGAATTTCCTAAAGGTTACTTTAATCAGCAACAGATGTTTCACCTGCGCTAGAGTTCTTAACAGAGACTTTCATTTAATGTTCTCTAGAAACAGCAGACTGCAGAGAACTGATTAAAAAAGTTTCTGTTTGAGCTCCTAGACATTATAATTTAATATTTTGTCATAATCTAAATTACTACAAGCAATTAAAAAAATTCAGAATATGTAATAAAGTGACCATTCACTCTTATTTTCACCCCTTTCTCCAGGAAAACTATTCAGCATCAGGATGATTAACAGGATGTGAAATAAATAGTAAATCAGAAAACGAAAGTTCAGGACAAATTCATCTTTTTAAGATATAATGCTTGATTAATCACTCAGCTAAGCAACACTTAAGTAAACTTAAATAAATACCATTGCTATTCTATGCATGAAAATACTGCTGGCTTTTTTTTGTACAAAGGACAGTCTAAAATCCAGATATTCAAAAGGAATCACAGAAGACCATAATGCACCTAGGTACTTGAAAAAATATTCCAAGATATAATGCTTTGTTTTCCGGAATAAACCAATATATACAAAATTGGAAAAAAAAAAGAAGGAGAGACAAGGAGATAAAGAAATTAATTAAGAAATAATTAAATAAATTAATTTACATTTACTGTATGAGTTCATGATAATATTTCCTATTATTAACAGAAAAAATTTAAGTTTGAAAATAATTCTAAACAACAGGAAAGAACATTTTACCTATATCAGGACTATTTCATTATTTATGTAAATCACGCATCTTGCTAAACAAGTTCACAGGATGAGAAAGAGTTGATGCAAGACACACAGGAAAAATGACCTGTCATTTTTTTTTCAGCAGCAGAATAATTTTAGTAATTACAAAATATCATTAAAAAAAAGTTGTTTGGTGCTGGCTTCTTTTTTGATCATTCTGCCAAAATATTGAAAGGTGATAAATTCTCTGTGTCTACCAGGAAAAAAAAAAGACAGAAAGCTGTAAGCTAAAATGTCAGCTGATCTTGACTTGGGGCAGAACAGTTTGACTGAATAACCCTATGAGTTTCCTCTCAGTCATATTTCATATGAGTACATAATTAGAAATTGGCAAATGTTTTGAAAAATGCTTAGCTGAAGTAAACAGAGCAGTCACGTATCTTCCATTGTGTGTCCCTGGAGCTGTTTGCATTTGTGATATTTCTGTGACACAGAACAGTCTTGCACCTGCCCAGCTTTTTTTCCTCTCACTGATGTCAAAGTGCATTATAAAGAGAGCCAAATATATTGTCCTGATTTCTCAGACTGTGCGACAGAGTCAATTAAAGGTTAATAGAGTTCTCCTAGGTCTGGCAGGAAGTTAGTGGCATAGGAATATTACCAGAATTTGATGATTTCCAGTTTAAACACAAGCATATCACACCTAGTGGTGTTCACAGTACTTTGAAAAGTGACATGTACCTCATGTATACAGTTAGTCACTGGAACATGTAACTGAGATGTTGGTATGGCATACTGGAATATTTGAGTTTGCCCAATTACAGAATGGCTTAGGCTGGGCCTTAAGTATCACCTACTTCCAGATTTATCCATTTTTCCAATGTTTTTGGAACTATGCTGAATCAAAAAAATTCTCAAAAAGGAATAAAAATCACACCAGTTTCCTCCAATATTTTTTCCATTCTATTATTCCACAGAAAGAAAGAGATGGAGAGTTCCCCATACTTAAACACAATATGTGTGTGTGTGTTGTGATTTTTTATTATTATGTTATTTCCATGCAGCATAACTAACTCCATCTTTTTATTTTACTGTGATTTCTTTAGTTAAGTGGCACAATCTGTAGGGAAAACTTTCTCTGCAGCTGTTCCCCTCCATAAAGCAAGATTCACATCTTAAAGCTTTTCTTCCACAGACTAAATGGGGAGAGCATGTGAGGCATTTCTCCTATCACTGTTATATATTTATAGATGCATTTTGATGGTATGTTTATGCCACAATATATATACCTACATATTTAAAGAGCATCCTTAAAAAAGAAGAAAAGCAAACACAATTCAAGATTTTTAGAAGTATTAACATATTGTCACAACTAGAAATTCTAGTGATTTTAGTGTCATAAAAATTATTATGTGCTTTACATCTTTGGACATTCATAATTTCAAAGCCTGTGGAAAACTTGAATGCATTCAAAGTCACTTTTGGCAGGATGCACACTCTGCTGGTCTAGGTGTACCCTCTGTGGACCAAAGCCCCTGATTCTATTTTCTGCCTCACAATGAATATCTCTAAAAGTATGTCTGAGACTTATTGGAGATTACTTTAATTCTAACACCTAGTTCTTCTGGTGAAATGAAAAAAATCAAAAAATTGAACTCCTAAATAATATTAAATTTATGTTATTTTGAAGGCATTGATGGCTTTTCATCTTTTGATAGAGGCTGAGCATCTGGTTGCATGCTTATCCATACAAATAAGCCTTTGGGAAACCAAGAAAATTACAAGACCAACAGGAGTTTTCTAAGAATTACAGCTTTTGAAATTTGAACTTCAGGATGACAGCCTAGAGTCCTTACCAACATCCTTGCTTGGTATGTGGTGGCAGAGTTTAATTTTATTTGAATTTATAATAAAAAAGGTTTCACAGACCATTTTGCTTTGTACAGGAAAGAGCAAATGTAAGCAAAAAAATCCAAGAAGGAGATGGACCACAAACCTTTCATTTCAGACAAGGAAAAATGCCAATAAGGTAGGTAGACTTCAGACAACAACAACCACAAAACTGTAGTAAACAAGTTGTGGGATCTGACAGATGGTGCAAAACACTTTGTAAGCCCTAGCATGAAATACAATTTTCCTTCTTGAATTAATTGCAATGCTTTTATTTCTGTGGGGTGAACCTCATCATAACAAAAAATATCCAATTCCTGGAATAATAATTTTGGATGTAAAAGGTTCAAATTCATGTTCCTTGTCCGCATTAAGCCAAAAATGGATTTAGCTGTTTTGTTCCCCTGTACTTCTTTGGACTACTGCTGAATCCTCAGTACTCTGTCAGACTACTGGCTATTTTAACTCTCCTAATCTGGTTTTGTTCAGAAATTCTTTTTGCAACTCTACAACATAACTTTCCCTAATTCCATTTCTGTTGAAATTAATACATTGTGTTTCAATACTGTAATCACACTTCTGTGAAGAAATGTTTGTGATTGACTCAGGTTATACATTTGTCTCAAAATACTTATTTCAATATAATTATCTCTTATTCATCTTTTTTTTAGTCATACATTCTGATTTTTAGTCATACAAAAAGAATTAACAAATATTACAAGCAGTACAGATGAATGAATAGCATGAAAGTGGAGTTAAGACTCTTTTGTGCTGAAAACAAAAACAGTTAATGGCTTGGAACACTCATGAAACAGTGTCAAACATCTTCAAAAATTTAACAGGATAATCAAGTAATTATAATACCCTGTGTTAAGAAGAGTTTTGACAATGGCTGTTATGATACAAAGAACATCAAAAAATTACATGCCATCTGTATGTGTGTTTGCTTTTGTATGTGAGCTTGTGTGCATATTATGAGAAAATAATATTACTTTGGAGACAAGAGCTGCTAAATTAAGGAAATATTGAATTAAACAATGACCAGTCCTTCAATTTATTTTTAAAGAGAAATTGTGCCAAGTGGAAAACAACACAGTTTGAAGGTCATAACTGTAGTGACATGTCTGTGAAAAAAACATGTTGCATTTACTTCTCCCTTCTAATAGTGTTTGTAACAGCCAATGTTGTTGCAAAATAATATTTATGGTGTCAAACTCTGTCTCTTCTGCTCCTTCATTCATTATTGCTGCTCACTGTCATTACTTTCTTTTTTCCTCCAGAAGCACTAACCTTGTCTCTGTCTGTAAAAGTAAAGACTACTTTAGCTTGTAGACAACAATGAGTAGCTTCACTGCACCCTTGGAGTTTAGATCATTATCTAGCACATATTTCCCATTCCTCTGCTTTAATTTTTAAGGTATTTGAGTACATTTTTCTCTGACATTTTACTTCCAGTGCAATAGCATCCCCCACTGTAGACCTCTTTCCTGAATGTATCAATGTAACTTTTTCTGAAAAACACTTTTTAAGAAATTTCAGCAAATCTAGGTTGCCAAGTCCAGATGATTGATCACTTAAAGCCTGAAACTACATCTGTGCTGTTTTCTGACCATTTTCTCAGGTTTCTTATAATTTCGAGCCTCTCAAGAAAGAGTATATAATTTCTTTCCAGAATCACAAACAATTTTTACGATCTCACATAATAAACTTTGTCCCATAACCACTTACCTTGTTTATGCACTCCTGGCATCTTACTCATTGACATCACCTTCTCAGTTCCACTGTTTTATTTCTCTGAACTTCTACCTTTTCTGCCACAAGACATTGAATAATTTTCTACTTTTTAAACATTATCTTCAACCTTGCCTTCTCTGAGATTTTGTTGTGCTTTATCTGTAGAACTGTTTGATTAAATTTGTCTTATTTTTGGCTTTTCCCTTATTTTCTTTCTCACTGACTGAAAGCATCTAACACAACTGGCTAAAACTGTGCTGTCTACCATGGCAGTAAATATTGGGCAAGTTTTTCACATAGCTATATCTGCATATAGCCAGAATGGAGACTAAATCTTCCTCCACTTGTTCAGTGTTCAATTTTGAGACACATTCTTTTCTGTCACAACAAATTTGTGCATTTATTCATGATGATCCTTCAAGATACCTGGATGTATTTTCCTCAGTGTCAACTATTCACTTGTCAGTATGAATATTTTTCATCAGGTGTGTACATTTCACTTTGAAAAACATGTCAAAGCTTGTGAAATTTATTTTTGGATCATGAGCTTCGTCTTTTGCTGTGGCTAAAGTTTATTTGGTGATGCCAACATAAAATCAAACAAATAAAATGAGAAAAATATCCAGTCATGTTCAAATCACTGTAAGTGATAACTACTTCTCACCATGTTAATTTTTCCTTTGAATTTAATTTCTATGGATGATTACAGCTAAGAATTATGGCTTAAATTTGATCTGCTGGATATTCAACAGCAAGAAACAGATTATACATATAAATTTATCAAATTTAAAATAATGACTAAACACTAACTGAAAACACTTGTCAGTCTTGGGTCATTTAAAGGCTAATAGTTGCCTGGAGCCAGTGGTACAGCTAGATGTCAAAACAGAACAGTTGTAGTATAATATCACCCTCTTTTCTGGATAGCCACCACTACAGGTGCAAACATATAAAATGTTATGCTAATCGAAGATTTCATGTGTTTGTTTCCTTCTTAGGGCTATAGTTATCACAGGTAAACCAATTTACTTCTTACTGTATGCAGAGATCAGCCCTTACTTGCCCCCACTCTTTTCTTCAATTTCATTTTTTTACTAAAAATCTATGCCTTTCCTTATGAAAATTGACTCAATATAACTACTATTTATAAAGTTTGCTTTTGTGATTTTTATTTTTTCTCTCCCACTGGTTACTCTTTTTTTTAAAAGAAAGAAAATCAAACTCTAAAAAAATCTTTGTTCTTTGGTATCTTCATGCTCCCTGAAATTTATTTCCTCAGTGCTATCCAATTTAAAAGTAGATACTTTTCTTCTGAGTTTATGATGTGCCTACTGAGATAAAAATAATCCCACTCTAGTTCTATAAAGAAACATTTAGCCGATTTCTTCTACTTATCTTTTGCAATCTGTGAGAAAGATTGTGAAAAAAGCCTAAATGACAGGTCTATGAAGAAAATCATCAAAAAAAACCAGTCCCCTCAAAGATTTATACAAATATTTTGTTTGCAGGGTGCTGCACTCAATTGAGACCTCACTCAGACGAGGTGAGCAAAGTGTCTTCAGCTGTGAAACAAAGCCCCAGATCATTGCTTAGTTAGGCTTCATTAAAGTGGTGCTAGAAGAGATTGATTCAGTGTGGCTGAAAACATATCTGGAGGCTGAAACTTTGCAGAATTTTTTCTGTACACTAGTTTGCATTACGATTCTCTTAGAAATCTTAAAATTCTAAGTTTTGAGAAGCACATTGTCCCCCTGTTCAGAGCACTCAATTTCTTGGTCAGATAGATGTGTTTTCCTTTTTGTGTCTTTGAATGATTTCTCTAGGATCCAGATGGGACAAGCAAGGGACACAAACATGGTTTGGCGTGTTCTGTAGCTTGCAGTATGGAAGACTCCTCAGAAACTGGAGCAGTCAACAGTATTTAGTAATGTGTTTGTAGCATTTAAATTCTCCCATTTATCTGTTAAAAGGAATCCTACATAACCTTCATTCTTTTGCCTCTGTGTAAAAAATGTGCTATGAGTTATATGCTGTTTCAGTGGCATACTTTGCTTTATTTCATTATAGCACAGCATATAAGAGTTTTTGATCACAGTTATGAATAGTTTTTATCTCCCAAACCCCATCTTTCAGATGCATAAGAGAGAAAAGCATATTCCACTTCCAAAAGGGATAGGGAGGAATATTCATTCTCCACTTATTCCAAGCCTAGTAGCTCAAATGTCTTTCCAGCAGGATTCAGGTATTTATTACAATTTTTTTTCTAGTGGTCTGTAGTGCTACCTCCTATTTGTTTTAAGTTTCTCCAGTACTGTGTATAAGGAATTTAGTATTTGAGGTTTTAAGCTGTAGTGGGTTGACCCTGGTTGGATGCCAGGCACCCACCAAAGCTGCTCTATCACTCCCCTCAAGCAAATAGGCAGAGGAGAGAAAATACAACAAAAGTTTCCTGTGTTGACAGAGAAATTGCTCACTGTCGGGGCAAAACAGACTCAACAACACGAGTCCACCCCATGGGCACCAGTTCTCCACAAACTGCTCCATGGTGGATCACTTTTCCGTTGGGTGCAGCCCTTCAAGCACAGCCTGCTCCAGTGTGAATTCCCCACAGGGTAACAGGTCCTACCAGCAAAACTGCTCCAGCATGGGCTCCTCTCTCCATGGATCCAAAGGTCCCTGCCAGGATCCTGCTCCAGTACAGGCCTCCCATGGGGTCACTGCCTTCTCTCAGGCATCCACCTGCCCTGGCGTGGGTCTCCTCCAAGGGCTTTAGGTGGATCTCTGCATCCCCATGGATCTCCATGGGCTGCAGGGGCACAGCTGCCTCACCATGGGCTGCAGCAGGGGCAGGGGAATCTCAGCTCTGGCACTTGGAGCACCTCCTGTCCCTCCTTCTCCACTGACTTTGGTGTCTGCAGATCTGTTCCTCTCACATATTTTCACCCCACACTTCTTTGGCTGCAAATAAATCTGTGCAATGCCTTTTTTCCTTCTGAAAAGGAAGGAACGTTATTACAGAGATGTTAACACAATTTCTAATTTCTAATTGGCCCAGCCTTGGCCAGCAGCACATCTGTCCTGGAGCTGGCTGGCATTGCCTCTGCTGGACATGGAGGAAGCTTCTGGCAGCTTTTTACAGAAGCCACCCTTGTAGTTTCCCCTGCTACCAAAGCCATGCAAACCCAATACATAAGCCTATTTTCCCATATATCAATGCTCATGCATAATTTTTTTAGAAATTAATTTCCATGTGATTTTTTTTTTTTTTGCTTTTTGTTCATTGAGGTTTTTATATTGTTTTTCATTCTCTTCTCTCTCTTGCACACTTAGTAATTTCATGTTACTTTTTCTTAATATTAAACAGGATCTTATTTCAGGAAAGCTTATGTATAATTTTCTCTGTTTTCTGCGCAAGTAAGGCATTCATTAAAAAGTGGAAAAATAAAGCTGCTCAGTGAATAATTATGTGTATACTATTAAGTAGATGTGATTTGTACTCCACAAGTGTGATGTTTTTATTGTCCACCCTTGGGGACCTATCAGAGTGAACAGAAGCCTCTCTTTTCTTAGGATTATTTAAAGGAAAAGCAAAGGTGCATCACTAGGACTGACATAGCCTAATATGAAGTATGGCTAGCTTATATATGTGATTTTGAGACAAAAATAAAAGGTTCAGATGTGGAACCATGTGCTGTTTACGTTTTCCATGTGCTATGCACAAAGGAATTTCAGAAACAGGAGGAGAATAGAATTTTCTGGTGCTCACTTGAATCACAGCATTTCATATCCAGTTCCTCTTGCCAGCTTTCCCCAGTGGAAGCTGTTCCTCTATTAGGCAATGTTTTATGAGTTTTCTACTGGTAAATTGTTATGTTGTTTGTTAACTGTTTCAACAGCCTCCTTAAAGAGGCTGTGTAATGCTTTCCAGGCATAGTTCAGCTTCTCATGTTATCACTGTAATGACTCATCCAGTTTTCTAATATAAAAACAATTCTGGCTTGCAACAGATCTCTACTGGATGAAGGGAAATTTAGGAGCTTGCAACTAAATGAAAGTACTATTTCAAAGTTAGTATTCATGCTGCCTGACCTTGTGCCACTTAATGATTAGTAAGACAAATGCTTTATTATTCTTTGTGTCCTGCTTCCAAACTATATCGCATCAAGAAGACATCATAGGTGACTTTTAATTGCCTGTTTTCTGGTATTTACTCTGTAGAACAGATCTGTTCAGTCTGTGGCCTTTTTTGTTTTTCCTAATGTTGCTGTGCTTAGACAGCAAAGCACCACACAGCTGCTTATCACTCCCCCTTAGTGCAGTAGAGGAAGGAAGTAGAGCTAATACAAACATTCAATAAAAAATAGTTTCACACTTGAAGGCAGACATTTCCCTCTATTCTTTCTCTCTTTCATCCTGAGATCTTAGTGATTCCCATTCTTGATTAAATACATATTTAAATTAAATGTGCTCTCACCTTCTTTCATAATTCCCTAAGTCAGCTCAAGACAAGAGTGTTTTGTAAATGTTCCTAGAGGAATCAGTAATAAACATTTTCTTAATTTTTAAAAAAATTTAATTTTCAAAAAAATTCAATGGAATTTTTCAAAAGCTAGTTGCACCTGTCAGTTCAAAACTTTTAGTATGTGATGAATCAAGGAGAGGAACACCTGTTACTGTAACTGAAGCCAACTGGAGAGAGGTTAAGGTACCTAAAATTAGTGAATAATTCTGTAATCATGGGGGAAAAAAAAATCTGTTCTCACAGACTTTCTTCTGCAAGTTCTTTTCTTCCTTTCCTCAGGTCCTCCCCAGATATATCGAAGCTTAAGGCTCCTAAGCCCTTAATGGGCTGTTTGTGTTTTATTCAGCATAACACGGGCCTGTGAGGAAGTAAGGATTTCCACTAAGTCTTCCAAATCTGAGGCTCCTGCCCTCTAGAATTTTTTGTTCATTTAAAAATTGACAGAAAAGGCAAGAGGCCAGATTTACTGTAACTTTATTCAGAGCAGATGGAAGCAGATGAAACTATAAATGGCAAAGTAGCTGAGCATGGAAGTTAACTAAAACACTAAGTGAAGCTGTTAAATCTGACACAGGGACTAAAGATACACTTCAGAAAACATTGTTGCTGAATTAAGCACTGACAGAAAGCAGAAGCTGATTTAATAGAACTATGAAAACCAAAAAGTTTGTTAAAAAAGTTAGAAAAAGATATTAAGAAATAATCGGTGTTAATTTAGAAAAGCATCAGATTAGTTGGTCTAATGAGCCTTAGAAACTGCCAGTATAATGTGTTCTTGATTTCCATCATAAAAGAAAATGTATAAATTTTGCCCTTGGTGAGTAAACTACTTTTGAACATGAAGAAATTGTTTCCTTTTAGGGCCCATAAACCTGCCTCTAATTTTGTCTGCATAACACTATAAATCATAAAAAGACCATAATAATCACAGAATTATAGAATCATAGAATAGTTTGAGTTGGAAGCGACCTGAACATTCCAAACCCTCTGCCATGGACAGGGTCACCTTCCACTAGACCAGGTTACTCAAAGCCCCATCCAAACTGACCTTAAATTCTTCTGGGTAGGACAGTCACAGCTTCTCTGGGCAATGTGTGCCAGTGTCTCACCATGTTCTGAGTCAAGCATTTTTTCCTAATATCTAATCTAAACCGGCTCTCTTTCAGTTTGAAACCATTCCCCCTTGTTCTGTCACCACATGCTGTCATGAAAGGTCCCTCTTCTTTCCTGTAGTCATCCTTAAAGTACTGGAAGGCTGCAATAATGTCTTCCTGAAGCCCACTCTTTTCCAGGCTGAACAACCTTGTCTCTCTCTAAAGGTGCTCCAGCCCTCTAATCATCTTTGTGGCCCACCTCCAGACTCACTGGAGGTCCATACTCACAAGAGCAGGGTAGAGGAGCAGAATCACCTCCCTAACCCTGTTGGCCATGCTGCTTTTGACTAATCTCTTTCAAACTCATTCCCTTTGACCAGTAGAATTGATGAAAAAAAAAAACCCTGTGCTCCTAAGATACTTACTGCCTGTCCAAGGACTCTCTAATCCTTCTTGGTCCTCTTCAGGCTGCTCCTGTCTATCTCTGGTGCCCACATGGAGCAGCAGTAGCAGGGAATAGTGGACTGTACAAGGCTTGGTGTTCCCTGAGTGACATCCCTGACGTGAGCACACAGCAAGCAGCACACCCCTCTAGAGACTGTGTCAGGCTCACAGGCATGTTTCCTCATACCTCTCAGAAGGGAGCTGCCTCTGCCACCACCCATCACCTGTTGTGTGAGCTACCAGCTCCTGGCAGGTCTCTGAACTCTCCTGGGGCTTTCTGATTTCAAGACCAACTCCAGTGTGCTGGGATCCCTCACTTCACTCTGGAATGCTCCTGAAGACCAGCTTATCACCTTGACAAGCAAATTCATCCCTAAGATGCCTTTTCTTTCAAGAAGTGAGGTACTTATCAGTTGCTGTGGTAGTCACGACTGGCAGCAGTCTCTGTCCTTAAGTGCATTATAGCACAACACATAGCTCAGGTTCAGTTTGTTTTGCTCCTGGCATGCTAACTAAAATGTTGCAAGGCTGACTGCTTATCTACACATCTCTCACCCTGCCTCTCTCTATTTCTGATAGCCGGGTTGATTTCCTGCCTGAATCAAGACTGGAGTAGGTGAAAGCTTCTATAATCTGTCATTAACCTATGGATGCCTTGAATTAGTAATGATGCCTTTAACAGCAGTAAGACAGGGGTGTACAATTTCTTTCAATTATTTTCCATTTCAAGCATAATATGAAGAAAAATTTCCATCTCTATTGTCATCCTACATATTTATTGTTAGTGTTTTCTATGATTTTTGAAGTGAAGGCACGTGTATTTCTGACATAATTAATACTTGATTGTAATCTGTTTACAGTTGTGTGACTTTATAATTCCTTAAAGTGATCATGTGTAAGGGGTTTATGTGACAATGTTCAGGTAGTGAGGGGGCTATAGGTGTGGCTGCTGTAAGGAGCTTCTAGAAGCTTCCCTTATGTGTCGCAGAGCCAATGCCAGCTGGCTTTAAGACAGACCCACTGCTGGACAGTATTAAGTCTATCAATGATGACGGTAGCACTTCTGGGATAACATAGTCAAGAAGGAGGAGAAAAACCCAATTGGGTAGCTGTGGGCAAAGAGAGAAGTGAGAATACAAGAGAAAACAGCTCTGTAGACCCCAAAGGAAGGGGTCAGTGAAGGAAGAATAGGAAGTGTTACAGGTGCAAGAGAAGAGATTCCCTTGCAGGCTGTGGTAAAGACCGTGGTGGGGCAGGTGTGCCCCTGCAGCCCATGGAGGTCCAAGGTGGAGCAATCTCTCTACAGCCCCTGGAGGATTCCACACCAGAGCATGGATCCCTGAAGGACACTTTGACCCCATCTGAAGCCCATACTGGAGCAGGTTCCTGTCAGAACCTGTGGTCCTGTGGAGAGAGCAGCTCTTTCTGGTGAGATGTTTTGACCCAGTGAGGGTCACATGCTGGAGCACTGCTCCTGAAGGAATGCAGCCCATGGGAGGGATCCATGCTGGAGGATCGAATGAAGAACTGTAGCTTGTGGAAGGACTCATCTTGGAGAATTTTAGGCAGGACTGTCTCCTGTGGCAGGGGGAGTGTGAGGAGTCCTCTCTCTGTGAAGGAAAGAGCAAGAGAGACAATGTGTGATGAATTGACCAGAACCCCCCTTCCCTATACTGCTGTGCTGCTGGTAGAAGAGGATTCAGGAGTGAGGTTGAGCCTTGGAAGAAGGGAGCTGGGGAAAGTTTTTTAAGATTTGGTTTTTATTTTTCATTACCCTGCTCTGGGTGAATTAGATATAAATTAAACTGATTTCCCCAAGCTGAGTCTGTGTTGTCCATAATGGTAGCTGGTGAGTGGTCTCTTCCTGTCCTTGTCTTGAAGCCCCACCCTTCTCTTATATTATTCTCTCCCTCGTTCAGCTGAAGAGGGGAGTGATAGACCCACTTTGGTGGACAACTGGCATCCATCCAGGGTCAATGCAACACATCACATAATTTTGATAAAAATAAAACTAAGGAAGCAGATAAATAGATGTAAATTTTATGAGGACAAGAAGGGCATTCTAAATTTCAATCATTCTCTTTGAAATACTCTAAGTATATTTATACAAAGATGAGGTAATTTAGAAATAAAGCTTCTTGGCTTTGGAATAGGCATACAGATGAGGAAGAAGTTAATTTGATGTGTCCCTGCAGTTTCTGTTATGAAAAAATGAGTGTGATGGGGTGACAGTAATTAACATCATCATGTGAAGAAATGACACCATCCATGTGCTCTTTTAGGGAATATAAAATGGACTGTTGATTGTAAAGCTAAGAGGCAGATCAGAGTATGGAGGGAATGGCACTTCTGGTAGAGAAATTTTAAATCCCAGAGATCTCAAAAATAAAAGCCAGCAGAATAGAAACTGCAGATTGTTTAGTCACAGGAACATATGGCATCATGCAAAATACTGAAACTGAATGATTAAACAGACAGACTGAACATTTATATGCACGGTACAGAGCTTGTAGTCTATTTAAAGTCAAAGATAAGTACTAATTCTAAAAGCTAATGAAATCAGAAAATCATTTCTGGAAGCCACAGGCACAATTTTATGATGTAGAGTACCTTGATTACCTCAATTAGTTGCATAACATGGATTTACCAGAATTTGCTTGCAAAAGTCATTTTTGGCTAACAGAATGTGCCAAGGTAGTTGAGTGTGTGTGTCTATGTGCATGTGTCCTTTACATTATGCCCAACAGTATACTTTTAAATATATATATATATAGAGAGAGAGAGGTAAGAAAAAATAAATTCATTTTGTTTATCCTTGAAGACTGGTGTCTGCAATCCTGGTGTTACAACATGAAAAGTGCCTGATTCCAGCAGAGCTACTATGAACTCTATATAGAAATTGGAATTTATTGATCTCCATGGTATCTGAATAAATCATACAAGCACCAACATTTTCTGCAGTAAATAAATAACTGAAATACACTGCATGGGACAAGAGATGCTCTACTATTTAGCACAGACTTGTCAGAAAACTATGAATGCTTTCTAGTTTTTAACATAGTCATAATCTGTGCTAGGATTATTTTACCTTTGTTTCCTCTAAGTTTTTTCTGTCACTAGGCATATGAAGTCAAGAAAAACAATGAGTCTGTAGTTTTCAAGAAAGAGTGAAATGTGTGAAAATTATTATTAATAAAAAATAGATCTAATTTATTTGCTCTTAGATGAAGATCTGACTTTCCTGAAGCCAAAGAAAATTTATTTTATCCTCTTGGTTTTTTGTTCAGGTGATATGTTTACTTAAGAATTTTTAAAGAATATTATTACATGTACTGCCTTTTGGAAAGTTATAAACTATAGGTGAATAGACTTAGATATAGGCTGTTTGTTGCAGTGAGTGCTTGCATATATATCATGGGGTTTTTATGACACACAGTCCTATAATTTTATGTGGTTAGGTTCATGTTTTCTTTTTGACTTGCTATTCTTTATTTAGTTTGATTACACTTACGGTTTGTATAGTCATGATTGTTACAGAATAGTTTTGCATCAGCACAAGTAAGATAACTTCTTGGGAGGCTGCTAGGTAAGTGCCAAGAATAAAATAACATGGAATTTAATATCTATTTGCTATAGTCAACATTTTGTTGTCTCATGCTCACTTTTTAGCATTAACTGTAGGATGAGCTCCTACTGAGCTATTTATCCAACTGAAGTGTTTATCTGTGCTTTTCAATTTTCATAGCCTAAATTCTCATAAATTTTTCAATTAAAGCATACACAAAAGAATATTTATGGTGCATGAAGTGGCAGGTACACATTAACCTCTAGTTAATTTAATACTTTTGCCACTGCCTGTTCATGTTCTTAATTGTTGTTTTCAAACAGTAGTTACCTTAGATGCAGATGTTCCAGTAAATATTTTGCATAAATCTTTGAGGGAATCTATCAATGAACATAGTTTTCAAGAAAGAGTTGAAAATATTAGGGAGAAAACAAAGACCATTAGTTAATGAGACAAATCCTAATTATACATGTAGAAGTGCTGTAAAATAACAGCAGTAGAACAAAATGCCCAGTTTACATTTCTTTTTTCCAGTGTCACTCTTTTTTCTTCGGGGTAGGTGGGATGAATGTATTGTTCCTCTAACAGTTGTACAACATGGATCTAGTAGTTGTAACACTTAAAGGGAAGCTTCTTTCTTCACCAGCTGGAAATCTGTTTGAACTTCACACTTTAGAGCTGGGCAGATGAGAAGGAATATAGCAATGGATTGGTTTAGTGCTACTGACCTGTTTTGTGTCTTCTTCTACTGATCTTCTTGTTCCCAACCTCTCTGCTGTAATTGTGCTGAAATAGTTGTGCTAAAAACTGAGGCTCATGCAAGTGTTAATTTAGCAGCTGAAAAGATGATATGATAAGCTCCTTTAATTCCAATCACTGTTTTCCTTGAGTACTGCTCCAAGTGGAGTGTATACAAATAATCATTAATGAACCCATAATGTATCTGTCCAGTAGCTCACAATGATCAGATAATAGCACATTTTTGGCCTACAGTGGTGGTTGTTTTTGAGAAAGTTTTTTTTTTTTTTGGACAGAATCACAATGTGCTGACCAGAACAACATATCTCATTTCCCTCCTTCTGCAATGCTGGGTCAAAATGTTAGATGGAAAGATGTAATAACTTCCATACTATTGATTCTTTCTCTCAAGTCTGAACCCTTCTGATCAAACCATAGCATAAGCAATCTCAACTGGTCAAATACCAGTTGGTCAAATATCTCTGGTCAAATACTTCTATAATTGTGCATTGTGATCACTATTTTCTCCTAGTGCCACTCTCAATGCCAACTTTTAATGATGGCTACTCTAGAAATGCAATTCATATGGCTAATAATTGTAAATCCTTTTACTGTTCTTATACTACTCCCCAAACACCTTTTCTGTCATCAACTAAACTATTATATAAAATATGAATGACAAAAGAGAAATTAATATTCTTTGTTCAAAATGTATGATTCAATCTTCTAAGTACCTATGTAGAGCCATGTGAAATTCAGCAGGGAATTGTTACTTCAAGTGATGAATAATATCCCACTTTGAATGGATTTTTTCTGCTATTTAGATCCTTGAATGTGTAGCAATCTACTTGAAACACTGGGAAATTTATGCCTGTTTTCCATCCCAGTTTGCTACCTAGCAAAGTTGATTAAAAAAAAATTTTCACTGAATCCAGTGGTAACTGGATGGAGTCCACGATACCTGGGACTACAGCTATAGTAAGAATATTTGTAAATAAACTTTTATTCTCCATGTTCTTACTTGTTTATTCAGCTGTCAATCTTATGGATAAATTTATGTCAACTAACAGTTAACTTAAGCAGCAATCAGGTTTTCCCAATAATATACAGACAAAGGTAGGTTCCTCCAAGAGGCATATCATTGGTTATCTCAGCAGGGGTGAGTTACTCTTTAGAGATGTTGGTCTTCACTTAAAGTTTTTTAGGACATGGATATAAAAAGGTAAAACACAAGCTTGAGACCAAAAGAATTTTGGACGGATATTAAAATTATTCAAGTTATGAATAATCAAAGTTATTAAAACTTTGTATCACTTTCAGTAAGACCAAAGTGTATCCAGGGGCAGAGACAGGATGGCTAATGGCAGTGTCAGAATAGAAATGGAAATTACCACATCTGAGGAGGAAACAGAACTCAGAGTTTAATATGCTTTGATCAAGACATTTATTGATTGTCACTGCAGAATAATGAAAAACTGGCACACTTTTAAATTTTGATGAATAACTGATTTATCAAATTTGGAGTATAAGTATGCCTGTAAAATAATAAACATTGTACTTTAATTGATGGAAAGAAAAACATAACCCTGAGAAAGAGGAACTTTTGTTTTCAATTCAAAAAACCTTTGGAATAAATTAGGAAGTATTAATTCTAGGAATAGAAATTAATGAAAAATCAAAACCATTTTTTAAAAGATAGATAATACTAAGATAACTTGGTATCTTTATTTGATAGAATAATTGATTCCCTGGATATGAGAGAAGTAGAAAATATAACTTATCCTTTTATGAAGTGCTGGAAGTGTTTAACTGTAGAAAAATATTAAGTGTTGAAGATATAGAATTAATATAAAAATTGATGATTAAAAACTAAATAAGGAAGCATCTTAAGTCAGCTACCATTTATACATTAAAAGTATATGTTTTTTATATATTTTTTTCTATTTTGTGACTGTTAAATTCTTTACTTGCAAAAATAAACCCATTTCTGATATGAAGGTCTTCAGTATACATTGTTTCAGGATAATATTAGAAGAATCAGGAAGAACCATTTGGGTATGGTCAGTTAGAAATGATAATCATGAAACAGACAAAATGCAATAGAAAGTGCAGTGCAAAAGTTAAGCATTTTAATTCTGTTGAACCATTTATGTTACTGGCATATCTTTGCTCCTTACCGAATTCTTGGCCCAGGCATAGTCCTATAATCATTAGGCCCTATTCATAACCATGGTAAACAGGCACAGCTGCTCTGAAATCAGGGAACATCCACAGGTTTACAGTAGCTGAAGTCTGTCAATAACGATTCTGTTCCCTCATGGACAGATATGGTTCATATGCACAATAACCTTCAAATATTAAGCTCCCAGCTTCTTAGAAGGGACTTATTTAGAAATACTTTGAAATTATGACAGTCTTGTTCTGCAGAAGAGTTGCACAACTGCTTTAATGACTGATCCAAGTGTTATTGAAATCAAAGATAACCATGAGAATTACAATAATTTTTCTTTCATATAGACCAACTAGAGTTTTTCTTAGAGCTTGCTCACTTATTATCATGTAGGAACTTTCCTTCATTACCATGGTCCAGCTTTCCTTCATTTTCCTGTCAATGCATCTTAGTTTTAGGGATGAAACCATTTGTTGTATATGGTTGTGTGTACATGTATTTGTACACATACATACATGTACACTAAAAAGAAATTAAGAGGTAGGAATCAGATTTCACTGTAATGGGTATGTTTAAAAAACATGGTAAATAATGACTGTAATGGCAAAATAAAGTATTTTCTAGACTGGTACTAATTAGCAACACATTTCATGCAAATCTTTTGTTCTCATTGTTAACCGTTATCATTACATACTCAAAGCCATTGCCACCCAGCAAGCACACTCAACACTAGCTGTGAGTACTCAACTCACAGAGCTGACCTGTGTAATTAGCAGTGATGGCAACAATACTTCATGTCCTCAGTCACCACAGTGCAGATGAACAGACCAAGGGCTCTTTAATAAAGGAGATGAAGTAAACATCTCTTCACTTTAAGCCACTTCAAAGTTCAAGTTCTTGTTCTTTTACAAGATGGTTGATTTTCAAGTCAATTCCCAGTCCTTGGCTCTCATGCTGAGCTACGCACTGCCTGAACCTGGGAAAAAATTATTTTCCAGTCTGGAGCACATGCCTCATCCTGTTGCTTGGCTGCTGCTCCCTTGCCTTAAGGGGAAGCAGTCTTCACAGGTGCTCTTTTCTATGATGAATAATGGCCCATCAGTGCATTGTTAGTAAAGCTGTTGGATGCACAAAAGCTTTTACAGGTATGTTGACATGCTATTTCATACAGGTTCATGTTATTTCTTTCTTTCTTTCAGTACTTGACTTGTCTGTCGGAATAACAAGCAAAACTATAAAGTACCTTAAAAATGCAGTTTTAAAACATCATGAGGCTGAAAGCTTTTTATTACATAAAATGGTATGAAATCTGGATATTTTTATTTTTATCCAAACCTTCTTAAAGTAGTGATTTTGTAACTTTCAAAACAGCCGTGCTATAGCACTCCCTGGTGCAGTGGGGATGGAATTTGTTTATCCAGTTCTAAATCAAATATGGTAAAATTGTTTCCTGGAACAGGAAATTGACTCTGAATTTGCCTTTGCACAAAATATTTTTCTTTTCCATTTTCCTTATCATAGGCCATGTTTTATGAATGTTGCGTTGTGACTCAAATATATGAAGGAATAGGTTCCCTGATCTATTGAAAGAATGCTTCTGCAAAATGTATATTTCTTAATTCTGGCCTTTGGATAAATAAAAGCTGTCAAATAACTAGGCTGTTTTCCCTCTACCCACAAAGGAATTGACTAGTGATTAAGTCTTTGTCTTCTTTCATTTTATTCATAGCTTCTAGTTATGTAGCTGTTTCACTCAACCCTGATAGACTTCAAACACTTTACTGCTGATTTAGCCATAGACATATCTAATTGTATCAAAAGGTTGTGAAGTCCCAGTTGTTTTAAGTCTCTCACTGAAATGTGTGACTGTAATATTGTGGAGAAATGTCTATTTTTCATTAGTTAATACATTTTATGGATGAATAACAGATTGTCATTCAAATTGATTGTTTCACTTAAAATGTTTAACTGCTGAGGTGGATTGCTTTTTTGCACCATTACTCAAAGCAGAGAATATACTTTTTAGAAAGGTTTTAAAATGGAATAATTAAATGATATTGAAGTATGGTCACTGCCTTACTAAAGGGAAGGTCAAAGCCTGCTGACCATATTTTAAAGTTATTCTATTTCTTTTTATGAATATTCATAGAAATCATCGTGACATGAATGTCTTCCTTGCCACGAGGTACATCAGGTATACCAGACTATGGGGTTCTGAAGGATTTTATTTCAATTTTTGTATTATTATTATGAGTATATAATAATAATAAAATATATTTGTGAGTTTTATGTAAAGGGAAAGATTGCATCACCAAAAGCTCATATAAAAATGGAATATTTTTAATAGATACTAGGTACATTAATAGATACTATCCATTACAGGAAGCTGTTGCAAATTAAAAATTATAGTTGATTTAGGTTTTGTCTGCCTAGAACTTCTCCCTCAGAGGCAAAGCAGTGAGGCATTCTGTTGGTCCATCTCCTTGAAACTGAAGAAAAAAGAAAACAAAGAGAGGAGCAATTATGTCAAAATTAGCAATAATGGTAACGATTTTTATTGAGAATTGAGTCTTGAAATACAAGTACAGAGAAATCCATGACCAAGACCAGCAATAAGAGAGAAGCTGATGAGCTGGTGATGATGGAGATAGACCACTGAAACTTTTTCCTCTCCATATATTTCCCTTTTTTTTTTTTTCATTTTTCTGAAGATCATATATTTAGCAATGTTTAGATTAACATAGTTNTTTATGTATGTTTGAACCCTTGGACTTAGTAGTTGAATGGAAACCCTAGATAATAAAATATTGCAATAAATAACAATATAACTGTGTAGGTAAAAGCTTTTATATTCAGTATAAGTAATATGCATTTTGAAATGTAGAATTTTCACCTGAAGCAAATACTACAATGTCTAATGAATGGATTGCTGTCTTGGCATCCTGATTCATGGCACCTTAGCTAAACAGACAGACTCCCTGTCCAGTCAGTAGAGAAAATGGGTACCTCTGAAAAAGAATTTTAGAGTCTCAGTGATAGGTACATCATAGAATGCTAGAATGCTTTCATAGACTGCACAGGGACTTTTCTAGACCCAGCAAATCACAAAGCACTAGATATTGAGTGTATTAGCATTAGCATATATGAGTATGGAGCAAAATATTCCTCCGCCAGAATTTACTGATGACCTTGCTTTGCAGAACAGATGCCTAGTAGTTTGCAGTGATTTTCTATGGGCCATTACATCAGCATAGAAAATCCAGAGCCCTGACTATATATCCTTTACTCCCATGTCAAGGAAGGATGGAGGAGAGTTAGTGCTATTACTTAATTAATGAATACGGATAACACAAGGACAGAACAAATCAACTTTTACTCTAGTAAAAGAGTATATTTTTTAGGCAGAACTATATGACTTTTTCTAGGAAGGAAATTGGGCAACATACTTGAAGAAACCAGATGAAAACATTTTTTGACAGAATAAAGTAGTAAGAACTAGCATTTGCCTTAATAATATCTTTATTTGGATTCTGTGCAGTCTGTAGTGACTGCAGCAAGACTAATATATTTCCATGCCTTCTGAAAATTGGCCTAAGTAAAATTCTCCAAACTGTGCTAAAACCTTTCTGCAGTAGTGTTTTAGAAGACAGATACCATATACTGAGTTACCAAATCCTTCATGGGATGATCAATAGTTTCCTTGGCTTCTTTGATATAGAAGGAAACAGAGGAAGAGAAGAAGAAAAAAAAGAAAGAAACCCCACCAGTGTATTTTGATTGTCTCTTTGATTCTCATAGCAGAGGGGCAGGGAGCTAGAGCAGAGCTGTTATGCTGATTTGTCTGGGCTAGAAAATCCTCTAGGGAGGGTGAAGATCAGACAGGTGTAAAAGCTGCAAAATTGGGATGTGAACCACATTTAACACTGGCAGTGCACAGTGACAAGATGCTAAAAAAGTGTTTTTATCTATCGTGTATCCAGATTCTTAACAATGAAATAATATTCAGAGGTCATTCAGTGTCACTATTTCGTGCAGGGATAATGCTCAGCTTTCTGAATGTGCACCTTTAAATTTATTTTGAAGCCACTGATTCTACCTATTTATTTACCTACTTTTAGGCATTTCTCAGCAATTTGCTCTGTAGCATCTGCCACATAGAAGGGCATCGTGATTTATCTACAGCTCTGAATATATTACTTGTTAACCTTTACGAACACCTAGTGTGACTCATTCCATCTTATCACAGCAGACGTCAGTGGGAGTAAGCATCACTCAACAGGACAACCAGTTTGTACAAGATATAGGCGCGTGTACAAAATGTACCCAGATAAAAGAGTCAGTTAATTTTTAAACTGTTAAAAAGGAGTATGAATACAACAGTGCAGTCTGCCCTGGGATATGAGCCATGTGCTTTGGTAGTCATAACAAGGGGATCGAGAACCTGACAATAGCCTAAATAATGAACAAGAGAAATTCCTTGTAATTGGCACCTCTATGTATTACTAATAAATTAAAAAATTAAAAAAAGAAAAAAGAAAAAAAGAAAGCTTTAGCCCCTTATGATGGGGGGCTAAAGCTATCTTTTTTCCCTTCTGGGAACTCCAGTGTTGTTAAACCAGGCACTGCAGATCTCCTGGGCAGTACCTTGTTTGCTGTATTTCTCTGGCTAATGCTAAGTTCTACAGACTTGGGAAGCACTGCACTTAAATAATTTAACTTTCAATAGTTTGTCTATGCTGCAATCTCTAAACTTTTTGTGCTCATAGAGTTCAAATTTTCTAAGATGTGTACCTAAGTGTGTGTGCTGTCTTTTGGATTCATTTATATTGTTTGATTCACACATGTCTTCAGACAACCAGTAGTGCACTCACAAAACTGTAAAATTTCTGGCAATTTATACTAAAATGGGTAAAATAACAAATAAAAGTATATAATCCACATAATCTGTTGAACCAATTTAAAAACATGCAAGCAAACAATCAAAGTTAGAAGATTGTTGTCTCTCTCAAGTCAAGATTATTCTATGAAGACAATTGTCTTCAAATTTCACTTCCAAAAAGAAACTTTGTGAAGGTTTCGCAGGAGTTACCTTTCTGAAATGCATGGAATTGTAAGAATGGTCCAAAGCAAGCTGATAAACATCATGACCAGATATGGTTGTGGGATCATCCAAGAATCTGAATGATTTGGGTTGGAAAGGACCTTAAAGATCATCTAGTTCCAACCCTCTGCCATGGGCAGGGACACTTTCCACTAGACCAGGTTGCTCAAAGCCCCATCCAAACTGACCTTGAACACTTCCAGGGATAGGGCTTCCATAGCTTCTCTGAACCACTTGTTCCAGTGCCTCACCATCCTCACAGAACAACAACAAAAAAATCTTTCTAACATCTAATCTAAGCCTGCTCTTTTTCAGTTTGAAACTTGGTGTCATCTGCATGTTTGCTGAGGGTGCATTTGATTCTTTCGTCTATGTCTAATAATATTATTAAGTGTTCCAATACTAGTGAAGATATTAAATAACACTGGTTCCAATAGGGATTCCCTGAGGGACACCACTTGTCACCATAGTCCATTGGGACTCTGAACCATGAACAGCTGTCCTCCAGATGTATCTGACTAGTTCATCATCCACCTAACAGTCCACCCATTGAATCCATCTCTCTCCAATTTAGAGAGAAGGATGTGGTGGGGACCCACGTCAAAGGCTTTACAGAAGTCCATATAAATGACATCTGCAGCCCTTCCCTTGTCCACTGAAGCAGTCACTCCATCATAGAAGGCCTCTGGGTTGGTCAGGTTGTCCTTGATGAAGTGTGCTGGCTGTCCCAAATCACTTTGGATCTGTCCTCCATGTGTCTAAGCACAGCTTCTAGGAGGAACTTCTCCATGATCTTCCCCAGGCACAGGTTTTTGAGGTTTTTTAAAAGTATATAGATTTTGACCTGGACACATTAACTGCAAATATTAAATTTGCAAAGTACTCAGCACCCACTGTCTCAAAATAAGGTATTTAATGACATTCAGAAAAACATTTTTATTGTAATTATGACAAATGCCATGTGTTTGAATAAGATTGTTCCTACATCCTGCAGTATTTCACTTTAGTAAAGCCTAGTAAATTTGCTATTAGTAAGACTTCCTCCACAACCAACAACTACAAGAGATTAGGAAGTGCTTAAACATCTACCTAGGTGGTTGAATTAGGGGCCTAAGAAAGGCAGCAAGTTACTAAGATTTTTGATTTCTAGACAAATTTTGGGTGCCTTAGAGACTCTTTAAACAAGTTGCAGGTACCTAAAACAGAGCCAAAGTTTAATGCCCCAGACAAGGCTTGGTGATTCTTTTCTTGGTTTATTAATACTAGGCTGGGCACTTTTGTCTATGCAAAATTGTTCAGCTTAAAAAAAAAAATCTGTCTTTCCCACTGTTGCATTGCTGAACTTGAGAATTTTCCATGCATGACAAATTTATGATATCTCAATGTTATATCTTACTATCTTGTTGTAGCTAGTTTGTTTGTGAAAAGAAAATTCTATTCCATCCATACAAGGGTAGCCCTGGGCATGGCATGTAAATCAGTTAAAATATTGCCCTCATGAAGCAGAGGCTTTCAGATTAGAAGAGGCCTTTGCAAACCATAGCTAACATGGCTTTTCAGCACTGAAAACTTTAGATAATGAAGTTGTCCTATATTGGATTACCTTGGTAATGATGTCTCTGCTTCTGACATAAAATGTCAGGTTGCAGCATTTACTTAAACTCACTTTGTGCTTTGTACTCTGACATGGTATGACTCAAATAGCTTCCCTTGATATGTCTTAAACTGACAACTTGCCATAGATATGCAAATGCTCCCATTTTCTGAAAAGAGCAATTAATATACTTTTGATAAACCAAGAGTTCTAAAGAAAAATGCTGATATTTTTCCACATTGCTAGGATATAAATGGTATGATACAGGATTTGCTGCCACACTTTAGCATTGCTTTAAATGTAGGTACTTCTGCAACAACAATTAAGTGATATTGTTCTGAAAACTATATTTTGTATAAGACTGGAAACATGCTGGTAAACACTTATGCTAATTGATCATACATTTTACATGTATTTTTGTAGATATAAAACATAAAATATTTTTAAAAATCTATAATAAATTAAGCACATTGTATTTACTTTCCAGTATCCATTTTTCTCTTTTGCTGTTGGTTTCTGTTGTACATACAGGAATGCATAGGTTCAGTTGTTGTTTATCCTTACCAAGACCAAACCCATGTCATTAAATGCCTTCTATAACTTGTTAGCATCATTTATTGACTTGTTTTATTTCTATGGTTCTCCAACGTCTTAATTTTAAAAACTCTTTGAACTTAATGTCCTTCTTTGCAATTTTCTAATCATTTAAGTTTCCCTTAGAGAATGTTCCAGATGAACAATATGAAAGCTGGAGGTAAACATTGTCAGTCAAAGGGATTTGGAAGCAGAAAATATTTCCACTGGAAATGTTTTTGCATAATTTAGGCTGTAGTTTAAAACATGCTTGTGGTTTATACCTAGCAGGGTGAAGCTGATAATCCTATATAAGTTTATAAATTACAAATGTTGTGTTTATTACTACGGATATAGGAAACCAACGGCTATATGTTGTCAGGCCTAACTTTTACCTGGCTGGTCCTCCTTGGAATCATCAGAATGGGATCAAAAATATGTGTCTCCCCACTAAAGAAAGTCTCTTAAGGCTCATTTGCTCACATTTTCACTTTTGAGTGAAAATGAGTAAATGTTGTCTGAGGTGTATAAGGGCACCTTAAGCATTCAGGTGTCATTGGCAGACAGGACACCTGTGTCAAATCTGTGATCTTCTGGAGTAGCAGCTGGAGACCAGGTGGTCCCTGCTAGGGAAGGTGGGCTGCCTCAGGCTGGCAGGGTCACAGCCTGGTGAGCCAGTATGTGTCTATGTCTGAGTTCAGTCTTTCAATCAGGGTACACACGCAACTGTCAGTGACCATCCAGGAAGAAAATAAGAGATGGTAAATTTAAGGGAAGTATTTTAAAATCTGCTTTGCCCATAAGCTCTGTCAAATGCAGCACAGAGGCAGTATCCAGGCACATGTATGCTTGTGTTTATTTGGTCTGGACTATTTTTTATTTTCTCTTGCACTGTTCTCTTTCTGCATTTCTTTTACTATTCAAAGAGAGCATGAGTCTGTAAAGGAATGATTGTGAGTTTAATTTCAATGACTGAGGGAAGATGGGAGCAATGGGGCAGGTGACCCAGATGACCCAATAGGTGTTTGAGATTCCTCCTCAGTGCTCTTATGACCCACAGCTCTGTAGTTTATACCACAGCTCTTTTTATAACACAGAAATCCCAGTACTTCCAGGTCAGCTCTGCATGGCCAAAGAGTCATGGTATGAATTCCTATTCTAGTTTTGTAACTATATTGCTGCTGTTTTGTTTTCTCTAGTACAACTACTGAAGAAGAGATCCAGTTCTGCTTGAAAAGTGTTTCAAGTGCCTATGTGCTCTGACACTCTCTCATTCCATCCAGATTATCACTGCTGCTTAGTTTACACCTGAGATACATTTTTCTTCCTCAAGCAAGATCCTATTATGTGTAAATGGAAGAATCTTTAATTCACCCTCGTAATAGGTATGTTACATATTCATCACACAGCACTGTTACCAATGGGCAAAGTATTCTTAACTGGGCAAATCTTTTAAACCTCTGTCTCATATACATTGATAAAATTTGGTTTAATAGTACAGTGGTATTATATTTTTATTAATAGAAAAAATTCTGCATGAATATGTGTTTTTATATAATGATCTGCTTGCTAAAACCTTTACTCAGAAGTTGGTGGACAAATACTTCTCTTATTGAGGAGCAACAAATATATAATATATTTCATGACCAAAGTAGCTTTTCCTAACTACTATCTTTCTTAAGCATATAATGTGGAATAAACTCTATTTATTCCAACTGAATAAGAAGCTATGTCAATAAGCCACAAAAAATGCAAATACATCTTTTCAGAGAACAAACAGAAAGAACAGAAGAGAAATATCTGTAGACTACTGGTTAGGTCAATATCAGTTTTGGACAGGAAGGACAATGTTACTGGGTATTTGAAGGTCATTTTCTGTTTTTGGATAGTTCTGTACTCCAAGAAATACTTTAGGACCGAGAAAGTAATAGCAGTGTTGAACCTGACCTTAGCTGCGTGAGAGTTTCTATGTCTTCTGCTCTTACTTACTTAAAGGCAAATTTTGCTATGTAATGAAAATACCTCTCAGACTAGAGATTTATGTTGTCAATTAAGTAATCTAACTTCTAAGTGAGTGAGGACAGATGTCTCAATGGAGAAACAGAAAGCATGGAGTCATCCTGTCACTGAAAAATGCTCTTGTAAAGGTAAAAGTATGTAAGTCTGTTGAAGCTTAGTTGTGCATGATAGGTGGTCTGCTCTCTTTGCATGTGGTGTTTATGTAAAATACAGGCATTACTATCTGAGTTGTTCAGTGGAAGAAACCCAATTGGGATGTTTTATGAATGATACATGTTACATTTTCAGTGTGGGTTTGGTGGGTTTTGTTTTGGTGTATTTTTTTTTGTGAAATATGGCAATATGATTTTGTGGCAATTGAATAGGAGACTGGAATTTGTTTTCTGTAACTAAGTAAGGTAAAAGAGAAGAGTGCTTACAAAATCCATTATCTGGAAAAAGGATTAGGTCTCTGGGTTTAGGCAATATGAGATCTCTAAAGTAAGACAGAAAACTGTGACTGAATATTTGTAGTGAACTTTATCAATATCTTAATTTTATTTTAAAGAATAAGCCTAAATAGAAAAATCTCTGCTCCATGGATCAGTTTAAGTTTAGTGGGTTAGAGCTACAATTTTAACTCTTATTGTGTTACTTCTCACTGTGACTATGTTTACAAATCTGTTTCTTAGCAGGACTAGATATGCTTATATGTTAATTCTCATATATCCCAAATTGTAAGGAACCCAATATGTTACAAAAAAGTAAAGCTTTTGAATTTTCTTCACTTCAATATTTATTAATGACAGAATTAGTGAATCAAAATCAGGATATTTTATAAAAAGACTATTTTGCTTTACGTCAAACTTTCCAGACAAAATTTTTCTTTATGCAAATTTGAATCTGCAAAGTTGAGCATAATCCCACTTTTACTAAGGTTAATACAATTTTGTATTAAATACAGATAAATAATGCTAGTATTAAAAATTATTTGAAAATTAAATCATTATCCTCATTGCCCTGGTATCATTCTGAATTTAGAGCTGTGTTACAGTGTTTCCAGGTCACTGGAGAAGGACTGTATGTGCTACCAGAAGGATTGTGTAAAAAGCACTCCTTGAATGGAGATGCATGCAAGAGATGCTGAAGTATCTCGGTGCTCCCAGCCCAGCCCCTGCTGTTAACTCTGCTTTGAGTTACAGTTCCTCTGGTGGTGGGGATCCTCTCCCTTTGCAGAGAAGAAATGAGGGCAGTTAGCCTTTGTTTTCATCTCTGCTCTAAGTGCCCCAGGCAGCTCAGAATCGAAGCAGGTAGGAAGGGAAACAATCTCTGCCAGGTAAATGCCCAGCTCCTATTATTCTCTAACCTGGAACAAGGCAAAATTAATTTATTCCTTGAACTGAAGTTCAGTTCCTTGTCAGGTAAAATTCAGACAACAGATATTCCCTAACCCTTTATCAAGGCAATTTATTATTTTGAAGTCTTTCAGAGAGTACAATAGCTCAGAATTTTCTGCAGAGAATGTTTGTATCATGAAGAGCTCCTAACCTGCTGTTTCCCAGATTTTGAAGAAAATAGCCAAGAGCAGAAGAGTGATGGACAGAGATAAATATTCTACAGGTCCAAAAGCTGCCTTGAGGAACTGGAAACAAATAAACAAACAAATAAATAAAATGAGAGAGATACAAAACACTCCTTAATAAGAGCAGAAGGGCAAGATAACCAATAAAGGAAAAATTGATTGAAGCCCTATCTGCATTAGGAACTATTTTATAGAATTAATTTTTCAAACCCTAAATGAGTGTTTGATCTTAATCTAGTGAATAGTGATGCTTCTACTGGCTTCAGTAAAATAATAACTGCTAATAGAAAAACAGATAATCATAAAAGATGGACTTCACTCTTAATTAAAGGGTCAGGACACTGAGGTATGTTGAGTTAGCATAATGATAATTTTGTAATATAAGAAGTTCCTTAAAATTTAAATTTGAAAAGACCCTAGCTAGTGGATGGCTTGATCAATCAAGCTTTTTGTATACTGAAATTTTAAAAAAGAAAAAAGAAAGAAAAAGGAAAATAGAGTTTTCAGTAGTAAATATATAACAAAATATATTTAATATATAAATACATATAATAAAAAATTCCTGATATGCTACATGCCCTCATCTTTGTATAATAAGATGAGGACTGAAAATGCCAATGCTTTTTGGTTTAGTTTATCAATTAAAAATGAAAACTGGATGCTCACCACAATATATATATTAGAAGATAAATAAAAAAAATAAATAAAATTTTGAATATTAAGTCACTAGAAACTAGGGAGTTTTACCACCAAATTAAATATTTAACTTTAAAACAATGAAAGTAAAACATTCAAAAACCTTTCATCTGCTGAGAGTGAGACTAAAAATTTTTTTTAAATCTTCAAAAATAGTGTATTTCTTCATAATATGCTCCAAAATATTCTTGTTTAGATGAAATAAGTCCATATAAATCCCTTTAAACTTAGTGTATTCATGTCCATGTGGCTGCTGTTTTGAACTGAACAACAGAATAATCACAGCTCAACAAGATGGCAAGCTGCACTTCCATTCTCTGGAAAATGATGTGCAATATTTATATTAAATTATATATAAATACATTATTTAGCAGTGTTTTCATTTTAAATTATCATAAGTATATTACTAGAACTATGTGATATCTAATATAAATTTTAATAGAGAAAATGTAGTAATTTGTACTTACTTGAAAGCATCTCTGAAAAAATAATTTTATTAAAGAAAAATCTCAATTTTAAAAATAAGAAACTCTAACTGAAGTTTCAAGTAGGAGAAACTGTTCTTAGACTAGGAAAAATCCATAACAGATTGAACATTCTAAAAAAAAATTGCGAATTCACAACACTAATTATCTTTCAGATATATGAAACTCTTAAGATGTATTAAAAAAAAAAAGTAAATATCAAAATAGATTGGTTGCTACAATATTAAAGCTAAATTATTCCAACAGGAAAAATAAATAGACATCTCAATTATGAGCCATTCAAAAGAATTTGGAAATATATCCTCTCCAAGTGCATTTACAGCTGAGCCCAAGAAATTAAGAGTGCTGCCAGAGCAAAACCACTAAAGCTTCAAGCTGCAGACCTGGATGCTTTAAGTATCTGCAATGCAAAACAATATGTGCACCCAAGAACTGCACCCAGCTTTGAATAGGCTTAAAGTTTGGTAAAACATCCACAGTAACTGTCAGAATGAGAGTTCTAGTGTTCTTCAACCTGAAGACACCATGCTTCACACTGAAGGAGAAATATAACTGTGTGGAGTTGTGGTGTTTTTTGGTTGTTGTTTTTTTTTTTCCTTGCTGGGGTTCAAAATAGAAGTAAATTTATGCTTGGGATTACTCATGCTTTATTGAGGAAAGTAACTTCCAAATAACAATCAATAAATTGATCATGACTATCTCTAGTAGGATACAAAGGAGTCTATTTCTAAGCTGGTAAACAATAACAGATATTGTCATTTTGATGAAGTTTGCAATGTCTTGTATGTTCCTGGAAAGCTTGCCAGACCCACATTTAAACTTGGTACTGATACAGAAATATCAAAAGACATTCCAACAGAGACTGGATGAGTGAAAGTGAATGCAAGAAATCACAGAAGTACCCTTTTGGAAATAGTAGATTCAGTGAGAAAGGCAGATATCTTCCTTTAGCCTTTGAATAACTAAAGTCAAATAAAGCTTTTGAATGTGTAGAGAAGGAATCTCTGAAAACACTTCAGTGAAATTTCACTGATAGTTTGAAAACTACTGAAAATATTTAACAGGATCTTGGGGCCACAGTAAAATCACAATGGAATCCACCTCCATTCAGACTTCTGTGAAAAAATATTCTTTCCCATCATGTTAGATGGGAAAGAATATATTGTTCCCATTATGTTAGAATAACTGGAAATAGAATTTTAGAATAAAAGGGATATAAGGGTTTAGCTTAATTAGGATATAATACAAACAGTAAGGACTCAGTATTGTTTCTTTCATGGAAGAGGGCGTGATGGTTGCATAGTCAAGGTTCCATCTGATTCTTCATTTAAATCTTGCTTTTCCTTCTTTCTTTTGAATTCCCTCCTATATCCTCAAAATGCTTCTGGGTACAAAACTTTGCTGGATATTCTAAATATTTTGATAATCTGAAATGTTTACAATCATTCCTTTTATTTATTTATTTTTTTACTTTAGGCTCCAAAGTATAGAATCTACTACTTATGGATCTTTGTAAGGAAAGTAATATAGCCCAAAAGGAATGGAATTTAACACATTTTAGTTCAATATGGTTATGCACCATACACATGAATCAGAAGGCATATTGCTAACTAAACTCCCTTTGTTGGCTATAGAAGACAACCCAAGGACATATGCTGGCTTCCTAACATTTGACAATATGAATAATAAAGGATTATCCAATGAGTTCTTCCATTATATATAAGATCACTTTGCTTCAGAAAGTAGAATATTTAGCTGAAATGAAAGGCAGATCAGATTAGACTATAATTTGAAGATAGTTTACCTGGAAGTGATCTAGAAGAAATACATCAGCAAATACTACAGATTAATAAAATAGAAATGTTTCAGAAACTTGAAAACTTCCAAAAGTGTGTTGACATGGAAGAAGGGTAATGTGAAACTAAATGGTACATTAGGACCTCTTAATGATCCGTAAATAAGGAGAAAGCAAGGATTGGTATGAAAGAATAATACAGCTAGGGGTGAGAGGGGAAGACTAAAAAGACTTACAAAAGCCAAAGACATAAAAAGCAATGAAAGGGAAAAATGCACAATACAATGGTAAAATAAAAAGAGAGGACTAACTAGGCAGATGATCTTAAGGCAGAAAAGAACTGTGTGTTTCAATGGACTGCAAACTTACTGTAAATTAGCAGCATTATTTATGATTTGCACAAATAAATGAGGAATAATTCCTTTATAGAGGAAAATGCTGCAGTGCATTACAAAAGTGCATAATGACATTATTGCAGCTGTGATAATCTAAATTACATTCACGGGGCTAATAAAACATCTTACCTTTCCCTACAACTTCTGCTTTATTAAGCGGAATAATGCTTGTAAGACACAGAAGGTAATTATGATGCTTTGTTTGGCATGGAAGACATCTGGCATACTGCCTCTAGGATTGGGCAGTGGACTTAAAAAAAAGGACTAATAGGAGACACTTTAAAGGACAGGAATATAAATTATTAGGGATGTGAAATAAAGACAGCAAGGGAAAGAAGAAACTGAGGCAGCAGTAACATTTCGTTTGAAATACTAAATGAAATGTAAAGGAAATGTCAGGGTGATTAATTATACTTTATGATTACTAATGGTAAAACAAGAAATAATAGACTTCTTTTGAAACAAAAATTAATTATTATTTTCTTTAGTATTAGGATGAATTTATAAAGTCTCTAGATGACTATATAGGGAGGTTGTAGGGTCTCAATGCTAAGAGACAAGAGCAAGAAATGAGCTAGTGGATCTTCAAATCAAGTGGAGAAGTCACAGATCACAGAAAACAACTATTCATTAGGCATCCTGTGGGTCTGTCATGCTCTCTGTCATCACAGCATAATTCCAGGGAGTAACTGTGTTCCCATAGCACCACCCAGCTGACTTGGCATCTGCATCACCCATTCACAGCTTCTGGTATCTGTGCAGTTTTGGTGTGTTAGTTGTTACTGTCAGATGCCCACCCTACTGCTTGCTCATTCCCCCTCCTGAAACAGGACAGGAGGAGAAAATGAGATGGAATAAAGTTTTTTGGTCAACCTAAGGATAGAGAGATTACTTACCAGTTACTGTCATGGGAGAAGCATATTTGACTTGGGCAAATTCATTTTATTTATTGCCTGTTCAAATATATATCAATGATGATAGAAAATATAAACAGAGAGATTATAAATAAAATCTCAAAACCTGCTCCTTGTTCCCCTCTTCCCAGGCTCATTTCTGGCTTGTCCCTCCATCACACAGCACTGAATGGTTTGCACTGTGGGTTGGGGTGAGTTCATAATAGCTTCTATCCATCACTTCTTCCTCTTCTTGCTTTTCCACTGCTCAGTATGGGCTCTCCACCCCTGCCACTGCCAGTGCTTTGACACCTAAGCCCAAAATAGTGGACAAGACAGTCCTGGGCTCTTATAACTGCCAGTTTTGTAGTATCTTAAGAGCAGGGTCATCAGTAATGTGTGTCAACCTGCAATAATAAAGGCAAGATTACATTGTCAGTCTCTCCTGGAGAGAAACAGGAAGTTGATTGATTTCAGGTGTGAGATAGGAACTCCAAATTACAACTGAACAGGTACATCTCTGTAAATTTCTGTGTCTCTAAAAAGTTAATACACCACTGCAATCTTCCTTTTTGTGAGTCTATTAATGATGTCTGTTCTCATTGCTCATCTGTTCAGTTCTTTAGGGGCTCTTCAGCAAATTTATGTCCTTCAGCAGAAAAACTTATCTCAATTAGATAAAATCAGATAATCAGAAAAAAATTATTAAACTATTTTAGACAATCATAGATAATGAAAACAAAGGTAATTTTCTGTGGAGCAGGTATAAAAATTTAGGAAGATGTCTTGGATATCTAGGGAAACAAATTTTGAATATTTCTCCAGGACAGTTCAGTTTCTCATTGTGATATTCTGTGCCAGGTCTTCATGATAAGCAGATGATTTTCTGAATCATAGATGATTTAGTAGTTTCAATGGAATTATTACTGTTTATATTTTTCCTACTGTCCACATATATTCACGTAAATATGAGGAAGTATATCATCCTTAGGTATGTGCCCATGAATTATGAATAACTCTACTTTTTCTGATTTCCCATAAAATTATATGAAGAACAGTTTTTTCTCTGTAATATGCATGTGTGTATACTGAGTAACACATTTGTATATGTGTTTATATGTATTATATACACATGAAGTATTTAACTCCTGGAAAGAACAGAGAAATCAAAAATTAAACTTAAACCCAAGCTTTCAGTTAGGCCCATTTATTGTTTTTGTAAACACACAGTCACTAAAAAGAAAATTTCTTGATTGGTTATCTAGAACATATAGATTAGGACTATATGATAATTTTACCTTTTCTTCATCTATATTCTTTCCTCTTTTTGTGGCAAGAGCTGTTATTCAAACAATAATTGAATATCCTTTATCTATTGTGCTGAGGGTACTCTGTAAACTTATACAGAGATTTTATGATGTGAAAATTTCAGCTATTTTAAACTTTATTCTCGTAAACCACTTTTTGTATACAAGCACTATATAGAAAAGTAGCACTTTTGATCACAGCACCCAGTTATTAATTCTTGCACTCTATTACACTGCGGATGATTTAAGGTGAAGGCTCAACTCTGCTGCAATGAGTCACATTGCAATGATCAATGAGTTAGCTAATTAGTTAATCAATGAGTTAGCAGGTTAAGCAAACAAAACTCTAAACATCTTTATACTTCAGAAAGAACAAAAGTTTTTCTTCCTTTTTCTCTGTATCAGTTTATCAATTTCTCATTCTCCATGCTTACCTAAAAAAACCACTTTACTTTATTAGTCATTTGTGTTCCTATGGAGCCCTCCCTGTACTGTTATTGCTTGATTTCATAAGTCCTTTACTGAAGAGGCATGAGCAGGGGAAGTTGCTAGGAAATGAGTGAAAACAGCTTCTATATTTAGCACCATTATAAACATATTCAATTCACCATTCTAAACATATTCAGCACCATTCTAAACAACAGCAGATTTCAGTGGCCATCATAATGGGCATTTTTAAATCCATATATTTTCCTATACTCTTGGTTCTCCCTTCTCAGATAGGTCTTTTGAGTGTGGTAGAATCAAGAACATTGCAGTGGTGGTGAGCATGTCTTACACAACTGATCCAGCTTCTCAATACAGGTTTGGAAAACACAGTATTTCTCATTGATATAATAGGCAGATATAATAGGCTTGAAGCAGTCTCTGTTATAGAGTAGCTTCTTGCCTTCATATATACTTCACAATTTGCACTCTTCAATCTGCATTGCACCTATATGAACAACTTAAACTCTGAAAATTGTTTTGAAAGATGAATCATGAGACTAAAAACCAGTTATTGAAAATCCTCTTGTAGTCTAATACTCTTACTACAAATAGTTGTAGAGAGCAAAGAGTCAGTTACACGTCAGATGGAAGTGTGGAAACGGAAAATGTTTGCAAAACTCAACATTTTTAACTAAATCTTAGAACTTTCTGGAATTTTTTACTATCTCTCTGTCTATAATAACACTGTACATTTGTAATCTAAATTTTTAAGATTGTACATGAATGCAAAATTATGACCCTATTAGACATGAATTCAAACACTTCTCTCAAGGTCAAGGAAAATGGAATGAAATAACACTTAGTATTTTGATAAACCCTTGGACTGTTTTTTGGTAAAGAAACAATTATTTCAAAGTACTTTGTGATGCCTTCTTGGATAACAGTGTATTTCATATAGAGAGTATATTTACAAGTTATATTTTTTTCTTTTCTCTTTTAAAATCTGCTTAATAGTTCAGACTGCCAGAGGAATATGTGTTATGAGCTAAGCTACAGCTACACTTCTTTGATTAGGCAAATAATTCCATTCATTTCACTAGCACAGCTCCTAAAGAATAGAACAATGTAATGAAACCACAAAATTTGCACTGATTTATACTATATGTACTTCGTATTTTGAGAATAATTTTCTATTACTTCCAGGTGATATTGCAAGCAGTAACTTCAGAATAAAATATACATCAGTCAGGCTATCAAATCTGCCAGTCTTCCATCTTCATAGGCTTTTTGTTTTCTGGGCCCTTTTCACTTTGATTTGGTAATATAGCTCATACTCCATTTCATTATGGACTTAATTTAATGGCAATACATTAGTAGTGAAAAATATTGTCTTTTGAAATTTGTATTCAGGAAATATTTTATTGTCATTGAGCGTAAGGAATCAAAATTTATGCAAATTTCAACCACTATTAATGAAGGCTTAGAATCAGTTGATCAAGGGGTGGGTTGTCCCTGGCTGGACGCCAGGTGCCCACCAACACTGCTCTATCACTTTCCATCTCAGCTGGATAGGGGAGGGAAAATATAACAAAAGGTTCATGGCCTGACATAAGAACAGGGAAAGATCACTGACCAGTCACCACCACCGGCAAAATAGGCTCAATTTGGGGAAGAAATTAGTTAATATAATTTATTGCAAATTTTCCCCATTTTTCTTGTAGGCCCCCTTTAAGTACTGAAAGGTCACCATAGGGTCTCCTTTCCCCACTCCACCCCATTTTTAATAGAATTTTCCTCACCTCTTGACACAAAACTGTTACGTTTTAGCACTCCAAATCCTGTGACATGTTTAGGAAATTTAGAACCTGTGACCTGATGAACCAACTTTGTGAGCACATATGTGCATGTATCTGCCTAACAGAAAGAATGGATGTGCAGGGAAAACAATAAAACTAGCATCTCATAAAGAAATAATGTATCTTTACTGGAAAATAACATCTAAAAATATTAGTTGAGTGCCAGGTTGGGCTTGTCTTTCCTTCTCTTTAAACTTAACATCTACTCTAAAATTTCTTAAGCAGCAATGGGAAAAAAATTTAGCTGTTATGACTTAATAAATATTACAAAATTAAAGTATATTTATAGTATACATTACTTATTTCGGTAGCACATCAGCAAATGAATATACATTGCTTCAGTATATATTCCTTTCTTTTATAATTCGTCACAAGAAAAACAAACAAAACACAAGATATTCCAGCTCCTTCCTCTTTTTATGTTTACTCCCTTTTTTTGCTCAAAGGTTCCTTATAAATGTAAAGATGAAACCACTTCTGCAAGAATAATGTGGTAAGTACATGATTTGCTTTTTATAAAATAAAAAAATCTGGAAACACTGAATATTTGAAAGCTTTTTACAGAAGAAAAAGCAAAAACTTCAATTTATTTTAAGAAATGCTGAGTTAAATGTACTGTATAACATATGTTCACTGGTATTTTGACTTCTTCAGAAGCCAGAATGCCTGTAATATAATATTTTTTGTTAAAAAGAAAAGGAAGAAATTGAGGGATGAAAATTACTATCCAGAAAATCTGAACAGAAGGATTTTTGTTTGAGAGTTTATATTCTAGCTGAACTGAAAAGGAAGAAAAAGGGAATGACCATAAAGAGAACCATATGGGAGACAGTCAGTAAGCCACTGAGGAAAGAAATATAGTTCTCTCTCTCTTTTAAGTTTCATCCATGCATGAATTTGTCACTCTTGTTTAAGAATTATCTGTTTTATTTACTGGAGATTCAGTCCCTTTCAGAAGCCAGTACAAAATCTGCCATGCTGAAAGGCAACATTTCAGGTCTGAAAATCCCTTTGCTCTGTTTTCCACAAAACTCTTTCTTGGACAGCCAGTCCAAGAAAGATTGAGCCAGTCCAAGCAGCAGATTGAGGACCCGATTGGATTCGCATTTCATGTCAACAAAATTTTGACACTTGAGAGCAGGACTAAGTCTGCAATCCTGGGGTAATTATGATTGAGAGGTCTTAAAAAAAACAGCTTTCCACTGAGTATTACAGTCATCAGTTTTTCCAAGTTGCCATTTCATAACGAGCTCTTTCAGTTTTCAAATTCCAGCCTCTAAGAAGTACTTAAGTGTATAGGAAGGTTGCAATGAACTTTTGTGTATAAAGCTGTTTCCATCACGTCTTTCTGAATAACAGTCTGAAGCAGCAATTGGATTCCGAAGCATCAAGTGTATAATAAACTGAGGAGCCAAAACCCCGCAGTTTTAAACCTTATGTACTTATATACCACCTTCTCAAAGCCTCTGCAAACAGGGCATGCATTTTTGTAATCAGGAATGTTGTCTACCTATATTTTTTATTAACATCCTAATAGAAAAATCCTTGAGCTCACATTGGAAAATGGCATTGCCTTTATCTAGAAATATCTTGAAAATAATAGTGGTGTTGGAATCAGAGTTTTTTAGGAGCACAAAATTATATAACACATATTATTAACAAAGGAAGGAAAGAGGAAATTACAAAGAATATACTTTGCTGTCATACTGATGTACTGTGGTACATATGTACTGTGGTACATATCTTGTCCTTAAAATAAGCTGTTGGTGGAACCAGTTACTTTCAGCAAGTTTTTTTTGATAGCACTCAGTCTAAACCTAGGATTGGGCAGCTCTTTAATCATGGCTTATGCATCTAAAGTCATATTTATTATTCTAATTTTCTGACATTACATTCTATCGGTATTAAAGCACATCACAAACCAAATGACTGTGTCTCCTTGGGATTTAGAAGTGCAATTACAGTGAGAGCAAAGTAAACACTGTTTCAATTACCATCATTAGTGAAATATGTGGGGGGTTTTGCAATGTTGTTATAATTAAAATTTTGTCTAAGTTAGCTTTGTTTTCCTTGTTATCAGATGACTGTAAATCTACAGTGAAGACTGAGAAATTTCTGAACAAGTTTTCTTTTGATTCATAAACAATTTTCTACTAAAGTAAACAAATAATATTTTACTCAGTTGTTTGATGTACAAATGACTTGGAAAAAAATTATACTTTTTCCCCTGGAAACACACCTATTTGAAGAAAGTAAGTGAGAGAGGCAATGTCCCCTTCTTATTAAAACTTTGGAAAATAGCTGGAAAAGTCATTATTCTAGTATATATGGTTTCTTATTTGGAAGGGACAAAAAACATCATGTCCTGCCTACAGGAATGGGAGCTATATTTAATGTCATCCATCCTATCTCCACTATGACTATGAGTACTTCACTTTTTTGAAGGTGGGCCGTGTGTGAGATAGGTTGCAATGGAAGTTTGTGTAGCTCTGGATCATGGTTGGGCAGACTCTTGAGCTATTGAAATAGTTCAGTCTTCCAGGATGAAAAGAGGTATTCCTGGAAAGGACCTCTGAGGGACTGCCAGTATTTCAGTGCTCCAAGCTGCACACATTAAAGGATTGCTTGAATTTCTGGAATAAGGAAATGAAGAGTGTAGTTATTAGCTCAATAGAGTTGTAGCACCCATAAAATTGACATAACTATTCTGGCTTTATTCTGGTATCACTGAATGCAGACTGTAACCCTTTGCTCCTTACATTGTTTCCTTTAAATAATAAACTTTAAATTACTCCTTACAGATAGCTTTGTTTGTTTACTTGACATTTTTAGTCAGTTTCAGAGATATCTTTCTAACAAGTGTCTTGTCACCATGGATTTATTTTATGAGCACAGCAAAGGAATTGATTGGACTGAACTAATTTTGTGTTAATGCTGCTTTCACCTGTACCTCTTTATATCTTCTGCTTTAATCAAGGATTAGTTAGGAATTGGTAGACACTAATATTTTTTTACAAAATTGTTTTAGTACTTCAAGCTGCAGACATCCTTGGGGTCACTTTGGGCAAAATTTATGTGTTTGTGTTTAGAGTTCTATCAGAGATAAGTGGAAGTCTTAGTGTTATTAGCTACAGTGGTAATATCTATCAATGTGATGAAGATTGGCTAAATGAGAAATTTTACTTTTTAAATAGTTTAGACAGAGGAAGGAAAGAGGGAAGAGAGGTAAATGGACCTGTGTGGTACCGATTAAACTTTTAAATCCAAAATTTTAAACTAAAACTAGATCTAAACCATGCCAAACTGGATACGTGGGTGTTAAATTCTGAGCACTAGGGTGTTTGCCTCTATCCTGTCCACAAAGCAGCCTTCTCACTGCTTAGCCTTTCCATGTGGCAGGGACCAGGACCCATTCCTCTGTCTGCCACCAGCTGTTCTAAAGAAATAAGAAGTAATTCACCCTTGCTTTTTGTGTGGCTGAAAGATTATTTAATTACTTCATGCAAAGTGGAACACATTCAGTGGTCAAAATTAAAAGTATAGTGATGGACTAGATGACCTTTAAAGATCCCTTCCAACCCAAAGTATTCTATGATTCTATGATCCAGTCAAATTTGTGACTGAATCTTGATTTTTTTAATTGGTCCACGTACAAGTTGTAGTCTTCCCCAGTAGCAAAGAACTCATCATGAGATAGTTACCTAAAAAAAAATGAGTCCCACTAAAAGTCTGTCAAATTTGATTTACCTTACTATATTTATAGTGATTGATTCCTGGGTTATCTGATTGAAAGTTAGCAATCATGTCTACAAGGGCTTCATCTTGCATCTTTTTTTTTTGGTAGAGAATATTAAAACAGAATTATTTGATTCATGGAAATCAGAACAGGTGGAGGCAAAACTTGACAAGAAACACACTTTCACATCCGTATTTTCTGCAGACTTACAACTTCATAATCAGGACATTCATTTTTATGTATCACAGTTTTAGGTGCCGTCATAGAGTATGCTTAGCTCCAAGTTTCTAAATAACTTTGTCTATGTTATATACATATATATATACGTGTGTGTGTGTGTGTATGCGTGTGTGCGTGTGTGCGTGCGTGTGTGTGTGTGCGTGTGTGTGTGTGTGTACGTATGCTTCAAGATTATTTTCAAAACAGAAACCCCTTAAAATCCTTGTAAGTCTCTCAATCTTTATTCAGCACTTTAGGAAAAGACAGATACAGACCACAGAGTTTCTGCCTGGTACCCAATGTAGCTGGACACTTTGCTTATGTAGCCCAACAATTGATTCTGTGCCAGTCCACTATGAATTTTGTATATGAAGCTCTGAAATATACTAACAGTGCAAGTTTTATTTGATTTTCTATTATTGAGCTCCTCTAGAAATGATAACTAGCTTCATCTCTACAGGCAGAAAAGCTAAAATATGTTTGACTTGGTTGATGAGATATAAACTCATTTCAAATACAGAAATGATATGCTGTGATATACATGAGGGAAAAAACTCCCTAATATGCTGGATTTTTTGTGTGTGGCTGCCTGACATAGCTTTAATTTACAGTTACTCATTTTCTTCAGTCTCTTG